>QJPP01002398.1:109196-310199 GCA_003996215.1 Jaltomata sinuosa
ACTGCACACAAAAAGGGCCTGTGATCCTTTCCTAAGCAACCAACTTTGAACTTAACAAAATAGACCGGGCAAGTTCTAGATGCATGCACAGAGTAAGAATTTATAACAATAATCTCACACACTCTTGGCACCAAGAAACTATACCACTACCGACTATCAAGACAACCGCTCGGCTTAATCATACTCATTCTAATCATAATCACACAATGACATTCAAGCATCCAGACAGTCAATCGTTTCAACGTAAGTACAAAACCAGAAAATTTTTAAAGGGGCCTCATTTTCGTCAAGAAAACGCCATGATGCTTTGCTATAGACACAAGAAAACAACCAACAAAATTTAAAATAACAACCTAAACATGCCGGTTCTACTAGATAGCACACCGGAGGGAAAAGAAACACGGCAACAAAAACCCTCGGTGGTGACTCACAGGTTTCCCCACACCCTCAACTTAGACTCATGCATTGTCCCCAATGCATCCATATGAAAGCTAAAAACTGTGAGAGAAAGGAATACCTGTGAAGTCGATAGGACTCAGATTCTAGAATGATGTTGGAGACCGCCAGGGTCTCCAAAACAGGAGAACTCGATGGAATGTGTGCACGCGACAACCTCATGTTGCGTTCCAGCTTCTTCTTTTATTGGCTCCGCAGCTAGTCGCGACAACTTCTTCGCTCTTTCTTTGCAGATTCTCTTGCGGTGTTTTCGTTTCTTTGATCTATTTTCACCGCCTTTCTCTACATGTTTCCCTTCTCGCACCATCCTTCTCACAACAGCTAGAGTCTCGACCAAACCTTTCTCATCAAGATGTACATCCGCAGGAGCTTCCTCAATAACATTGACGACCGCGACCACCCTCATGTCACTTGGTTGCTTCATCAATTTAGACACATCGAACTTGACAGCTTCATTATTTAGTCTGAAGGTCAGTTCGTTTCTTTCCATGTCAACCAACACTCTTGCCGTGGCTAACAGTGGTCGTCCCAAGATTATGGGAACTTCAAAATCCACTTCGCAATCCAAGATCACAAAGTCAGCTGGGAAGATAAGCTTACCGATCTTTACTAGCACATCAGACAATATTCCCACGGGCCATTTTACCGAACGGTCAGCCATCAACACTCTCATGGACGTTGGTTTAGGAGCTCCCAAACCCAATTGTTTATAGACTGCTAGCGGCATCAGGTTGATGCTAGCACCAAGATCACACAAGGCTCTTCCGAAGCCGAGTTTCCCAATAGTACAGGGAACAGTAAACGCAACTGGATCTTCCTTTTTGTCTACTAACGACCTTGAGGAAATAGCACTGCAGTGGTGGATGTTGTCTTCTGGTTCAAAACTTACTGACCTCTTCTTTGTAATCAAGTCTTTCATGAACTTGGCATAACCGGGAATTTGTTCAAGCGCTTCCACCAGTGGGATGTTTATTGATATTTGCTTGAGCATGGTCAGGAAATTCAGGAACTTACCATCTTCCGCTTTCTTCTTCATGCGTTGTGGGAAAGGAGGTGGTGGTCGAGGCATCATAGTTGGAAGCTTTTCAGCTTCCTTGCTTTTCTTCGCGGGCTTTAGAGTAGCCTCCTCGACTTCCTTGTCGTTGGCGTCATCACCCTCAACTTGGGTCTGAATTACCGGATGTGATTCCGGTAATATTTTGCCGCTTCTTGTAGTGATCGCCATACAGCTCGCGTCATTCCTCGGATTTTGGATCGTGTCACTCGGCAAGGTACCTGTCTTCCTTGGGTTTAGACATGCCGAGATTAAGCCCACTTGATGCTCCAATTGCTTAATCGAAGTGGAATGCGACTCCACTATTTGAATCATGGCCGATAACTCAGTCCTTATCTCCTTTACCCCAGAGTCAGTCGATTCTACCTTCAGCAGCATCTTCGCCATCATGTTTTCTAGCTTGGAAGTCCCTGCCTCATTGCTAGCTTTGTCCCGATTACCAGGTGGTACATACAACAAACCTCTATCGGTGTTATTCCTCCATTTTCCTTGATCACGATTGTAGCCAGCTTTCTCATAGTAGTTGTCCTTCTGATAGGTTCGACCTTGGTTTCCTTGGCCATTGGCCTGGAAACCCCCAAGTAATTCGCCTCCTCAGTTTCCAACTCTGCTGCTCTACCTTGGGAACCCACAGCTTTTACCTTCTCCATACCTCCTGAGAACAAGTGATTGGTCAGTAGGTCTAACTGCGTTTTCAGATGCGCCATGTCTTGGTCGCGCTCCTCGTCTTTTCTGCGCTGCTCAGCTGACATACAAACTGCATAAGTGCTAGCTGCTACCTCTGAATCCCGTGTATGCCAGGACCTGTTGGTTTTGGTGAGCCTGTCTAAAATAGCTGTGGCATCGGCAAAAGTGCGACCCATAAACGTTCCACCTGCTGCGTTGTCCAACGTCGGCTTGGTAGCCAAATTCAGTGCCCTGTAGAATGTTTGCATCAAAAATTCGTCGTTCAACTGATGGTTAGGGCATTGTGTTATCTTCTTTTTGAATCGCAACCAGGTCTCGTGCAATGCTTCGTGAGGTTGCTGTCTGAAATTGCTAATCTCATCTCTCAATTGTATCATCCTAGAGGGAGGAAAGAACCTTTCTAGGAAAGCTCCTTTCAACTCTCCCCAAGTTGCGATAGAGTCGGGGGTCAGCTCTGTCAACCACAATGCTGCCTCGTCAGATAGAGACAACGGAAACAACCTGAGCCTGATCGCTGTCTGACTCACTCCAGGCAACTTAAACGACTTGCAGATGCCCACGAAATTCATCAGATGTTGGTTTGGATCATCCCCAGCGGCACCTCGGAACACTCCTCTCAAGTTCAACAGCTGGATCATCGTGCTAGTGATGTTGAACTTGGCTCCGGGCGCTAGAGGTAGAAGAGCAATGGCGCCCGTAGCGCCAACTCCATCCAAGTCTATATCCTCATCATTCAGCATAACATCGTCCTGCAGACCACCAGCATTCAGATTTTGTTGGGCCTGCAGTTCTGCAGCGAGCCTTGCTGCCTCTTGTTGTGCGGCCATATTCCGCCTTAACGTTCTAGCAAGCTCGGGGTCGTAAGGTAATGTTGATTCACCCGAGCGCCGGGTACTTGGCATGCACAACTCTGTACCCTGTCAAAAACAAAAACAACAAACAAACGTAAAAGCAGGAAAGTATGACTAAGAGTCAAATAAACACACCGGACTTTAACAAACAACCGTATTCCCCGACAACGGCGCCATTATTTGATAACGCTCAAAGTACCACTCCAATTAGGAAGCGTAAGCGATCATTTGTCAAATACAGAACCCAACAAAGGTTGGGGTCGATCCCACAGAGAATATGGTGAAAGTTAAGTCTTTAGTGAATTAGTTGACTAATGGTCAATGGTTTCCGGTAAATAAAGGGGGGTTTTGTGTGAACAATGTGTAAACAAAACAAATAATAATGTATGAGAATAATCAGTAGGAGAATGAACTAGGGAAGTGTTTACCATGGCATTGGTAACAATGTCGATTCTAAGCTTAACCGGGTTCTTTCTACATGCGTGTCACGATGTGATTGAACTAATGGTATCGTCTAAACGTTTCTTAACCAAATAAACGAATTTACTTTTCAATTCTCTCGAACTTGAAAAGGTGTGCTTTTAGATTTCAATCCTAAACATCAAGTAGATTAATCTAGTTACAGCATTAATCATAAGACGAGAGTTGGTAGTCTCGAATCCTCGTCGCTAATCAAGTTTCCCGGTTTTAATCTCTTTACTCAAGCAAATTAAACCTAGGCATGTTCTAATGTTTGCAACCACTAGAAAGCGTTAAATAATGTATGATTAACAACGTGACAACATATATATTGAACCCGTCGCTACCCGAAATCTATATTGCTACTTTAGCCATGGCTCCCACAACCCTAGTTGTGGGAGGTTTAGTTAATCATGCTTGTAGAAGAATAGAAGAAAGTCATATTCATAATAAAGAAAAGAGATCCTTACAATGTAGTGAAAACAATCTTCAATTATTCCAAGAACAAGAAAACAAAGATCCCAAGAACGAATCAAGAACACGTTTTCAAGACCAAGAAAACGTGTTTCTTGCTCTCAAATCCTCTCCTAAAACTATTGGGAGAACTATTGTAAAAAGCTTCAAAAATAAAATAAACCTAACATAGGGTATTTATAGGAGTCTAGGAAACAAATCCCAAAAACGCTCGGATTCCGCGTCGCCGACTGTCTCAACTTGATGGCCAGGCTGACGGACCGTCACTGGCTTGACGGACCATCGCCTTGGCTGTC
This sequence comes from Jaltomata sinuosa, assembly GCA_003996215.1. Taxonomy (NCBI): domain Eukaryota; kingdom Viridiplantae; phylum Streptophyta; class Magnoliopsida; order Solanales; family Solanaceae; genus Jaltomata; species Jaltomata sinuosa. The sequence continues at coordinate 113,474 of QJPP01002398.1, forward strand.
ACCACTAGGCAGTGGTTTAGCTCAACCTGACGGTCACTATGACGGACCGTCACCACCTTGACGGACCGTCACGGCGGCCGTCACTCTTAGGCAGTGGCCTGCCACCACTTGACGGTCTCTGTGATGGACCGTCACATGTGTGACAGACCGTCACATGTGTGACGGACCGTCACATGTGTGACGGACCGTCACTCTTATCCAGAATGTCTTTTTGCTCGTATTTCCTTCCGTTTCCGTGTTTGTCTCCATTTCCTACAAATATAACATAAAACCATCAAAACGACAACGGTTGCTTGAAAACGTACGATTGTTCTTAGTAAAAAGGAGTCGAAAGTGCCGTAAATTGGCGGCACATCAATTATAGATAAAATTAGGATTGAATCTTGTTTACCACTTAAAATTGTCCATTTCAGATTATAGTGTAGAATTATCATGTTTATCCTTAGCCTAGGAGATGGTAGTATCGTTGTGGCTAGCTTACAATCCCTAGTTTTCTTTTAGGAGGTTTTAGAGGTAGAGTAGAGAATCTTTGTGAATTTTTCTGCGTTATTTCTCTGCTTTATTCATTTTGTTCTACTGTTATGTGTAACTGTGGGCCCGAGGTCATAACTTGGATTTGGATGGAGTTCCAGGTCAGTTCTCTTGGTTTGGAGGGTATTTTTGCCTTGTAGTGAATGATTCTTTCCCTGGTTGGTTATTTCATGTTCATATTGTATCACACATAATGGATATAGAAGGAAAGCATTTTCAAAGATTTTCGGATTTAAAAATGAGGTTTACTATGTCTATGACGACTTTGGGATTTAGAAATGAATCGTGTTGGAATTTTCTATGGATTTTGGAAGGAAAAATGGGAAAATACTATTTTTATGCATTATTTATAGTCTGATGCGGTATACCGGACCCCCGATGCATTATTCCAGGTTTTTACCTCCCATTCATCTACTCATATATATATATGCATAGTCCAATAAGGTATTCTGGGCATTCGATACGGTATTCTGGTTTATACTATTATGCATTCATACATTATATCATTCTCATGGCATTACATTAGTTGGTGATCCTGGATTGCTGTTGATTTGGGATTGGCCCCTGTCGTGCTTCACTTTTTATTTGGGTTATTTCTTTTGATTTTGGCTTTATAACTAGATTTAGGTGGATCCTTGTATTTTAACTGCTTTCCTGTATCTTATTATCTATATATTATCTTTCTGTGCTCGGTCGGCCTATGATGCCTACTGAGTACCTGTTGTCCTGGTACTCATACTACACTCTGCATCTTTTTCTGATGCAACACCTAGTACGAGCCACCCTCATTGATCTTCATGTCATTCGAGGCCTGTTGCAGTTGGGATTGCGGTGAGCTTCTGGCACTTTTTGAGAATTTACATGCTTTCCATCTTGTATATTCTGTCTATATTTTTGTATTTGAGATAGGTAGAGTCTGTTGTGTAGCTACTCCTTGCTTAGTCGCTCTTGTACTAGTGACACCAGGTCCGGGTTGGTTCTCGTGTTATTTTGTCTATTCGATCACTTTAGGGACATCTTTTATATATTTTGTACATTAGTATGTATATATGTTATTGGCCCTGTCTTTTCATTTATATCTTTTGCTTTTCCTTAGTTTAATTATTATTGTCTTCCGCAATCGTTGGGTTTTGGCTTTGTCTACTGGGGGTTATGTAGACGCCATCATGGCCCGATTTCAGATCGTGACCACTATCGACCGATGACCATAAGAATATAGGCGTTCGATATAGTCAAGTAGGCATAGAGTTTGTTTGTAAAGACGCTCAACATCACAAATATCAACCCGCAACTAGTAACTTGATAAATAATCAGAATAAGTTCAAGTGATTACTCAACATGATTGATAGCATATACATAGTCCTAGATTAATTTCATCATATTGATTACGTATGAATCCGCTCTTCGTTGGGTCAATTGTTCATTAGTTCATTTATTTTTCATCTTAGTTTAGTTAAATCATAAATATATTATAAGGTTTTATCGCTTGATAGGTAATTAGCATTAGTTCAATTAGTGAATAGTTAATTGATAAGACCATGTGGGATCGATATTTGTACTTACAAGTCCTATATCACTTGTATGATTGCATGCGGTTGCGTGTGCATTGGACCACAATACGTTTTTGGCACCATTGATGGAGACTTAGAAATTAATTGTTTATCTATGTTAAACTTTTCTTTTTATCTATTTATGTTTTAGTTTTATTTTTTTCCTTATTGAATTTTTATACACGTTTGTTTAAAAAATAGAAATATATATATATATATATATATATATATATATATCGTGCTACCCTTCTTAACATGACATCTTGGAATAGATATTGGTGTAGTGATGAGTATTTGTTTATCGATAATTCTTGTATTTATTGTGGAGAATCCACTTTAATATATTTACTCATAATTTTCCCGGGAGAGGTTGTGCACACCTTTTCAATCTTTTGTGCAAAATTTTTGTAGTATATGAGGGCATCTAAATGATCATTGGTATGAGTGTTCTTAATCTTATTCGTCATTCCTGAGCCTCTATTATGATACTTATGTTGGTTATGATATCGACTGAGGTACTGAAGTGAAGGATGTGAAAAGTCATGCCAAGACGAATAATTTGATAAGATAGATACATGAGTACACTGCATTATTGCAGGACAAGACTGAGGAAAGTAGGAAATCCATAGAAAGGTTTAAGATTGAACTCTCATAAATAATGTCTAAGGCTAAAACTTGTAATGATCTACAATTTACAGACTTAGCTAATACTAAAGATGAACCTTCAAAAAAATAAGCGATTTTTTACAAGAAGTTGACTTTGATGAAGCGAAAGTAGTGAGTCAATCTTAGCTCGAGAAACAAGCTTCACGAATGAGATTCCATGGGTCTCTTTATTATGCTCTTACAGATGTGGCCACATAATTTATTGAAGACAGAACTGAACCCATACAAGAAGTAGACCATTTAAGCTCAGATATCCATGACATACAAACTAAGTTGAATCAAAAGGTTGGAGCGTCTGATATTCAACCACCAATTATTGTGGATACCGGCCAACTTTTGAAGTAGAAAGAGGAATTTTGACCATTCAACTATCTTTTTTTTTTATGTCGATGTTGAGAAGGTGTTTAAAAGTGAGAATGTCACAAAGAATGAAGTTTTGGAGTTGAGGAGTGTTGTACCTTATTATAAGCACTTTTTGACATTGAGTTTGGTTGACGATATAAAAATTAAGACTTCCAAACCAATAGAAAAGTGTGTGAATTAGGAACAAAGCCCTTATATTCTAAAATTTGACATGCCAAGATGATAAAATGATATTTCACAGTTAAGGTCCAAGAAGTAAAAGAGGCAACATTAATTTTTTGGTTCTTTCATATTTACACCACTGCTCCTTGACTATAGTAGGAAATTAGAAAAGAAGTTAGGGGTGCGAAATTAAGTGTGGGGTTATTCACCTCTTTGATGAATAAATTGAGATAAAGACACTAGATTCTACCATCTTAGGTCAAGTCAAACCTTCCCCCAAGACCAAAATTATCGATTCTAAAGTCCGGGAATCAAAGTATTGAAGTAGGGGAGTAAAATCCTTACCTTTAGTAACAAATTTGGTGGAAAACTGATATGGAATCGCCCGAATCACCTCTGCCCTTCCCCAAAATGTTCTTGGAAAATGCTAAACATTTTTGGGGAAGTTTTTGCATTTACAGTGACTTATTCCTCTAATAGCGGCCCCTTCTCTTCTATAGGGGTGCTGCCATAGCAGAACCGGCCCGCTATGGCGGTGCTGACTGGCTTGACTTCTGCTACAGCGGGAATTTCTCCATTGTAGCAGTCATTGATGTAGCACAGTGTCAATCACTATAGTTGTTGACATGGAATAGAACCTCAGGAAATCCCCCAAAATTGCTCATTTTATAACACACTTCAAATCCTAACGTTCTGAACTAACCCTTTCACGTCAACTTTGATATCAGGAGTTTTACTCTCCTAAATTCACTTCTGAAAAGTCTCATAGACTCTTTAACACCTTAGCTAATAGAAACACTAGCTCAACCTAAGATATTTTAACCAATCCTTACCCAAATCACCCTAGACCATACCTCTCTCAGAATATGTTCGAGACTAGCCTAGCCTAAAATTTTCAACTCCCAAACCCAGAAGTTTCTAACCCAATTCTTTGTATGAATATTTTACCCATAACGGTGGAACATGTTGTTACAACAAATACCAATTTACCCACCATTCATCCTCGAATGATCAAACCCAAAAAGATGAGTTATAAGAGAGAAAATGGTAGTACATGAATCCTCAAACAAGTGAGGGTACTTATCCCGCATGTCCTTCTTGGTTTCCCAAGTAGCTTCCTCAATAGGACGATGCTTCCATTGAACCTTCACCAATCTAATTTCCTTTGTCCTCAACTTCTGGATATCCCAATCAAGAATAGCAAGTGGCTCCTCCTTGTACTAAAGATCCTTGTCTAGCAAGATCGAATCCTACTTAATAATGTACTCTTCATCCCCATGGTATTACTTCAACATGGATACATGGAAGAATGGATGGATGCCAAATGAACTAGGTGGTAGTGCTAACCTGTAAGTCACTGGCCCTACAATCTCGAGAACCTTGATATACCGAGGGCTAAGTTTTCCCTTCTTGCTGAATCACATTACCCCTTTCATTGGTGACACCTTCAATAACACTTGTTCACCAACCTGAAATTCCATGTCTCTTACCTTGCAATCTGCATATTCTGTTTGCCTGCTTTGGGCTGCTAGCAACTTGGTTTGAATACCTCTCACTTTTTTCTGAGCTTCCTTTACAAAGTCGATGCCCAATGGTTTCACATCGCCTACCTTAAACCACCCTATGGGTGATCTACATCCTCTTATATAAAGTGCCTTGAATGGTGCCATATTGATACTGGAGTGATAGTTGTTGTATGAGAACTTACACAATTGTAAGAACTGGTCCCAATTACCCCCAAAATCAATTACACATGCTCTCAGCTTGTCCTCCAATACCTGAATCATCATCTCCGACTGACCGTCTGTCTGAGGATGGAAAGCTATGGTGAAAGTGAGTTGGGTGCCCAAATCTTCATGTAACTTACCCCAGAACTTTGAAGTAAACTGCGTACCTCTGTCTGAGATGATAGAGAGTGGCACCCCATGCAATCTCACAATTTTCTTAACATAAATCTTGTCCAACTGCTAGGAATTATAGTCCACCCTGACCGGAATTAAATTAGCTGACTTGGTCAGCCTGTTCAGGATCACCCAAATAGAGTCATACTTTCACAAAGTCTCAGAAAGAAGACTCACCATGAAATCCATGGCTATCCTTTCCCACCTCCACTCGGGAATGGGCATCTTCTAAAGCAATCTTGCAGGCCTTTGGTGCTCATACTTAACCTGCTGACAATTCTGACACTTAGACATATAATCAGCTATGTCCCTCTTCTTCTCGGGCCACCAATTATGTCGCCTCAAGTCCCAATATATTTTGGTTATGCCTGTAGGAATTGAATACCGTGAACTATAAGATTTAAATAACATATTTCGTATCAAGTAATCAACACAAGGGACATAAATCGTCCCTCTAAAGCACTATTACCCACCAACATCTAATGTGGTATTCCAGGCCTCCCCATAAACCACCTTGTTTTGAAGCTTGTTCAACTGGGCATCCTGAAATTGTTTGGCTTTGATTTCCTCTAGAAATGTGGGTTTAACCTCAATACTAGCTAACACCCCACCCCGTTCTAAAATGCCCAACTGCATAAACTTGGATTCTAGAGTCTGAATATCCCTAGCCAAGGGTCATTTGGATACCCCCAAACAAGCTAAATTGCCCATGCTAACCGCTTTCTGGCTCAATGCGTCTGCCACCACATTAGCCTTAACCAGATGATACTGGATGGTCACATCATAATCCTTCAACACTTCCATCTACCTCCTCTATCTCAGGTTCAAATCCTTCTATGTAAACACATATTGTAGGTTGCGATGGTCTATGCACATTTCACACTTGACACCATAAAGGTAGTGTCTCTAGATCTAGAGTACGAAGACCACCACTGCAAACTCCAAATTGTGGGTTGGGTAATTCCTCTCATGAGGCTTCAACTGTCTGGAAGTATAAGCTATAACATTCATGTCCTGCATCAACACAGTACCCAAACCCATATGTGAAGCATTACAAAACACAATGAAATCCTTACCTTCTATCAGCAATGATAGGATGGGAGCTATAGTCAGAAGTGTCTTGAGCTTTTGGAAGCTCTACTTACACTTTCTAGACCAAACAAAAGGTACCTCCTCTGAGTCAATCTTGTCAAGTGAGTAGCAATGGAAGCAAAGTTCTTGACAAATTATAGTAACCAGCAAGCCCCATAAAACTCGTAACCTCAGTCACAGAGCTAGGCTGGACCGAACTCTTAACTGCCTCAATCTTTTGGAAATCCACCATCACCCCTTTTTTTGAAACCATATGCCTTAAGAAGGCAACCAAAGACAACCAAAATTCACACTTTGAAAATTTGGCACACATTTTCTTGTGCCTCAATATCCCCAAAACAATACGAAGATGCTCTGCATGCTCCTTCTTACTCTTTGAGTAAATCAGAATGTCATTAATAAATACAATGGTGAACGAATCCAGAAACTATTTGAAGACACCATTAATCAAAATCATGAAATCCACCAGTACATTGGTCAACCCAAACAACATTACCAGGAACTCATAATTCCCATACCGAGTCTGGTATGCCGTCTTAGGTATATCCTCTAGCAAATCTTTAGTTGATGGTACCCTGACTTCAAGTAAATCTTCAAAAATATGAAAGCACCCTGCAACTGATCAAAAAGGTCATCTATGAAGGGTAAGGGATACTTATTTTGGATAATGACCTTGCTCAGTTACCTGTAGTCTGTACACATCCTCATACAACCATCCTTCTTCTTTATAAACAATACTGGAGCACCCCAAGGTGAAGCACTAGGACGAATAAAGCCCTTATCTAAAAGTTCATAAAGATGAGTTTTAAGTTCCCTCAACTCTGTCAGGGCTATATGATAAGGAGGAATAGAGATTGAGTGAGTGCCCGGCTCTAAATCTATGCAGAAATCCATATCTCTATCCAGAGGCATGCCAGGAAAATCCATTGGGAACACCTCCTGAAATTCAGAAACCACCGAAACTGACTCAATCAAAGGGGTCTCCACACTAACATCCCAAAAATGAGCCAAAAAGGACAAACAACCTTTCCCCACTAACTTCCCAGCCCAAATTAAGGATATAATCTTTGCCGGCTTAAGTCTGTACACTCATTTCCACTCTTGTCTATCCTTACCCGGAATCTCTAGAGTTACTGGCTTAGCATTATAGTTTAACACAGCATGATATAGAGATAACCAAGTCATACCCAAAATAACATCAAAAATCCAGCATATCTAGAATAACCAAATCTACCCAAGTTTACAACCCCATAAACACCACAGAACAAGTACGATACACATGGGTTACCATAACAGACTCCCCGATTAGGGTAGAAATATGAATAGGGGAATCAAGGACATCACAAATCAAATCTAGATCCAAAGCAAATTTTATAGATACATACGAATATATGGAACCTGGATAAAATAATACAAAAGCCATCCGATCACAGACTAGAATTGTACCTGTTATCATAACATCTGATGCCTCGGCCTTAGATTTCCCTGAGAATGCATAACAATAGGCCATGTCATCAATCCGAGCAACCTCTCTGGCTGGCTGCGCTAGTCCCCTGACCCCGCCACCATTCCCTATGTTCCCATAGCCTTCCTGAAAGTTACCGTGTCCACCCTGGGGACGACCTCTGCCATTGTCACCTTTACCTGTCGGAACCATAACCTTGCTCTGTTGATGAGTCTAATTTCTGCCTACCTGTAAGGGCACTCCCTTTTGAAGTGAACCGAATCACTACAATGAAAACATCCACGGTCAAGAGAAAGCCTGCTAGTGGAAGCGTAGGAAGCCCTCTGACCTCTATAAACTAAAAATGGTTGACTGGCTCCTGAATGACCACCTGCAGAAGCTGGCAGGGCCGACTGAATAGGACGAGCTAAATAAACCTACTGACTGTGACCCCTGGAATAAGAACCACTGAACTTACCTTCATTCTGAGACTTCTTAGCTAACACCTTAGCCTGCCCAACTTGTGTGACCCTTTCCAGGTTCTTCACATAGTTAGTCACCTCATTAAAACTCTTCCTTGCCGAGGTCATATGAATAGACAAGACTTCCAACTCAATATTCAGACCCATAACATACAGACAAATTCTCTCCTCCCCAGTACCCAACAGTTGAGTAGCATAACATGACAAGGCATGAAACTTAGCCTCATAAGCTGAGAACGACATATTACCCTACTCAAGGGCCAAAAAGTCATCCTTCTTAAGATCTCCCAAAGAGCAAGGCACATATTTCTCCAAGAACAGAACACGAAATTATGCCCAAGTCATCGGAGGTAAGGCTGAAGGTCGACACTCTATATGATCTCTCCACCGCTTCTTGGCATCACCCTGAAGTTGAAAGGTAACAAATTCTACCACATGCTACTGCACAATACCCAACTTATGCAGCCTCTCATAGCAATCCAAAATAAACTCAAAGGCGTCCTCCTTCTATATACCATGAAACATCGAAGGTTTCAATTTTAAGAACTTGTTCAGCAGCTCATGTTCAGTCCCGATCATAACAGGGCCCAGCATCGAATGGAAGAGAGCATCAATACCTGATGTGGCATCCATTTGGGGAGCCACTGCAATAGCTGGATGAGCACCCAAAGCCTGATCTGCTATCCCAGTAAGGATGGCTCCCATACATTCCAGTCCACTCAGAAAATCCAACACCTACTAGAATACCTTGGGTGATATAGGGGGAAGGCTTGCACCTCCGGCCGGTGCCACCCTATCCTGCTTCATGCCCTCCTTAGGTACAACCTCAACCTCCTCTTCAACTGGATCCTGGGGTGGGGGAGGGGTCACTGCTCTTGGCTCAGCCACTGCCTGAGCTCCACCCCTGGTGGGTGTGGCTCTTCCTCTGCCCCTACCCCTTCCTCTCCCTTTGGATACCAGCCCCGCAACTAGAACTACTACCCTTGCTCCATTACGCCTGGTGTCAACCATCTACTAACAAAAGAGTGAAGGGAGTTAGATACCAACTTGGATCACCAGATACCAATTGGAATCAAGTTATAGCACGAAGGAAGAATGAAGAGTTAGTTTCCTAAAGTCCTATAGCCTCTCATAAAAAAGTACAGATGTTTCCGTACCATGCCGCAATACTCTACTAGACCCATTTTAATATGATGAGATCAACAAACCTAGGGCTCCGATACCATCTTTGTCATGACCCAATATGCTCCGAGTGGAACCCACCCAAAACTCCTAGATGAGCGAACCAATAAATCAACCAACACTTAGCAAAACTAACAACTCAAAATCAGATGCATTAAATTAAATTAGCATTCATAACTAAAAATACTAATAATAAAGATCCTGCAGAAAACCACCCCTCGAATCTGAAAGCCGTGTACCAAAACATCTCCTAATTTCTAGAGTACGAAGATGCAGCCCCAAAAGAAAGAAGTCTAAGTCCAAAACAATGGACTAAAAGCAAACTAGTTGAAACCATGGTAGTCCAGAAGAAGCAGCTCACCCTTGGATTCGGGAAACGTCGGGACTATAACTGAGGTCGCATAACAGCCGTCAGAATATGTCATATACGCATAAAAGGAAAGCAAATGTTGTATCAGTACACAAAACCATAGTGTACTGGTAGGATTATCGGCCAGCTCCAATAATCAACATATGAACATTTAACTAAAGTTGAGTAAAGCAGGACAAATCATGAATAAAAAAGCCAGCAATATAATCCAGACTCTCAGTTCTCCCCTTAACATACCAATGACATGAAATAGGCCAACATCCATCTCAAACAACAACAATTACAATAAATCAACCTTTTCCAAGAAACCCATACCAACCAAGGATCCCTAGGACAACACCTATAGTGTTCAACATGCAATTTCGGTCTACACAAGGACCAACCCCACCATTAAGAACAAACACCTGGCCATTCATAGGCCAATATGCACCAATCATAATCTAAGAAATAACTCAGTCCACTCATGGAACGAAATACAAAATACAACCAAATAAGTATAAACAAACCCGTACCAGGCGTGGTACCCGAGCCAACAATCTAGAACTTATACCAGGTGTGGTACCCGAGAAACTGATATATACATCCCATACCAAGTGTGGTACCCTAGCTAATCAATATGTATTTCGTACCAAGTATGATACCCGAGCCAATCGAATGTCACATACAGTCCAACAATTCACCAAAATAAACACAAACACACTTGTAAACCAACAAGCAACAAATACAAGTTCATTTCATATGATTGACAACCGAATATTTAGACATTCATAATTCCATTCCCTAGACCATGCAATGAACATACAATACTAAGCAACAGTTTCCATGAACACATATTGCAAATGGGAAAACAACAAACATCACCTACCTTGAATAGCCTGAAAGCTCTACTAGACCAGAGCTTTCCCGTTTTCCAAAGCTTTCGCTTGTTCTTGGTCTAAAATCAATGCACACAATACTAAAATCAGTCTAAGTGGCCTAATCATCCCCGGATTAAATTCAAATCCTAATCCCCAGGTCAAACCATGATTATCCCACCCTTCTCGGGGATTCTCCACTATTATTTTACCTAAAACTATCATTTTCATGATACAATAAGAAAATTATGGTGGTTTAATCAAGAATAAGTAAATGTAATCACAACCCAAGAATTTCTACACCCTAGAATCCCCATTACACCAAATTTTACCATCTTAGGTCAAGACAAACCTTCTCCTAAGCCCAAAATTATCGATTCTAAAGTCTGGGAATCAAAGTACTGAAGTAGGGGAGTAAAATTCTTACCTTTAGGAAGAAATTTGGTGGAAAACTGATATGAAATCGCCCAAATCGCCTCTACCCTTCCCCTAAATATTCTTGGAAAATTCTGAATATTTTGGAGAAGTTTCTGCATTGAGAATGACTTATTCTGCTATAGCAGTCCCCTCTCTGCTATAGCGGCACCACCATAGTGAAACTCGCCCATTATGGTGGTGCTGACCGGCTTGACTTCCGCTACAGCGAGAATTTCTACACTATAGTGGCCATTGATGTAGCACAGTATCAATTGCTATAGTGGCTGACACGGAACAAAACCTCAAGAAATCTCCTAAAATTGCCCATTTTACAAGACACTTCAAATCCTGATGTTCTGTATCAATTCTTTCATGTCAACTTTGATATCGGGAGTTTTACTCACCCAAATTAACTTCCAAAAATTCTCCCAGACTCCTTAACGCCTTAACTAATGGAAAAACTAGATCAACCTAAGATATTTTACCCAAATCTTACCTGAATTATCTTAGCACATAGCTCGCGCAAAATCCATCTGAAACTAGCCTAGCCCAAAATTTTCAACTCTCAAACCCGAAAGATTCTAACCCAATTCTTCGCATGAATGGTTTACCCATAACGATAGAATAGGTTGTTACAGTTTAGGAGATGATATAGATATTTCTTTTATTAGTCTTGTTTTAATCCTTTTCTTTACCTACCAACAATGGATGATCCTAGTTATCTCTTTATAGAATGATATTGAGGGATACAAAGGTTTGACATGAAGATAACATTTAACCCATTTGAGATCATGGAAGGTGGAGGAGTTATTCTACATAACGGAGAGGAGAAGTGGGATAGTGAAAATTTATTTCTAGAGTAGTGGGCATCCACAATAATTAATTTTCTAACACTCTCTCTTGGATGTCCATAGATGATATGCCTCATTAAAACCTCAATAGAAAAAGCCCAATAAAAAAAATCCCAGTGAAGAAAAAAAAGTACACATATCTTGTAGTACCCATTGGTAGTTGCCTCATTAAAAGTCTTGCCAGGAAAACCTAGTGAGACAAAACTTCAGTTTAAAAAAAGAGAGTATAACTCGTATTATACTCCCGTGATGAGAACACCATTTAAACTTGTAATGACACATTCAATCTTATATATTTAGCTTTCCAAATATTGATATTGACAATGTCTTTGTGACCAAATTCAATTCATGAAGACGTTGCATCTTCGAATTCATCCTGATATGTCATTTTCTTGTATCTTATATATGTAAAGTCTTTGAGCTCACCCAAATATATTCTTCACAATCATCTTATTTGTGCCCTCGTCATCACAGAGAAATTGCTCATTCGACTTGTTCATAAAACCAACCAAGTGACGGACACTTTCATTTGCATGATAATAAAATTGACTGTCTCATAGAATACTAAGATATGATAGTATTCTCACATGTAAATAAATCACTATCTTGATATCAAACTTCATATAAATCAAATATTTTTTCTGCACTTTCATAATCAATAAACCTTGACAATACTGGTTAGAAGTAATAAATTCATACCAATATTTGATTTTACTCAAATATCTCTACATAAAAGTAAAATTATATATTTTATGTAAATTAACAAAAAAATATTATTTCATATATAAAAATAGCAGAATACATAAATACACCAATTAGACTAAGACATGGTACTTTCTACGCATTTTAATGAGATCAAAATTATTTTTTCTTTATGCTAAGAAATCTTACAATCATTGGAGTACTATTTAATGGAATCGCTTTAAAACCTTATAAATCCTTCAAGAATCTTTATGTAACTTTTATCGTCTATCTAGACATGACAACCATTTATTATACTTATTCAAGTTTTTCAACTATTGTCAGACTAAAAGAAAGTTCATTGCATTCACCATAGGAGAACATATTTTCATACGATAATGTCCAATTTTTTATAAAAACTCTTTATGCTCGAAGGCACAAGCCATATTTTTTATCTTATGATTTTACTTTTTGTACAATAACTTATTTGTACCCCACTGGAATTATACATTGGGGTCTTTGGACAATAGGTCTAATTTTTTACTTTTTCAAATGAAATAAAATATACTTGAATTACATATTTTCATTTGGCCAATCACTTATATCACGATCAGAAATTGGGCCACGATGGCGCCTACATAATCCTCTGATAGGAAAGTCAACCCAAAGATGTAGAAGATAATAATATAATATAAATAAGAAAAATGGAAGAGAAAATCTAAGGAACTAGGGGCTAATAGTATAGGTACATACGAATTGTAATAAATATATAAAAATGGTCCTTAAGTGACCGAGAAGCAATATATATACAAGAACCAATCTCAGACCTGGTGTCACTGGTACAAGAGCGTCTAAGGTGTGAAATAGCTATGCAACAAGTACTGTCTATCCAAAATATAAAATATAGAAAAAAAGGTAGAGGAAAAGCAGTAAAATTCTCCAAAATGCTGGGAGCTCACCACGATCAGAATAACAGCTGGCCACGAATGATAGGAGGATCAACGAGGATGGCTCATACTAGGTGTTGCATCAAAAAAAGATACAGAGTGTAGTATAAGTACCAAAATAATGAATACCCAGTAGGCATCATAGGCCTATCGAGCTCATAAAGGTAATATATATAATAAGCTACAGGGTAAACTACCTACAGGGATCCATCTAAATCTAGTTATTAATAGAAAACAGAATTATCTATCTGATAGTGAAGACAATAATAGTAATAAAACATGTAAAAACATTCCAAGTATACATAGATAATATAGTGCAGTGCATCATGAGATGATATAATGCGGAGTATGGTCAATGCAGAAAACTAAAAATACGGTATCTGGTACTCTGGGTGCCCAGAAGGAACCTCGAGCTCATTAATGTATGCATAAAAGTAAAATCCTGAATATGTGCTTGTCGGGTCACCTAGAATCGTACATCGGGCTCATCAACATAAAATAAAATAGATAAAGGGTCCTAAATCATCCCTTGGACTGGTATAACAGTGGTACTTTCCTTCCTCTTCGAAAATTAGTGGTTAAGTAAAATCCTGAGTTTGAACCAAATTTCGTGTTTGTTTCATTTCCAAAACCAATAGCAATGTAATGCAATAATGACATGTGATGCCATTTTCATTGAATATCAATTCAACTAGGGTAAAACACTCTCCAAACAAGATGACTAACCTAACACTCCATCCGATCCATGCTATGGCCTAGGACCCACAGATACACAAATACAAGAATAAAAGGGTGAAAATGGATATAAAACAAGAAAATAAGTAAAGCACCTACTTTGCCTTTAAAATTTTGCTAAATTATTCTAAGGACTCTAGGCTAGCCACAGCAAACTACGTGATCCTAAACTAAAGATAAACATAGTAATACTATTCTACAGTCCCAAAAATAGGCAAGATAAGCAGAAACAGGATTTAAGCCTAATTCTAACCTAAACCTAACCTAACATTCATACAACTCATAACATATAAAATCTAACTATGTCAAACCTTAAAATAGTAAATCGTAACCTACCTCGGAGCCAAACTATAAACACAAACTGTCACTCGTGTGCCTTTCCTTTCTGAACAGCCTCAGAATGCTGTCGTGCTAACAAAAACATAATCACGATGTCAAGACAAGAAGAATGACACCCATATTTCTATATAGAAAATCAGGGCAAAAATTAGGTTAGAAAATGACCCTTGAGACCCGTGCAATAAAATGAAAAACAAATTTCAGAATTATATTTCCAGTGGGTTTAAAAACCCATGCCCAAAAGTTGAGAGCAAATGAGACTTATTTTGTAATGACCATTTCATTTATTTACAAATTTGTGCCTTATTTATACTATTTGAGCTTGCCTATAATGGCCTTAAATCATTTATGGATTATTGGGATTAGTGGTTTGATGCCCGGGCCATTCGTTAGGTCGTTATGATCAATTTTTTGTTTTAGAGATTTAACTTAGGAAATCATTGAGTTTAGTGAACATTCTTAGCAAGCATGCTCGGAATCAAATTTTGACAGTTCCATTGGCTCCGGAGCGTGGACTTTGGTCTAGTGGAACCTTTAGTCGGGGCCTAGGAGCTCTCGAATTGGATTTTACCTCCTTTTCTATGATTTTAGGCTAGTTGGGCTTGAAAGTTTGACTTTGATCAATATTTGGAGAAGAAGGCCTCGGTTAGAAATTTTATCAGCATTGTTAGCCCTGGAATATCAACTTTGGGCTAGAGAGACCTTTGGTTTGGGTCTCGAGGCTTCTATACTCATTTTGGGCTATTGAGTTTCATTTTGGAAAGGTTGGCTCTTTGGGCGTGGGGCCCATTTTTTGCTAAATCGACCTCTGTTGGGAATTTTATCAGTTCTGTTGAGTCTTAAATGCCATTTTTAGTTGAGTAGCATTATTTATTTGCATTCGTGGGCCCCCAGGTGAATCCGGAGGGTCTATCCGAGCATTTAAACTTAGCTGAGTTCTTGATGGTTCTGGCGTATCCGCCTTTGCGGCCCTTGTGTCGCATTTGCGGATACCACTTTTGTGATAGAGCACCGATTTGCAGATACTACTTTTACAGATATTTCTCCACATTTGTGGAGTTTTATCTGTTTGGGAACCTCCACTTTTACGGAATTCTTTCGCTTTTGCAACATACGCATTTGCGGAGATTTTCCCATTTTTGCGGAGGCATGGGTGAACACTGACCTCCGCATTTACAAAGAAAAGTTCCACTTTTACGGAGATCGCTGGTATTAAACATTCACTTTCTTCTCTAAGCTCTTTAATCTGAATTCCACCATTTTCTCTTAACTTTAATCTTCAAATCTGTGTGGGTTCATCTTCAAGCGTTGTGGTGATTATTTTCATTAACCTGACCAAGTTTCCATCTTCAATTGTAAGTTCTAATCCTTTAATTCTTTTAATTTCCTCTCTTTAATTCCTTCTTGGTTCTTGACGTTTTAGGGCTGTTTTGGGCCCTTTCTTTGTCCATTTTCAACTCAATTTTTGAGCATGCCTTCCTGGCAACGTTGAAAACCTCGTGGTAACTTTCATTTTCAGTTTTGAGTTGTGGGGATCACAGGCCCTCTTTTAATCTGGATTTTAACTCAGTTAAATTATTAGTATTACGGGTGTTGTTAGCTTCGTATTAACGAGTATAGTATTATTTTGATAGTTTGTCGTAATTTGGGGCTTCTCGGAGCAGTTCGGGCTTGGATGATGGCATTCCAGCAGCTATTCATCGGACGTCAAGTAGGTTATGACTTACCTACCTTAGAATTTACGTATATCGAATATAATTTTACTATTTAGCATCTTTGGGTTGGGTTTACTAGGTTTGCACTCAGACCTTGTCCGCTTTCTTCCTGTCCGCTCTTATTGCATACATTTGCTTTAGTATTTGAGTTAGTTCTATAGTATTACCCTTGCAGCCCCGTGTGGCCTTTGTATACACATTTGTACCATAGATGGTGGGATGTATGGGGAATGTCCCTGAGTTCTGGACATTAGTTCACGTTTATGAGCTGGTTATCTATGTTGTAGAGCGGTTTCAGCCTGTGCAGGGCCGATAGGTTGATTGTGAGCTATTGATTGTGTTTGATCATATCATCATTATCATGCAAAGAATTTTTTGTATTTCTTTACTGCTACTATGGCTGCGGGCCTAACTATCACCAGTTTTCTAAACCTTGCATGGCCCTGAGGACCCGTTTTATGTTATAAATGGATTTAAACTGATTTTATGGATTTTCTTGAGATAAAAGAGGTTATGTGATGGTTTTCATACTGATTTTGAGACGATACTAGACTCGACCGAGTTGAGCGCTAGACATATTTTTATTACTAATTTTAGACTCGAAAACTCACGCCACGCTACGTATATTATGCGAGAAAAATCACGGAGTCTCACATTTAACCCCAAAGTATAACTAGGTACAAAGTTGGATGATAGTTGAAAGTAGAAGAACTCTTTTGACCCTTTTCCCTAAAATGAATCATTTAAATTTGCCTACCAGCTTATCAAAGATCGAGGATAAAGATGCTTCAAAGTTTATATGTTTTCCACAAAAATGGAGGAACTACAACATATGATGATAAAGCTGAAATGTCTGATATTACTGAAGTTTTTAAATTCTCTCTTATTAAATTACGTGATGTTAATTTATGCTTAACATGGTATTAATCAATTGTATAATGATTTAAGTCGACTAATTGCATCATGCTACTATTTTGTTAATATTGATTATAATTTTGACCTATAGACGTTAAATAACTTGAATATTCTTTTACCTTTTAATCTAAATTATGTCATAAGGACATGCAAGAATATGTTATAATATCATACAAATTTGATTCATATATATGTGAGTCTAAGATTATTCTTGAACGAATCTGTGCGATATTTTCTCTCTTGGTAAGAATTCTAACATTTTATCAAATTCAAAAAATTTGTATAACTCGAGATCTTCATAACCTCTTCATATGGATATATTCATAATCTTGAAGGCAAGAGATGCGTATTTCTATCATTATTGAGTGTTACAAGTTATATGAGTTATTATATTTGGTCTATTTAAAGAACTCTTCGTATCAGATATGAAAATGAAGAAAAATCACTTGTTCATTATTTTATTCTTTTATTGCAGTTATGTATCGTCATGGCAAGAATAATATTAATAATATTCAAGGTATATTTTTCAATACTTAATTACTACTTATAATTGTTGTGATTTTTAGACTATTACTTGTAAAAAAAATTATGCATTTTTTCTTTAGACTAATATTTTTTAAAGTAAAGTTGAGCATGAAAATAAAAAAACGTATTTTGAACGTCAAGTAATAAATTTTTAGGAATATATATATATCAGATGAATCAGAAAGAAGTATTGAGAATAGACGAAGGATTATAGCAATGCAAGAATATATGCAAATGAAAGATATAACTTATGAGAACTTATCGTCAAACATGCTATACATATGATATTAAGATGAACCTAATGAAATTAGTAAAGTTATAAAAACTAAAATTTATAGCCCAAAAATTTTTAACAAGAATATTTATTTCACACTGAAATTATTATTAGAATGTTACTTTTCATAAGCATTTTATAAAAAAATTTAAACTATTTGAAGATGCATGTCAAAAATACTTTTGTAAATGACGTTACAATTGTATAATATTTTGTCAGTTTTCTCTTAAGAGGACTTTTTTAAGAGTACTCATGGACCAATTTTTTTATATGAAACTATATTAAAAGACCAATAAGAAAAGATGATTTTTCTTTGTCCCATAAATATTTTTTTAAAAAGCATGATTATTATTTCATAGTTGCACATATTTATATCATGAGAAATTATACAAGAAAATTTATATGATATTCGAACTTGAGATAATTTATGATGAAGAAATAATTTTTTTTTAAGTTTCAAATAATGCAAAGTTAGATGAGAAATTCCTTCAAGAAATTTAAATTTTCAAAAAAACACTCAAGAGATTTTGTATGAAAATTTAATCATACATGAATACTCTAATAAGCTCAAATTTCTCTCGCAAAGAAAAAAAATTGATAAATACATTAATCAAATGAAGTGTCAAGATATGATTGATATTCTACTGTATTTCACTAATTATTAGATTAAATTTTATGAGATGTCCTTTTTAAATCATCCAAAATTTTGTAAAAATACTAGTGAGATTCCTAATTGCCACACAAAAATTAAATTTTCATATTCAAGAACTAATAGCTTTGATCTAGCAGAATACTTTCGGATTTAAACTTTGCAGGAGATAAAGTAGACTAGCATTGATCATATTTTTTTCTAATTCATGTGTATCATAAAAAGTCAAAAACAAGGATTCTCAATTTTATCTGGCTGATAAAAGATAACACGAGAAGACTATCTTAAAGATGTTGAGTATCGAAATAAAGATATCTTCTCACTTTGAGAAAAAGAGTCAGTAAAATAGCGATGAATAATCTTATATTTTTTTTTTGAAACATTAACTTAAATATCAGGCCATAATAGTTTTAAACTTAAAATAACGATACTTTATTTTAATAACTCCATTATAATCAGCTTCCACACATTATTTATTTTTATTAGCCACACTTATAATTTGAGTAATTTTAGGACTCTCTTTCTCTTTTCTTCCGTCTCTTCTTCTTCACACATCTGATTTCCTTTCCATCTTCTTTTCTTCTTCTCCAGTCTTCTTTTCTTCTTTTTCAGTACTCATCCATTCTCCTTTCCATCTTCTTTGTAATGATGTGTGAGATGAAACCTCCCATTTTAAATAGTTATTTTTGATGGTTGCACATGATATTTTTTTATTATTCAATGTCAATAGTGTATAATCACTGCATACCTAATTTAAATTACACTAATTATACATGAATTATATGTTAATTATACATAAAATACATTGAATTTTGCTTTAATTATACATTATAAATTTAATATATAATTAATGTAATTTTGCAACAAGTTTCATGGCACAGAAGAAGCATATTCAAATTTAAGTCCTGATATAGCTTAAGCGACCTTATTAAGTAGAAACTCACGTTATAGAAAAAATAAAAATATTAATCAAATCAATTAGATATTTCATGATAATTGATAGGATTGAAATAGATGAATGCATCAGTACATTGCGAAAGCATTTAACGATGGAATAGCGTAAGTTAGTACATATTCTTCATTTTAGTATTGGCAGAGGCTAGCTAGGATTTTGCAATGATGGAGAGTAAAGGAGTTGGGGGTGTTTTTATGAAATTGGATTTTCTTAAATTATTGTTAAACTACAGATTATCTTTTAAGATGGCCACCTTATTTTATGGCTATTTTTTAAAAATTTATTTTCAGCACAATTAAAAGTTATAAATATTTTGGGCTAGGCTATATATATTTTTATTCCTATTATTTTTACTGGTAAAAAAAAAATTGTCTCTGAACTGCTATATGTTTATCATTTGTAAGTGTTTAAGTGTTTGATACTATTTCTGAACATCAAGTCAGTCACAAATATTTTTTTAATGAATTCAAAATATTTTTTACGTCACTACATTTTTGTACATATATGCTCAACGATGATTTAGGATAATTTAATAACATTTTTGTGATATAATAGTTTATTTATGGTGCTTGACAATCACATATCTTTCAGTTGACTCAATATTTTTCACTACTTTACATTTTGAAATTTTTTCTCAAATATTTTTTTATCGATTATTCTTTAGCTAATTTATATTTTAATATGTATATGGTATTTATCAAATAGCAATCCAATTCAAGTTGTACTATACCTCACTCGAGCTGTTATTTTATTAATTGCTATTATTTTAGATCTTAATTTCTTACGTATTACTTTTATTGCTAAATAAAATGACATGTTTTGTGTTACCTTGACACCTTTTTAAATTGGTATATAATTTATAAATAAATAATTTATTTTTAATTATTATTATTTTATCATAAATTTCATATAATATTACATGTCATTAATTGTACGTACAAAATGTATACGTAATTTATTTATAATTTTAAATAATATTCTTTGTTTGTTAATTATCGTTAGTTATTATTTGATCTATTAAATTATATATGTAGTATGTTATTAATTAAATAGCAGCTCAATTTCAATTTATCCCTCAATTTATTTAAATTCTAGCCTCTTTCTATCTAATTTCTTTCAATTCTAGCCTAAATTGAGTCAATTTGGGCTTAATTTTAAATATCAAATCCAATTTCAATTGCCCCAGTCTGCCTGACCCACTCCAAACCTGATCCGCATCAAATCCAATCTCAGCCGTTGATCTAATTTGATCAACGGCCGAGATTAACTCCCACTACCATTTCCTTTTTAATTACCCACACCCCACACCCCTCAACCCTAAGCCCCATTCTCTCATACCAGCCGCCACCCCTCCATCTCCCTCAATCTCTCTCCCTCCTCTCTTCATCTCCTTACCCGCCACCACCTCCACCGCTGGCAAACTGCTAGCCACGACGGTCTATTCTTCCTCTCCCCCTCTCTCTGTCTCCGGTGAACTCTACCGCAAACACCAGTCGTCGTCGCTTCGTCCGTGGTCGGCAAAATCACCACCACTGCTACTCCCAATGCCTCCACCGTCACCACCATTTTCTCCGGCGAAACCAACCACCCTATACCCCTCTCTCCTCAACTCTCTTCTCCACCGCTCTCACTCCCCCTCTAAAACTCTCTCCTCTCTCTCCATTGCTCCAATAGAAACCCTCTTAACCCCAAAATCTGGTCCTTCTTTAGCAAATTTCGGAGAGATTCTAGTGAAGAGAAACCCATGCAGGGTATCAATGGTCGATTTTGTCAAATTGTTCTTGAAGACAGTGAGGAATTATTATTCGTCTCTGTTTTGGCCAGTTTTGGCATTCTTCGATATAGGACGGATTCATATGAGTTCATCCCCGGTATAATTTTTGTTTATGCTTATTTGTTTTATTGCATTACATCATTTGATCTTAATTATCAGCAATATTATCTGATTTAGAATTGTCAAAGCATGAGTATTGTTAAAACATGTTCCTCTATGTTTGAGTGTTGCCCTCTGTGAAAACTCTCATCAAGCATGACTAGTTATATACATGTGTCTGATCTGGATATTGTATGTATGCTTATTGATGTACTTGCTTGACTAGCCAATTCATGATTTGAACGATTCTAGAAGCATGTTGTTATGCTAGTCTCTATGCTACAGTCGAGGTAAATCAAATTGCCCGCCTGTTTATTCCTTTTGCTTAAGTCTGATTCATAACAAATTTATTTACGTGATAAATAGGGTAACTTGGGATTGCATAGTTGATTTAGTCATTGCGACATCTAAAACCTTGGAACCCTCTAGAACCTAAACCTCCCTTTTCTTTTCACACCATTTAAGCCTCCATCTCCATCTCCACCAACACCATTATTTGATTACTAAGTTTGATTTTATCAATCAATCAATCAATCTTCTTCGTGTGAGTGCATATTGTGTTTGACGAAAAAATGGATGAGGATTTTAGTATTCCACCAATAGAGGGAATGGACGAGGACATGGATCTTCCGGAAGACAATCCAATCACGAAAGTCGGCGAGGAGAAGGAAATTGAAAATCAGGGATTGAAGAAGAAGCTTGTTAAGGAAGGTGAAGTTTGGGAGACTCCTGAGGCTGGTGATGAAGTCAAAGGTAATGAATTTGCAATTTTGCATATTATTATTTATACTGCCTATAAATCTGAGCTTTGTTTATGTTAATGTGTTGATTTTTGCTCACAATAGTGAATAGTCTATGAATTCATTAATTAATTACAATTATATTATCCGTCATGCCTAAATTTCTGTTGTTAATGAGTATTTTGCGCTCGATAGAGTTGTTGGATTATTTCTGAGCTCATTGCTTTGATTTTTGGATTAATTAATTTGCAATTTTGTATATTATTATTTATACTGTCAATAAATCTGAGTTTCGTTTATGTTAATGTGTTATTTTTTTGCTCACAATAGTCTCTGAATTAATTTCTCTGAATTAATTAATTAATTGCAATTATACTACCTGCTATGCCTAAATTGTTGTTGTTAATTAGTATTTTGCACTCGATAGGGTCATTGTATTAATTCTGAGCTCACAATAGTCTCTGAATTTTTACTATGAGGAAGGGTAATGATATTATTTATCCTCTTTTGTAGGTGCCAAAATGAAGAAAGAGAAGAAGTAAAGTAGTGAAGACTTCGGCTTTACTTAAGAAGATTTTTGAATTGTTGATATTTGTTCTAATATTCTTTTTGCTATCGAATATTTTGGAGCTTATCGTAACTCTTGAATTCATGTAAAATTTAACGAATCATTTAGGTTTGAGTACATTTTGCTTTTAAGGATATTTTTATAGCTTGTTGGATGTTTTTGATTATGAATGAAAAATTTCATTTGTGATTAATATAATTTGTATGGTATTATAATTTTATTATATATAAAAAATCTAATTTACGATCATTCTAATAGGCCCATAAAAGCATGAGAATTTTTACGATAGGTCGTGGGAACCATTGCAATAGGTCATATAAATCGTACCATTACAATAGATTCATAACTGTTGCAATAAAGGTTTATAGCAACGATTATAAATCATTACCGTAGACATATATATTCATCGCATCAGAAGAAAGAATAACCGTTGCTATAGTTATGTTTATGGCAATGATTTTTACCACCCATTGCAATGACTGTTGCAATAGAGCTATGGTAATGCGAGCTGGTGCGACGGGTCTACTAACTGTTGCCTTAGTGCAATGGTAATGGTTTTAGGGCCTACTGCAACGAAATTGATCATGTTGCTATAACCCTTATTTCTTGTAGTGATACAGACTATCTTTTAAGATGGCCACCTTATTTTATGACTATTTTTTAAAAATTTATTTTCAGCGCAATTAAAAGTTATAAACACTTTGGGCTTGGATATATATATTTTTATCCCTATTATTTTTACTGGTAAATTTTTTTTTTGTCTCTGAACTGCTATATATTTATCATTTGTAAGTGTTTAAGTGTTTGATACTATTTCTGAACATCAAGTCAGTCACAAATATTTTTTTAATGAATTCAAAATATTTTTTACGTCACTACATTTTTGTACATATATGCTCAATGACGATTTAGGAGAATTAATAACATTTTTGTGATATAATAGTTTATTTATGGTGCTTGACAATCACATATCTTTCAGTTGACTCAATATTTTTTACTACTTTACAAATTTTCTCAAATATTTTTTAATCGATTATTCATTAGCTAATGTGTATTATTTCTTCTATTGGAGATTCCTTCTTGTTAACTTGAAGTGCTAAAGTATTGTTGCTTACGTGATCCTTAAATATTTATGAATTATGATTCTAAATTGACTTGTATTAATTGATATATTTTATGGAATAGATTGATATTTGATTATATCTTATATTTCACCCTTTTATGATGTTTAGGGGGCGAGGGGGGGAGGGGGAGAGAGAAGTTTTTCTGTAAAAAATGTTCATCTTTGTTAATATTTTAGACAAAAATGCATAAGAAAGAGGGAGAAAGTATGAAGTGAGTGGAGCCTCTCCTTCTTGTCATGCTTTAAGAATCAATGGATATACATTCAGGGTGAGTTCACTAATTCAGGGAAGTTTACGTCCTTATTCAGTCTTTTTACTCAATAATTTATCATCATTAAAAAGGGGGAGATTGTTAGGTCCAAAGTTTCACCTATTAATTTCGATGATAACAAATAAATATAATTTAATAAAAATATATTTATTTGTGATAAATTTATTTTTAAAACAGGTTTATTTGGTAAAAATCTAAACAAAAGAGAGGTCAGTTTCAAGTATCTTGGGTCTATTATACAGGAAAATGGAGAGATTCATGAAGATGTCACTCACCGTATTGGTGTTGGTTGGATGAAATGAAGGCTCGCATCCGGATCAGTCCTGTGTGATAAGAAGGTGCCTACTAGACTTAAAGGCAAGTTCTACAGAGTGGTGGTTCGACCAGCTTTGTTGTGTGGAATAAACTATTGGCCAGTCAAGAACTCCCACATTCAAAAGATGAAGGTGAAAGAGATGAGAATGTTGTGATGGATGTGTGGGTTTACTAGGAAAGATAGGATTAGGAATGAGGATATCCGAGATAAGGTGGGTGTGTGTCACGACCCAACTTACCAGGTCGTGCAGGCGCCTACTCTAACCACCTAGATAGATGAACCCTTACCACCCGTCCAACAGGTAACATGCGGAATTAAAGTAAACCTTTAAATTAAGCCACCTTTATACATAACTGAAATCCTTTCTTTACAAATCCTGTTCAGAAATAGGCTACATAAGAAATTACGAAAAAACCTTTACAATATTTTAAAAATACCCTCCCCTATGATCTAGTCTAAAACAGGTACAAGAGATACTACATGATGACCCAAGAGATAAAAGACCCAACTTCAGCCATGGAAATCAAAGTCAAAAGTTGCTGGAGATCTCATCGCCACGAACCTATGAAACGTCACCAACCTGCAACCAGACTATACCAAAAAGGTATAGCAAGAGTAGAGTCAGTACAAACACACGTACTGGTAGGCATCATCGGTCGACCCAAATTCACTCCTACCATCATATAAGAAACAGGAAAACATGAATGTAATTAACATAGCTTGATTTTTCATCCTCCAACATTCTTCCGCTGCCAACTCCCTCATTCTCAAGACTTTCTAGTCACAATACCTTAGATTCCCTGAGTCCCCTTATCATGAGCTTCCCAAGCCTCAATATTCTAGCCTTCCCAAGGAACAATACCCTAGACTTCCCAAGTCACCTTACTCTCCACGATGTCCA
The DNA here is from genome assembly GCA_003996215.1 of Jaltomata sinuosa. NCBI lineage: Eukaryota > Viridiplantae > Streptophyta > Magnoliopsida > Solanales > Solanaceae > Jaltomata > Jaltomata sinuosa. Next base: position 138,867 of record QJPP01002398.1, read on the forward strand.
TGTCCATACCTGGACTACCCTTCCCTTACCCATGTCCACTATTCTAACTATCCTTTAGACTTAGCCCAACTAGCTGCCCAACTCAACCACTTATACTCGTAACATTACTCTCCAAGGTCTAACCCTCCACGAATCTCTAGTAAACCTTCAAATATAGTTGCAACAACTAGAATCACAACCCCAGACTCTCAGTCTTCCTCCCAGTCTAACCACCCCGTGAAATCCACCTACTAATCCTTGCTACCTTCAACAACAACACTAGAGTTACATCTAATTCCCTATACAGCACATGACCCGAACCCTCCAGGGATCCCCTTAACCACCCTCAGTATTAACAAGCTACCCCGGTCTATACCGAGACCGACCCTTAGTCATTAATCACAAGTAATCCTCGATCATCTAGGCACACTTAAGGTGAAAATATATATAAATATATGTACTTACCTGTCCTCTTTTACATAGTCCAGACCCACCCCGGGATCCCTTCTAAACAACACCTAAGTGTCAATGACCAACCCGGCCTAACCTAAGACCACACAACAGTTATATAGAAATTCCCTTGCCTCTCAAAACCAATATCAATCAATGCAACACCACAATAACAATGCAATGATTCAACAAAAGTAAACTCGTACCAGGCGTGGTACTCGTGCCAACAAAGTGTTATACCCGTACCAGGCGTGGTACCCGTGCCAACCATTTATTATACCTGTACTAAGCGTGGTACCCGAGCCAATCGAATGTCAATAATCCATAGTCAAATGCATGAACACACAACTTGTAAAACCAACAAACAAATATCATTCAATTCGCAGACTGTAAAGTAGGGAACCTAGACATTCTACACAACTTTCCTAAGCAATGTAATTCATACAATCACTTAGACATGAGCACAAGATTATACAACATTCACAAGAATCGTAAGCCATCACCTACCCTTTTTCCGGGTACATCCACGAACTATCAAATCCCGTCCGAAGACTATTCCCCGATTCGCCCTTTTATTTAATCACCTGAACTAGCGTTATCCATTCTCACATAACCATATAAGCAGCCACGCAATTCCTTTCCCTAACCTTAGCAAGACTGCCCCTAGGTCTCAGGCCATGAACATTCCTGAATACCACACCTAGGAGTTTTCTATTCCCGTTTCCCATAACTCCCAAGCACTTCCCCGATTCCCCGAACTTTTCTGACATACTAATCCCTTAATCTATCAAGGTACCACACCCATATGTATAATGTAAACACATAGCACAATCATAAGACCAACTGTTTACCCCGTACACCCTAGAATCAACACGACCAATCCCGAGTCCGCCAAACTCCATGCTCGGAGGCGTAAAACATGGATTCTCCATTTTTACTATACAACAAGTATGAAAAGTAAACAGGTCTAACTACTCATGAAAACCTAGCCTACATGGGTGCCAAGCAGCTGCAATGGTGCATTTCTAGCTCCGTGAAGGCGTTCCCTGACGATTCTGCAGGCCCAAATCTGTGGTTTTGCGTCCCTTTTATCGGAATTCCTCCTCCTCATGGCTCCCAAGCCTTGGAGCAGCCTAGGAGGGTTCTTGGAGTAACCCTCGTTTGATTTTAGAGATGAATGGAAGAGAATGAAATTAAAAGCCCATTTTCTTAGTTTTCTAATCCCGTCGCTCTGCTATGGAGGTCCCTGCTCCGCTATAGAGGTCCCGCTATAGCGGTCTTAAGCAGTGTTGACCGCCTTGACCACCGCTATAGCGGTATTTTCCATCGCTATAGCGGAGGCCACTACCGCAGTTGATTGTGCTCGTAACGGGCAGAATATCTGGAAATCTCCCAGTTTTGTCCATTTTACAACACACTTATATTCTCGATGTTTTGGAATAACCCCTTCACATCAACCTCGATTCCGGGAGTTTCACTTACCCGAATTCGATTCCGAAAAGTCCCCTGGACTCCTCTATGTCTTAGCTACAAGGAAAACTAGCTCAAAATAAGACATTTAACCCAATCCTTACCCGGATTATCCTAGACCATACCTCGCTCCAAAATCGGCCAAGACCAGCCTAGTCCAGAATTTTCAACTCCCAAACCCGAAATTTTTTGAACCCAAAACTTGGCACGAATGGTTTACCCGTAATGATGAACTCGATCGTTATAACATATACCAATTTGCCCATCATTCATCCCCGAACGATCCCGAAAAAATCCAGGGAGAGAAATAAACCCGAGACTCTCGTTGTACCTAGTGATCGCGAAATTAACAATCCTACACGAGTTGTCCCACCTTTCCATTAAGAGTCTAACCGTTCCGAGGAAAAACCTATTATTACCTTGTCCCGATAAAGAATTTGCGAGTCTCACAAGGATAATTTCACGTGTCCCAATCCCGAGCGCCCAAGAAATCTGGGGCCTCATGTCAACATTGGGATGGTCAAATTTGAAAAGATTCGGGAGAACTTTTCCCTTATCGATATCTGACTGAACCATCCGTTGTAGCGAACATTACACCGCTATAGCGGTCCCGCTATAGTGGACAGCTGACCGCTATAGCGATTGACTGCAGAAGGAAATGGGGAGGAAACAGATTTCACCCCTCCTCTTCATTCTCCCCATATCCCTTTCAAAAACTCTACACTCTCTCCTGATCATCCCACTCCCGACGTCAGAATTTCCAGGTAATAATCGAAATCCCTCCTCCCCTTACTCTCTTGCACGATTTGGTACTTGAACGTGGTAGGAAACTAGGAACTTGTAGCCTATTTGAAGTGGGTTTTGGACTTTAACTTTTGGTTGAATTTTTGTCAAATTTTCAAAGCATGGACGCTTCCCTTACGTTTACAATGCCTTCAAGGAGTTATGGGAGTAAGGATTATGCTATTATTGGCCAAAAATGGGTGGGAAGTGAAGGATTGTTCTTAAACAAAAGTAGCAATTTGGGTGATTTATAGTGGTTAAAATGCCCAAATATTTGTAGAAACTAGCAATGGGGCACTTTGGGTAGGTAGATCTGGACTTGGAATGACAAAAATAGAGTTTTGAACCAACGGGAGCCATTGGTGCACCCCTTGAAGGTCTGGGACGATGAAGACCGCTATAGCGGTTGAGCTCCGCTATCGTGGTTCTGCTATAGCAGATATTTCATCGCGGTTCCATTACAGTGGTCACGTCATCCGCTATAGCAAAAGGCCGCAAAACAGTGGCCTTCCCAAGCCAACACTTAGAAAAATTTCCTCTCTTTTTCGTGTCCTATTACTCTTCTAATCTCGTTTCCTTATTACCCTTGCAGGATAACAAAATGGCTGAACAACAAGTTCATGAATACTACTATGAGTGATTCCCCGACGAAGCTAGTTGGGAAAGGCTCAGAGATTACCAAAGATTCGGCTTTTGCTATGAGAGAGGCTGCCGAATGATTGGGATAGATGGAAAATCTGTTGATTTCCACCGCCAGGTCCAAGAGTTTGGATGGGAAACTTTGCTAGTGGATCCTCCTCCTGCTTTAACCGGCTGGGTGCGGGAGTTATATGCCATCCTCTCTACGGTCCATTGGAGTGAGTCGAATCCTACTATCCGGCTGCAAGGGGTGGACGTTCCCGTGGATGCTCGGACCATCAATGAGGTGCTAGGGGTGCTCCACGTCTCCAATACGGCATACATGGCTAAGTCTCGGTTGTGGGACATGACCTGGTTGAGATATACTCTGGTAGACCCCGCATCCAGGGACAAGGTCTACTGGGTCAGCCCCAAGGGCATTACTAGCGTCTACTTCTCCTCCGAGGCTAGGAGGTGGCTAAATTTGGTGTCCTGGAGGATCCATCCAATGGGAAATGTAACCTACGTGACTTATGCCCGATCCCTGGTGATCGCTTGTGCCATGCACGGGATTATCATGAATGTAGGGAAGCAGATCATCTCGAAATGAAAGAGTTTCTATAGTGGTCCTCGAAAGGGACCTTATATGCCCGGGCTGGTTTTGGAGCTGTGCAGGTGAGCTGGTGTGCCTCAAGACTATACGGATGCAGAGGTGGCCATGGATGAGCCCTTTGACCCGGTCCGGGTGAAGGATATTTCCATGAAGAAGAGGAAGGTGGGTGAGGCAGGGAGCAGTCAGCCGGTGGAGAAGGCCGGCGATGATGATGATGAGGATGATGATACTCCTGCCCCTCCCCAGTCCCAGCCCCCGATCTCTAGAGCCCAGGTGGAGGAGAACCTAGTAGATGTTCGGAGGTTCATGGAGAATCCTAATGCCAGAGGCGCATCCCCCCACCCATCCGCTCAGGAACTTGCAGCACTTCGTAGGGAGTTAGAAGAAGAGAAGAGGAAGAGACGCTCCCAGGACCGTATGCTTTCCCGGATGTGGAAGACATCAAGGTCATGTTCTCCTGTGCTACCCTTGGTCAGGATCCCCCATCCTCAAGCCCGAGGACTTGCAGGAATTCCCTTCCTGAGCGAGGATGAGGCCTAGGACCCCCCCTCTTTATTACTGATTTACTACTGTTGGGTTTCCCCCATTTGGAGCTTGTTTAAGACAATCTTTCCCTTTTTATTTGGTACTTGGATGCCCATGCTAGACACTATTTCCTTTCTTGCGTATATTATATATATATAGAACCGCTTTTCCTTGGTTTACATAATGGTTTTGGTAACTTATGCTTGTTTTTATCTTGTCCCCAGAAGGGACCAAAAATTGGGGAAAAACAGAGTAGCTCACTGCCTCACTAGCGGAGGGTCATCCCGCGATAGCGGTCCTGCTATAGCGTACATTTCACCACTATAGCGGTTTCGACGGTAACAGTATAGAAAATTCAAATCACAGCCAAATGCACTTAACCCATCTCCCGGTTACCACTGTCCCAACCTGTAAGTCCCGCCATGGTCTTAAACCACCCTCAAGACTATTCCTGGCACTGAACACAATTAGAATCGGGCATAACACGTCATAAAGAACATCAAAATTTTACAAGGAAGTTCACAACAATTAATTGCTTTCCGGCAACACCTTCCCGCCATTGCACACTAATGACTCCCTTGTTACCATGATTCCCCACCAAATTCTGACTGTCCTGAAGCCGAAGCTTCCATACAGTCACCATTCCCAATCCCTTGTCATCTTAACCAATAACAAGCCCTTTTTAACACGTAGTACGCACCCTTTAAATCAAGACATATAACGGACTACCACAGTCTAAAGCACCCAAAATTTTCCAGTCAATAACTCTCCGTATACTATGCATGCACACCAATTGAAAAATCCACAAACATTCCAATCAAGTCACATAAGGCTGTACACACAACAGTTTCAATTTCCAAGTCACAACAAAAGCAAATCATAGCCAATCAATTCACAGGTCCCACCTTCATTTGTACCATGGATGACCATTAGCCGGTTGTCCATGCTTGTCACAACCTCTCAAGCCAAATACCAATTGGAACCTTTCCAGTTCCAATTCCCCTTGCTTGTCCTATCGTAACTGAAGTACGGAGACTTCCTTTACCTTGTTGAGATACCAATTGGAATCGAGAGATACCAATTGGACTCAACCAATACAAGCAAGTACGAAGCGCACGAAGGAACGAAAGAAGGGTGACAATTCCTAGAATTCCTTATAGTTCCCCAAAGATTAGATGTGGACGTCAACACACCAATCTGTAGGACCCTATTCAACATTTTGCTCTGGTACTGGGAGACCAGTAACCTAGGCTCTGATACCATCTATCATGACCCAGTCTACCAGGCCGTGCGGGCGCCTACTCTAACCACCTAAATAGACAAACCCTTACCACCCATCCAACAGGTAACATGCGGAATTAAAGTAAACCTTTAAATTAAACCACCTTTATACATAACTGAAATCCTTTCTTTACAAATCCTGTTCAGAAATAGGCTACATAAGAAATTGCGAAAAAACCTTTACAATATTTTAAAAATACCCTCCCCTATGATCTAGTCTAAAACAGGTACAAGAGCTACTACATGATGACCCAAGAGATAAAAGACCCAACTTCCGCCATGGAAATCAAAGTCAAAAGTTGCTGGAGATCTCATCGCCACGAACCTATGAAACGTCACCAACCTGCAACCAGACTATACCAAAAAGGTATAGCAAGAGTAGAGTCAGTACAAACACACGTACTGGTAGGCATCATCGGTCGACCCAAATTCACTCCTACCATCATATAAGAAACAGGAAAACATGAATGTAATTAACATAGCTTGATTTTTCATCCTCCAACATTCTTCCGCTGCCAACTCCCTCATTCTCAAGACTTTCTAGTCACAACTCCTTAGATTCCCTGAGTCCCCTTATCATGAGCTTCCCAAGCCTCAATATTCTAGCCTTCCCAAGGAACAATACCCTAGACTTCCCAAGTCACCTTACTCTCCACGATGTCCATGTCCATACCTGGACTACCCTTCCATTACCCATGTCCACTATTCTAACTATCCTTTAGACTTAGCCCAACTAGCTGCCCAACTCAACCACTTATACTCGTAACATTACTCTCCAAGGTCTAACTCTCCACGAATCTGTAGTAAACCTTCTAATATGGTTGCAACAACTAGAATCACAACCCCAGACTCTCAGTCTTCCTCCCGGTCTAACTACCCAGTGAAATCCACCTACCAACCCTTGCTACGTTCAACAACAACATTAGAGTTACATCTAATTCCCTTTACAGCACATGACCCAGACCCTCCAGGGATCGCCTTAACCACCCTCAGTATTAACAAGCTACCCCGGTCTATACCGAGACCGACCCTTAGTCACTAATCATAATTAATCCTCGATCATCTATGCACACTCAAGGTGACAATATATATAAATATATGCACTTACCCGTCCTCTTTTACATAGTTCGGACCCACGTCGGGATCCTTTCTAAATAACACCTAAGTGTCAATGACCAACCCGGCCTAACCTAAGACCACACAATAGTTATATAGAAATTCCCTGTCCTCTCAAGGAACATCAAATCAATAATAACTTATTAATAAGCAATGCGATCCACTCACGGAACTAATATCAATCAATACAACACCATAATAACAATGCAATGATGCAATAAAAGTAAACTCGTACCAAGCGTGGTACCCGTGCCAACCAAGTGTTATACCCGTACCAAGCGTGGTACCCATGCGAACCATTTGTTATACCCGTACCAGGCGTAGTACCCGAGCCAACCGAATGTCAATAATCCACAGTCAAATGCATGAACACACAACTTGTAAAACCAACAAGCAAATACTGTTCAATTCGCAGACTGTAAAGCTGGGAACCTAGACATTCTACACAACTTTCCTAAGCAATGTAATTCATACAATTACTTAGACATGAGCACAAGATTATACAACATTCACAGGAATCATAAGCCATCACCTACCCCTTTCCGGGTACATCCACGAACCATCAAATCCCGTCCAAAGACTATTCCCCAGTTCGCCCTTTTGTTTAATCACCTGAACTAGCGTTTTCCCTTCTCACATAACCATATAAGCAGCCATGCAATTCCTTTCCCTAACCTTAGCAAGACCACCGCTAAGTCTCAGGCCATGAACATTCCTGAATACCCCACCTAGGAGTTTCCTATTCCAATTTCCCATAACTCCCAAGCACTTTCCCGGTTCCCCGAACCTTTCCGACATACTAGTCCCTTAATCTATCAAGTTACCACACCCATATGTATAATGTAAACACATAGCACAATCATAAGACCAACCATTTACCCCGTACACCCTAGAATTAGCACGACCAATCCCGAGTCCACCAGGCTCAATGCCCGCAAGCCTAAAACATGGATTTTATGTTTTCACTATACAATAAGTACGGAAAGTAAACAGGTCTAACTACTCATGAAAACCTAGCCTACTTGGGTGCCAAGCAGTTGCAACGGTGCATTTATGGCTCTGTGAAGGTGTTCTCTGATGATTCTGCGGCCCGAATCCATGATTTTGCGTCCCTTTTACTGGAATTCCTCTTCCCCATGGCTCCCAAACCTTGGAACAGCCTAGGAGGGTTCTTGGAGTAACCATCGTCTGTTTTTGGGGCTGAATGGAAGAGAATGAAATTAAAAGCCCATTTTCTTGGTTTTCTAATCCCGTCGCTCCGCTATAGCGATCCCTGCTCCGCTATAGCAGTCCCGCTATAGCGGACAACTCCCGCTATAGTGGTCTTAAGCGGTGTTGACCGCCTTGACCACCGCTATAGCGGTATTTCCCACCGTTATAACGGAGGCCGCTACCGCGGATGGTTGCGCTCGTCACAGACAGAATGTCTAGAAATCTCCCAGTTTTGGTCATTTTACAACACACTTATATTTTTGACGTTCCGGAAAAACCCCTTCACGTCAACCTCGATTCCGAAAAGCCCCCGGACTCCTCTATGTGTTATCTATAAGGAAAACTAGCTCAAAACAAGACATTTAAGCCAATCCTTCCCCGGATTATCCTAGACCTTACCTAGCTCCAAAATCGGCCGAGACTAGCCTAGTCCAGAATTTTCAACTCCCAAACCCGGAATTTTTCGAACCCAAAACTTGACACGAATGGTTTACCCGTAACGACGAACCCAGTCGTTATAGTGTGGCATCGGTGGAACACAAGATGCGGGAAGTGAGGTTGAGATGGTTCGGACATGTGAGGAGGAGAGGCACGGATGCCCCAATACGGAGGTGTGAGAGGTTAGATATGGATGATTTCAGGAGAGGTAGAGGTAGATCGAAGAAATATTGGGGAGAGGTGATTCGACAGGGCATGGCGCAGTTGTAGCTTACCGAGGACATGACCCTAGATAGAAAGGTGTAGAGGACACGGAGTAAGGTAGAAGGTTAGTGGGTAGGAGTGTGTCTATGCTAGTAGGTAGGAGTATTTTCCTTGTTGTCCCGACTAGTAATTGTAGTGTTACGCTTGTAGTTTCTTGTTCTTGAATTTCTCATAGTATTATTTTGTGGTAGTGCTCCGTTTCTATCTATTGTTTGTTACTACATGTTACTACGTATTATCTCTTGTATTTTTATTACGTCTTTTTCTATATTATTTTTAGACTATTTTTGTCTTGAGCTGGGGGTCTATTGGAAACAGTCTCTCTACCTCACTTCTAAGGTAAAGGTATGGACTGCATACACTCTACCCTTCCCAAACCCCGCATTGTGAGAATACACTAGGTATGTTGTTGTTGTATCTTCTTATAATATTTAATAGAGAAAATGTTGGGATAGTACAAAAATCTTAAACTTTATAAGGAATGAACTAAAGAATTAAAGACACATATGCATAATGGGACACTTATAGAGCTGGGTCAAATCTTTCATTACAAAGAAGGAGATCTGTTAAGATATTTCTACCAAGAAAAATATCAAAAAACATACAGAAGGTATTGAGATTCAAGTATATTTTCATATAAGGGATAATTTTCTTATTTCCTGTGAACAAGAAATTTTTTTATACCATACAAAAAGAAAGTAAAACAAAATTATCCAAATTTACAAGGAGTCGTTGAGAAAGTTCAAATTCAAAGTCAAGAAGAAGAAATTATTTTGGAGATTTTTACTCATACCAATCAAGGAAAATGGAAAATATGCACTAAAAAAAAAAAAAAAAAAATCAGTTAAAGTTCATGACCAAAAAAAAAAAAAACTATAAAAGAAAAAACTCAGAAAGTCACAACAAGCGGGATTATCAAGTTTAGTGAAAACTCTGTATAAAATTGAAAAGGAACGGAGGAGTTAATAACTCAGATGGTCACTCAATTATGGGGTTTTCACTCAGAAAGTCACTCAATTTTGCATTCTAATACAAAAGTCACTCAACTTTGAGGTTTTTACCTACAAAGTCCCTCAAGCTATTTTATTATTTTTTGCATTACAATTTGTTGACATGAAAATTTTATTAAAAACTAAAATTTTAAGAATTAAAAGGGTGAAAATCATTTACATGCCTCAACTTTGCTTTAAAAGTCAAATTCTCTCCTTAACTTTAAAAAATAATCATTCTCCCCCCTTTAAAAAATCAAATGCTATTTTATTTTTATTAATTATTTGGAGAATTAATATATATATAAATATTATAAAAAATAATCATTCTCCACCCTACAACAAAATAGCTAAATTTGGAGAGAAGAAATACAACCTGAAAGCATCATAACAGAAGAAAAGAGTCGACGCCAAAAAGCAAGGAAGATTGAAATAATCTTTAAAAAAAATTGAGTTATACAGTAGCCAAAACTAGTTGAAAGGCTATAAATATGAGCTTTACAAAGAAGAAAAATATACAGTCATACATATTTTTTTCTTAATCATTCTCAATTTTTTTGTTTTACTCTTCATAAGCATAGTAATTTATTGTTGATTCACTGTATAGTCAAAAAAGAGAAGAAAGAAAAAATATTATATTTGGTAAGGCATTATATTGAGAGGTTATATCACTGTTAATTTTTTTGATGAGCGGCTAAAAATTAAAGAATAGCAAATGAAAAATTAATCTTATATATTATTGATGAGCGTGTGACCAATCCTCATTTATTGTTAGTGAGATAGTGAAAAGCAAGCTTGTAGACGTTGATGGTAAACACCAAAATCGACTAAGGTTTTACCCTACTCAAATTACAAAGAGCATTAAGAGGAACCTCCTTGCAACTCAAAAAAAATGAACTAGAATATCACATTGATTTTGAACCATTATAAAAATTCTGGTATCATTTATTTTATTCTTACATATTATATTTTGTATTTTTAATATTTATTGTGGTTTATAATTATTAAAATCAAAGAACTAATAATTGTGTACAGATTATCTTGTTATCAGTCAGTTGGATCGAGAGAGTAATCGAATAAATTTTAATAGGCTAGCAATCCTCCCCCCAACCCCCACCCCAACCCCCCTTATACTTTCATAACTTTCTTTTACTTCTCATTAAGGCTGTCCATCGGACTGGTTTCAATCGGTACCATTTTGGTCCATTCCGGTACTGGTACCGGTCCGTACCGGTCCGGTCCATACCGGAATGGAACGGAATGGTACCCACTGGGTTTCGGAATGGAATGGGTCCATCGGTTTGTACCGAGAAATTGGTACCGGTTCATACAGGTATAAATCCGGTTCCGGCCCGGTCCGGTCAACCGGTCAACATTTTAAATCCAATTTTTTTTTAATGTTATTTAATCGTTGGGTAACGGCTATTTCAGCCTCCCAACGACTATTTTAGCCTCCCCCCCAGCCCCCCAGCCCCCAAGCATCCCCCAATTTTTATTATAAATACCCCTTCCCTTTTAAATTTTTATTCATTCATTCAACTCTCATTCTCTCTCAATTTTCATCTCTCAATATCTACAAATTCTATAATTATTGTGATTATTTTGTAAGTGAAGTATAATTTGGTGAATTTTGGAGGACCAATCTTCTTTAAATTTCGGTTATAATCGTCTGTTTTTACGGCAGACGTTTGGTATATTCGTTCCACTCTTTAGTCTTTTAATTTTATTCTTGTTTATTAATTGTGAATTTGTGATTTGTGAACTTGTGATTTGTTTATTTTATTTTGCTAATTTTATATTTTATTATATTATGGATCCATCTAAAAAAAATCAATAAAAAAGGTATTGTTTCAAAAGTAAAAAATTATGTGTGCGGTAAAAAAAGTACTGGTTCTTCTCGTCGCCCTGCTGTTCCTCAAATTAGATTTAATACGGATGAATATATGCATGTTAATGAAACTTATTTTTCATTTACTACGGATGACCCTATTCCTAATGAAGCTTATGAAAGAATGTATAATGATTATGAAGATGAATTAGATGAAGAAGTAGAATTGCATGAGGATGATGATTTAGAAGAAACTGATACACCGACTAGTCTCATTGTTGCCCCCGCCCCCACTATTTCCGAAGCTCCAACTCAGGATAATCCTCAAGTTGGAGCTAATATTCCCCCTATTGCTTCAGTGAGGGGTAAGACCAAACCACAACGTCCTTTAAAATCACCTGTGTGAAAATTTTATTTTTTAAATGAAGAAAAATTTATATCTACGTGTCGTATTTGTAAAAAACTTGGAAATATATATCTGGTGCTAGTGGAGGTTCGATTGGGAGATTAAATAATCATTTGGTTAAAAAATATCCGAGAGAGTGCCAAACATATCTAACTACTCTAAATGAAACTGTTGGCTCTAGCGTTGGACCCTCTGTTGGCGGGTCAAACATGGTTCAAACTTCACTTAATCCTTCAAACCCTGCTGGTCATATTTTACAGCGGCCCTATAATAGGGACCGTGATCGTGAAATTTTGCTAAAATGATTGTTGTTTGTGGTTTGCATTTTAATTTTGGAGAACAAGATAGTTTTATAAGATATATTCGGGAAATATTTTATCCCAATTTTAAAGGTATTACAAGAAGCATAGTAAAAAGAGATATTTTTGAATTTTATGAAAAATATATGTAATATCTTCGTAAATATTTTTATATGATGAATTATAGGACTTCTATTACCACTGATATGGGTCGTTGTCCTAACGGATTTGATTATTTAACTGTTACCGCACATTGAATTGATTATAAATCGATAATGCAAAAAACAATTATCGCTTATAAAATTTGTGAACACCAAAAAACTAATTCTTATATTGCTTCAACTGTATGTAAAATTTTAGAACATTTTTATCTTGCTGATAAAGTGATTAGTATTACTTTAGATAATGCTTCTGCTAATTTAAATGCTATGAGTATGCTAGAAACTAGACTTTATCCAGTTATTAAATATGTTTTTCATATCAAATGTGGTGCACATATATTAAATTTAGTTGTGAAAGATGGTATTAAGGTATTTGATAGTTGTATTGATAAAGTTAAAAATCTAATTTTTTGAGGAAAAGAGGTCAAAAATACCTCTCTACTTTGGTTTATTGGCTAAGTTTGCCCCTAGTTATATTTTGGGGCTAAATATACCCCTGCGGTTATCAAAGTTAACAAAAATACCCCTACTTTTAACATATTTCTACCATGATAATTTAAAATATCATATGGCCCAATATTTAGGTGAGGTGATGTAATAACCGGGTCCGTCGTTACGGGTAGTTTCATCGTGCCATGTTTTAGAGTTAGAAAACTCCGGGTTTGAGAGTTTGAAATTCTGTGCTAGGCTAGCCTCGGTCGGTTTTGGAGCGAGGTAGAGTCTAGGAAAATTCGGGTAAATATGGATTTAGGTGTCTTGGATTAACCTAGTTTTCCGGGGGACTTTTTCAAATCGCATTTGGGTAAGTAAAACTCCCGGAATCATGTTTGACGTGAAGGGGTTGTTTCAGGATATCGGGGGAAACATGTGTGTTGTGAAATGACCAAAACTGGCAGATTTTCTGACATTCTGTCCATGACGAGCGCGGTCACGCGCGATAGAAACGGTCAAAGGGCGGTCAACCTACTTAAGAACGCTATAGCGGCAGCCTACCACTATAGTGGGACCGCTATAGCGGAGCGGGGACCGCTATAGCGGGACGACGGGATTTTAATGCAAAAACAGCTCCCAATTACATTTAGTTTTTCACAAGTTTGTTTTGGGAGAAGGTCTAGGCGATTCCAGCCGTTTTTCTTCCTTTTTCCGTCAAAATTCTTCCCCAAGGTAAGGTTTTCGTTCCCCAAGGTAAGGTTTACTTTATTGCATCTTGCATTGTTTCATTGATTATTGTATTGCATTGACTGATATTGATTCCGTGTGTGGATCGGGTTATTTTACTGAATGTGATACTTAATATTGGTTCCATTAGTGGACCGGGTTGTCTATTTAAAAGTGCTATTTCTGGTGGTCCTTGAGTGGCCGAGAACTTTGTCTAACTGTTGTGTTGGTCTTGGTTTAGGTCGGGTTGAAGCATTACTTTTGGTATGTGTCTAAAGGGGATTTCAGGGTGGGTCCGAGCTAGAAGGAAAGGTATAGTTAATGGCTCATGTTCGTGGTATAGAACTGTAAGAGATGAATTTCATGCTGGGACAAGGTAGGTAGAGACTTGTAGTCTAGGGCCTGTATACTTATTGCATGTTTTCCATATATTTACTTGAATATGTTGTACTGTGATATATGTTGTTTACTTGAAAATAGGCTGATGATCCTACCAGTACACAGTGGTGGTGTACTGATACTGCACTTGCTTGTCTTTGGTGAGTACAGAAAATCTACCAGCGACTAAGACGCGACCTCGCATTTAGCACCAGCGATTTTGACTTTCAAGGGTGAGCTGCTTGTTTTGAGCTACCTTGGGTTATTTTTAGAGTTTCAGTCCATTTGTTTCGGACCTAAAACTATTTTGTTTTAGATTTTGGGGTTTCATCCCCATATTCTAGATAGTTGGTATTAATGTTTGGTACAATGACTTTCAGTTCCTAGGAGAAATTTTCTGCAGTATAATGATTATGATTAGTTTTTGAATTGTTTTGATTGCTAGTTTACTTTTCGCTTGCTGGTTTTAGGTTGTTAGTTTAGGCAAGGGTTGAACTCTATTTGTTCGCTCATCCGGGGGTTGGGTGGGTATCACTCACGACAAGTTGGGTCGTGACAAAGATGGTATTAGAGCCTAGGTTCGTTGATCTCGTTGTACCAAACAGGTCTAGTAGAGTCTTGCGGAACGGTGCGGAGACATCCGTACTTTTCTTCGAGAGTCTATAGGGCTTTAGGAAAAACTAAATTTTCCTTCTTTCCTTCGTGCTATAACTCGATTCCAATTGGTATCTGGTGATACAAATTGGTATCTAATCTCGTTCACTCTTCTGTTCGCAGATGGTCTCTACAAGGAATAATGGAGCAAGGCCAGCGGTCCCAGCAGCGGGCCTGGCAGTTCGTGGCAGAGGTAAGGGAAGGGCTAGGGGATGAGCTAGAGCCGCACCCGCCAGGGGTGGAGCTCGAGCTGCTGCTGCACGTGAGGTAACCCTTCCCCCACCTCAGGATCATGTGGCTGAGGATCTAGAAGAAGTGGTTGTAGAGGATGGAGGGGCTCAAGAGGAGGCGACACCGGTTGGGAGTGCAGGCCTTCCTACTATGACACCGGAAGCTTTTAAGTAGGCGTGGTATATTCTGAGTGGGTTGGTTGATGCTGGAACCATACCCGCAGCTTATGCAAATCAGGCCTTGGATACTCGTCCGGTAACTACTACTACACCAAGGATGGATGCAGCTTCGGGCACAAATGATCTCCTCAGGCCAACGCTAGGCCCAGTGATGACAGGTAATGAGCATGAGATGCTGACTAAGTTCCTTAAGCTGAAACCACTGATGTTTCAGGGTACAGACAAAGAGGATTCCTATGAGTTCATCCTGGATTGCCATGAGAGGTTGCACAAATTGGGTATTGTACGTCAGCATGGGGTGGAGTTTGTCACTTTTCAGCTGCAAGGTGATCACAAGCAGTGGTGGAGGTCTCATGTTGAGTGTCGATCTACTATTCTACCTCCACTAACTTGGGAGCAGTTCCACGCGTTGTTTCTAGAGAAGTACGTTCCCTATACTATGAGAGACCGGAAGAAGGATGAGTTTCTGAACTTAGAGCAGGGTAGCATGTCGGTCTCAGCTTATGAGGCTAAGTTTCATGTGTTGTCTCGTTTTGCTACATAGATGTTGGGTTCCAAAGAGGAACGGGTTTTGTTGTTTGTCAAGGGTCTGAATAGTGAATTGCAGGTACTGTTTGTGCATATGACTTCTTCGAGAAAGGGATTTAATGATGTGGTGGATTATGTGAAGAAGATTGAGGGAGTTAGACAAGCGGGGCAGGCTAAGGCTTTAGCCAAGAAGCCCCAGAATGAGGAAAATTATGGTGGTTCATACTCCAGGGGCCAGCATCAGCAGGCTTATCCGGACCGTCCTATTCAGTCAGCTCTGCCAGCTACTACAGTTGGTCGTCATGGAGCTCAGTCTTCAGCTCCTAGAGGCCAGGGAGCGTCCTATACATCAGCTAGCAGACCTACTCTGGACCGTGGATTCTTCCATTGTGGTGAGTTGGGCCACTTTAAGAGGGAGTGTCCACATAGGCAGACAGGTAATCAGGGTCAGTAACAGACTAGAGCAGTGGTTCTGGCAGGCAGAGGCGGTAATGTCAGGGGTCATCCACAGGGTGGGCGAGGTAATTTTCAGAGAGGTCGGGGAGATTGAGGGAACAGTGGCGCAGGCAGGGGTGCGGCGCAGTCGGCCCAGGAAGTCGCCCAGATTGATGATCGGGCTCATTGCTATGCTTTTCTAGGGAGGACTAAGGCAGAAGCCTCAGATGTGGTGATCACAGGTACTATTCTTGTTTGTGATAAAATGGCTTCAGTATTATTTGACCCAGGCTCTACGTATTCTTATGTGTCTGTGAGTTTTGCTTTAGGGCAGGGTTTGACTTGTGATATCCTTGATTCCCCTATCTATGTTTCTACCCCAGTTGGAGAGTTGGTGGTTGTGACTCATGTATATCGTGACTATTCGGTTGTTTTTGTGGGGTTACATACTTGGATAGACTTGGTAATTCTGGATATGACTGATTTTGATATTATCTTGGGTATGACCTGGCTATCTCCTTATCATGTTGTGTTTAACTGTAACACCAAGATTGTGACTCTAGAGATTTCGGGTAAGGATAAACTAGAGTGGGAAGGTGTGTACAGGCCTAAGCCAGTTAAGATAATATCATTTGTCCGGGCTAGGAAGCTAGTGGGGAGGAGTGTCTAGCCTTTTTGGCTCATCTTCGGTATGATAGTGTGGAGTCTCCTCCTATTTAGTCAGTTCCAGTGGTTTCTGAATTTTTAGAGGTGTTTCCAGCGGACTTTCCTGGTATGCCTCCGGACAGGGACATAGATTTTTGTATTGATTTGGAGCCAGGCGCTCGTCCCATTTCCATTCCTCTGTATCGTATGGCTCCGGCAGAGTTAAGGGAACTTAAGACTCAGCTACAGGAACTCCTAGATAAGGGATTTATACGTCCCAGTGCTTCACCTTGGGATGCTCTGGCCTTATTTATAAAGAAAAAGGATGGTAGTATGCCGATGTGCATAGATTATAGGCAACTGAACAAGGTGACCTTCCGGAATAAGTACCCTCCACCCCATATAGATGATTTGTTTGACCATCTTCAGGGTGCATCAGTGTTCTTAAAAATCGACTTGAGATTGGGGTACCATCAGTTAAAGATTAGACCTGAGGACATTCCGAAGACTACTTTTCGGACTCGATATGGACATTACGAGTTTCTAGTAATGTCGTTTGGTTTGACCAATGCGCTGGCAGCATTCATGAGTTTGATGAATAGGGTGTTTAAGTCTTACTTGGATTCCTTCGTTATCGTGTTCATCGATGATATTTTGATCTACTCTAAGAGTAGGGAGGAGCATGCTAATCATCTTCGTATTGTGCTGGATATCTTAAGGCACCAAAAGCTTTATGCAAAATTCACTATGTGCGAGTTTTGGTTGACTTCTGTGGCATTATTGGGGCATGTAGTGTCGAAAAAAGGGGTGATGATGGATCCCCAGAAGATTGAGGCAGTCAAGATTTGGGTTTGGCTTAGCTCTGTGACCGAGGTGAGGAGTTTTGTTGGGCTCGCGGGGTACTACCGGAGGTTTGTTAAGAATTTGCTTCAATTGCTACTCACCTGACCAGGCTGACACAGAAGGAGGTACCATTAGCGTGGTCCGACAAGTGCGTGGAGAGCTTCCAAAATCTCAAGACACTTTTGACCACAGCCCCTATTTTGTCCTTGTCGGTTGAAGGTAAAGACTTTGTTATTTACCGTGATGCTTCATATTTTGGTTTGGGTGTTGTGTTAATGCAGGATAGGAATGTGATAGACTATGCATCCAGGCAGTTGAAGGTGAATGAGTAGAATTACCCAACTCACGATTTAGAGTTGGCAGCGGTGGTTTTTGCATTGAAAATCTGGAGACACTACTTTATAGTGTCAAGTGTGAGGTATTCACAGATCATCACAGTCTGCAGCACGTTTTCACTCAGAAGGATTTGAATCTGAGGCAGAGGAGATGGATGGAGTTATTGAAGGATTATGATGTGACAATTTAGTACCATCCGTGTAAGGCTAATGTGGTGGCAGATGCATTGAGCCAGAAAACTGTTAGCATAGGTAGCTTGGCTTGTTTGGGGGCGTCCAAACAACCATTGGCTAAGGAGATTCGTTCTTTAGAGGCCAAGTTCATGAACTTGGGTGTTTCAGATCAAGGTGGGTTGTTGGCCAGCATTGAGGTCAAGTCCACCTTCATAGAGGAAATAAAGGCAAAAGAGTTTCAGGATCCAAAACTGGGTAAGTTGCGAGGTAAGGTAATATCGGGGGAGTCCAGAGACGTCATGTTAGACTCTGGTGGAGTTTTGCATTTCAGGGAGAGGATTTGTGTTCCTGGGGTGGATGATATGATACAAAAAATATTGGCAGAAGCTCATGGTTTACGATACTCAATTCATCCGGGCATGACCAAAATGTACAGGAACTTGAGGCAGCATTACTGGTGGCCCGGGATGAAAAGGGACATAGTGGATTTTTTGTCCAAATGTCAGAACTGTCAGCAGGTAAAGTATGAACATCATAGACCTGCAGGACTACTTCAGAGAATGCCCATTCCAGAGTGGAAATGGGAAAGGATAGCCATGTATTTTGTGGTGGGTCTTCCCAAGACATTGGGGAAATATGACTCAATTTGGGTCATTGTTGACAGGATGACCAAGTTCGCTCATTTCATTCCGGTCAGGGTAGACTACAATTCAAAGCAATTGGCTAAGATCTACGTGAAAGAGATTGTGAGACTGCATGGGGTACCAGTGTCCATTATTTCAGACAGGGGTACGCAGTTTACTTCTAAGTTCTGGGGCAAGTTACATGAAGAGTTGGGTACACAACTCAACTTTAGCACAACCTTCCACCCTCAGACTGATGGTCAGTCGGAAAGGATAATCCAGGTATTGAAGGACATGATGAGAGCATGTGTGATGGACTTCGGGGGTTATTGGGACCAGTTTCTACCTCTGTGCAAATTCTTGTACAACAATAGCTACCACTCCAGTATCGATATGGCACCGTTTGAGGCCCTGTATGGGAGGAACTGCAGATCACCAGTTGGGTGGTTTGAGGAAGGTGATGTGAAGACTCTGGTCGTAGACTTAGTGAAGGAAGCACAGAAAAAGGTAAAGGGCATACATACCAATTTGCTGGCTGCTCAAAGCAGGTAGAAGGAGTATGCAGATCGCAAGGTCTGGGACATGGACTTTCAGGTTGTTGAGAAGGTATTGTTAAAGGTATCACCCATGAAAGGGGTTATGCAGTTTGGTAAGAAGGGCAAGCTTAGCCCTCGGTTCATCGGTCCATTTGAAGTGCTTGAAATTGTGGGGCCAGTGGCTTCCAAGTTATCACTTCCACCTAGTTTGTCGGGCGTCCATCCTGTATTCCATGTATCCATGCTCAAGAGATACCATAGGGATGGGGACTACATCATTAAGTGGGATGAGATACCTTTCGATAAGGATCTTCGTTATCAGAAAGAACTGATTTTGATTCTTGCTCGGGATGTACGGAGGTTGAGGACAAAGGTGATTTATATGGTGAAGGTTCGGTGGAAGCATCGTCCGATTGAGTAAGCCACTTGGAAAACCGAGAAGGATATGCGGGATAATGATTATGATTAGTTTTTGAATTGTTTTGATTGCTTGTTTACTTTTTGCTTACTGGTTTTAGGCTGTTAGTCTAGGCAAGGGTTGAACTCTATTGGTTCGCTCATTCGGGGGTTGGGTGGGTGTCACTCATGACGGGTTGGATCGTGACAGGTGAACGCCACGTGACATGCCACCTCACCACCAGATTTTTATTTTTTTTCTTCTCTTTTACCTTTTCTCTTTATCTATTTATAAAATCTTTAATTCAAAAATAAATTCAACTTTATTCTCTTTTTGTGCTCTACATAAGAATGCTCACGAACAAACAATTCCAAACTCTTTAGTCAACAGAAAAAAGAACAAACATAAATAGCATCGGACACAAAAAACACAAAAACACTAATAAGCAGTTCATAAATATTGCCTAATGCTTCACATCACATGAATCTGGATAAAGAAATTTGAGTAGAAAACTAAAAAAAAAAGTAGGAAGAAACTAGCTCCAATAAATGACGTCCTGAGGTATAAGCCACTACTGATCCAATTTTGCCTCTTTTTTGGTAGGTCTTTGACTAAAATGAATATTTGGAGTTATTTTTGTGAGTTTTCTTTGATTTGCATTCAAATTTTCCTTTTCATACGAATTTTTTGTTTTATTTTTGGGTTACCTGGAGTTTCTGATTTAATTATAATAGAGACTTATATATGGATAATTCTTAGCGGGGGAATTTTCCGTTTGGATTTTGTTGTCATGGGTTATTTGCTGAATTTTATTATCAATTCAAATTTTAGTTTTTTTCAGCTTTAATTTTTCATGTACATATTTTCATTTTTACATGAATCTTGTTTCTTTTTTAATTTTTTGTGTAGTTTTTATATTTGATGAGCGATAGAGAATGAAGTTGAATTTATTTTTGAATAATTTTTTTGTAAATAGATAAAGAGAAAAGGTAAAAGAAAAGAAGAAAAAATAAAAATCTGGTGGTGAGGTGGCATGTCACATGGCGTCCACCTCACCTAAATATTGAGTCATATGGCATTTTAAATTGTCATGGTAGAAAGGTGTTAAAAGTAAAGGTATTTTTTGTTAACTTTGATAACGGCAGGGGTATATTTAGCTCCAAAGTATAACTAGGGGCAAACTTAGCCAATAAACTAAAGTAGAGGGGTATTTTTGACCCTTTTTCCCATTTTTGAATTTTTCATATGAATAATAATAGTAGAATTCAATAATATAAATATTTTTGTAAATTGTGTGATGTTCCATTTAGAAAAGTTCCAAAGCATGTTAAAACTAGATGGAATTCTTTTTTATGAAATGCTTGAAGTTGCTTATAAGTTTAGAAAGCCTATTACTATGATGTTTAATAGTCATAATGCTTATCGTGATGATAAACTTGCGGACAGTGATTGAGATGCAGTAGATGCACTTAAACTCTTTCTAAAATCATTTTTTGATGCTACCAAAAAATTTTCTAGAACATATTATCCTACTATTAGTGAAATTTTAATATATATTTGGAATATTTCATGCCTTTTTGATATCTATAAACAAAATTCATATTTTGAGGATTCTATTGAAGCTATGATTAAAAAATTAAAAAAATATTTTTTCCTATTCTCCAAATTTATTTAACTGCAATTCTTTTTAACCCAAAATATAAAGAACATGGTGCAAAAACTTTAATTAGAGTGAGATAATTGAAAGTGAAAATGCTCCACAAAATTTTTTAAAAAAAACTTGTCTGATTTTGCTCTTGTTCTTTATGTCTCATCACTATTGTTGTAGTTGTTAGAGGCTGGTAAAAGCTTAAAACTAAAGTGATTTTTTTTTAGATTGAACTCTCTTCTCTCTCTTTTTTCTTTTGCTTTGCTCATTCACTTCATATTCAATTAAATATAAACTCATTAGAACTAGATATTATACATTTTGATTTTAAAATTTTAGTGCATCCATTCATTAAAAAAGTCAATTACTACTATTGATTAATTTGATTTTAAAATTGTTGATGTATCCCTTTTTTTAAAAAAAAAAATTATCAATGCTTAAAGACCCTTTATAAAATTTCTAAATACGTCACTATACATAATAATCACATCCAAAAACATATATTTTAAAGGTTCTCAATATGACTTGATGCTGAAAATGTAGCATTGGGTGCTAGTCACATCAACATTTACAAAGGAAAATAGAGTACAAGCTTTATTTTGTATTCTTACAAATGTCTAGATCTCATTTTAAAAATTAATACTATAGCTAATAAGGCAAAGTGGTAAATTACTATTATTCTTTCGTTCTATCATAATTGGCATTGAAAAAGAACCACCCCCACATCTGCTACTATCTGGGCCAGTCTACCTCTCGCCCAACATATTCATTCTAGTCAAACTTTTTATCAGGTCGATGATGAGCCGGACGTGAAATGACCCGCCCTTTTAACAAGTTTTATCATATCATCTAAATTCTACTCTCGACTGAGACACAGATTTTTTAATTTTCTCAACACAAAATTTACAAGTTAAGTAACTATATCAAATATATTGTAAATAACTATTTGCGAGTATAATAAAGAATATTTAAAAGTTATGAAAAATTATAGTTAAGAAAATATAATTCACTTTTCAAAAAATAATAGTATCATACAATGAAAGTATGGAGCCTTAATAGTAAGTTTGGCCAAGTTTTTGGAGATTAGAAGTGCTTATTTTCAAAACATGAGATGTTCGATCAAGTCTTTGGAAGAAAATAAGTGTTTTAGGGAGTATTAGAAGTTATTTTTCATAAGTTTTAAAAAAAAGTGTTTTTTTCCCAAAAGTATTTATTTCAAAACACTTTTGAGAAACTAGATCACTTAGAAGCAGTTTTTAAAAGTTTAACCAAATACTAACTGTTGCTAAAAAGTGTTTTTGTAATTTGATTAGTCAAACACAAATTGTTTCTCTCCAAATGTACTCTTTTAAAAAAGTATTTTTCAAAATAAACTGATTTTAGAAGTTTGGTCAATTAAGCTATAAGAAGCCACAAAAAATATCAACTCTCTGAATAGAAAAAGAAAGAAACAAAATAAATAATACGTGAGGGTAAAGTTTAAGCCACTAAAAAGCTTTGAAGCTCTGAATTCATAAATCAGGTTTCGTGAAATTGTATTTGTTTGGATTGCATGTTATTGTAAATGGTTGAAAATATCCTTTGGAGTTTATATGTTTTGAGAAAGTTTTGGTGGAACTTAAAGTTGGTTGTGACTGAAATTTCAAACTAAAACTCGAAAAGGAATAACAATAATAACTTATATGTATTTTGTATTTCGGATGTATGTTGTTTGTATGTCCAATGTATCAGTGGATATACAATGATATACATACGGGCTACGGCATACAAAACACATACAAACAATATATAAAATAGAGAAAATACATAAAAATCCCTCTTAACTTGGCTTGATAACTTACTTTAGCATTTAAACTTTACGAATAATTAAATACCCCCTTACCAACTTTTAAATGAATTAAATACCACCCTTGTGGCTGACGTGACAATAAAAAAATATCTTTGCACGTAAATAACGAAAAATTGAAGAGGAGAGCTAAGTGGACCCCACTTTATCTTCTTTATAGACTTGTTCCATCCCTCTTTGTTCCTACCGCCGGCCAAATTCATTGATGACCCTCACAAATCCAAAAATGAAGTTCAACCACGACGAACCTCACCCAACCCTTTTTGTTCCTGCTTCGTTACTGTCAAAAACCTCCGCGAGTGACTAGCCGTCGGAGACACCTAGATTTTACTGAAATTTTCACCATGCTTGGTTTTCTTCAATTCTTTTTTTTTTTGCTTTCTTCTTGAGTTTTTTCATTTATTTGCTTTGTGGATGTTAGATCTTTTCTTGTGGCTGTCAGATTTTTTGGCGTATTTAAGGTCTCTTTTCTCAAAATTTTGTACGTGTATTTCTGATGAACTAGAAATGTAACACCCTGGAAATTCTAAGCCAAATCTGAACCGTCCTTCATGTGTTGGTAGACCCAAACTACATAAATTTTCTCTGTATCTAAGTATTAAGACCTATTCTTAAGTTTTGAAGGTGTATTAGAAATGAATTAGGGTCATATAGAACCTCTAGCTCAAAGTTGAGTTGAAAGCTTTCTTACCGATTGAGTTTTAGTGTAAGATTTTTTAAGGGTCAACTTCAAACGATCATAACTTCTAGAATATTATGAGTTAGGTGACCTAGTACCCACCAAATTAATGATCTTTGAATCTTCTTTCCAACGTCACCAACCTCGCATTAATTCGAGTGCGGAGCAAAAAATTATCAGTGTTTTACTAAAGGGTGTCTGTCTGTCAAAATGACAGACAACAACCACGAGAAGGTTCCACGGTCGTGAAAGTTTCCACGGGTCGTGAAACCAACTCGTGGAAATCAGTTTTTTTTCCTGATAATTACGAGAAGGTTCCACGGGTCCTGGAAGTTTCCACGGGTCGTGAAACTAACTCGTGGAAATCAGTCCAGAGCCCTGAAAAGTCCCTTAGAACCACGACTTCCATTCCACGGACCGTGATTCATTCCACGGGCCGTAATTTATGTCCGTGGAAGCCTTTGACGAAATTTTCTGAAGTTTTTAAATTCTTTTTCCATGGGTATTTTGGTAATTTTCCTCTCTTTTAACTCCTAAGTTAAGTCATTTTGGGCAAATTAGAAGGAGTTTTATTCCCACTTAGTCTAAGTTCTCTTACATTCTCTCAATCAAGTTCCAAGAAAAGAAAAGGGTCTCCATTCTCCGAGCTTCAAGCTAAGGATTCCATCTTCAAGTCTCCATCCTCAAGTCCCAAGTT
Organism: Jaltomata sinuosa; assembly: GCA_003996215.1. Lineage (NCBI taxonomy): Eukaryota > Viridiplantae > Streptophyta > Magnoliopsida > Solanales > Solanaceae > Jaltomata > Jaltomata sinuosa. The sequence goes on from QJPP01002398.1 coordinate 163,285, forward strand.
AGGAAAGCTTCAATCAAAGTATGTGGGTATTCAATAAGGGAATTCCTTCACCCTTATGCCCAAAATCTCACTACTAGAAATAAGGGCTATAGCAACAGTATCAAATTCGTATTCATTGTAGTAGTCCCTAAAATCGTTGTCGTAGTACTATGGCAATGGTTAATAGACCCGCCGCACCAGCTCGCATTACCATAGATCTATTGTAACAGTTATTGCAACGGGTGATAAAAACTGTTGCCATAAACATAACTATAGCACAGTTATTCTCCCTTCTGATGCGACGAATATATATGTCTATGGCAACGCTTTGTAACCGTTGCTATAGACCTTTATTGCAACGGTTATAAATCTATTATAATGGTATAATTTTATGACCTATTGCAAAGTTTTCACAACCTATTGCAATAATTCTCATGCCTTAACGATCCTAGTATAATGGTCGTAGATTAAATGACCTATTGCAAAGTTTTCACAACCTATTGCAATAATTCTCATGCCTTAATGATCCTAGTATAATGGTCGTAGATTAACGTTCATATATAATAAATTAAAATATAATACAAATTATATATATCACAAAATGAAAATTTACATTCATAATCCCTCCAACGAACTATAAAAATACACTCATAAAAGCAAAATGTACTCAAACCCAAATGATTCATTAAATTTTACATGATTTCAAGAGTTACAATAAGCTCTACTATGACCAATAGCAAAAATCTTCTTAAGTAAAGTCAAGGTCTTTACTGCTTTTCTTCTTCCTTTCCTTCATTTTTGACACCTACAAAAGAGGATAGATATACATCAATATGCTTTTCCACAACCAAGAACTCCATCAAAGTATTAGCAAAAACTAGAGCAAAACAACAACAAAAATAATATCAAAGCTGAACCAAAACTGCACCAAATAAGACCAAACCTGATCCAAAAATTGAAGCAAAATAACAGAGCAATAATCTGCATAAAAATTGAACTAAAACTGAATCAAACAAGATCAAATTTGATTAAAAAATTAAATCAAAATAACAACAATAACCTGCACAGATATGAGATCAAAACTGAACAAAAAAAGACCAAAATTGATCCAAAAAATTTGAGCAAAACAACAACAATAAACTGCACAGAAATGAGACTAAAACTTGAACCAAACAAGACTAAAACTGGTCAAATAATTTGAGCAAATCAACAATAAAAATATACACCAAAACAAGACCATGAAATTGAACCAAACTTCAATCAAAAACTACACCAAACAGGACCAAACTGAAAGCAGAACTTGTCCAGAAACTGAATCAAAACTGGAGCAAAACAACATCAAAAAGTTCATGGCTGGAGGAAACAAAATGCAAGTAGGGAATTTTATATTTATTGCAACTCAAGGCACATATAAACTGCATAGATGATAGTTATTTGTCTTCATGGGTGACTAATGAAACCTCGAATTATTGTCAATGGGAAGGAATTATTTGCAGCAACACCACCAAACGAGTCAGTGAGTTGTCCATTAGTACTGGATATAGTTTGGAGAATTTGATTTTCAATGCATCTTTATTTATTCCATTCAAAAAAATTCCTTTAGAACTGTGTGTGTTTTGATAGTTGAGGAGGGGGAACGAGGGTGGTGGAGAAGAGAGTTGAGGAGAGAGGGGTCTAGGGTGGTTGGTTTCGCCGGAAAAGATGATGGCGGCGGTGGAGGCATTGAGAGTAGCAGTGGTGGTGGTTTTGCCGACCACGGACGAAGCGGCGGCGGCTGGTGTTTGCGGTGGAGTTCACCGGAGATAGAGAAAGAGGGAGAGGAAGCACAGACCGCCGCGGCTAGCAGTTTGCCTGCGGCGAAGGTAGTGGCAGGTGAGGAGATGAAGAGCGGAGGGAGAGAGATTGAGGGAGATGGAGGGGTGGCGGCTGATATGAGAAAATGGGGATTAGGGTTGAGGGGTGTGGGTAATTAAAAAGGAAAGGTTAGTGGGAGTAAATCTCAGTCGTTGAGCAAATTAGATCAATGGCTAAGATTGGATTTGATGCGGGTCAGGTTTGGAGCAGGTTAGGCAGATTGGGACAATTAAAATTGAATTTGGTATTTAAAATTAAGCCTAAATTGACTCAATTTAGGGTAGAATTGAAAGAAATTAGATAGAAAGATGCTAGAATTTAAATAAATTGAGGGATAAATTAAAATTGAGTTGCTATTTAATTAACAACATACTACATATATAATTTAATAGATCAAATAATAACTAACGATAATTAACAAACAAAGAATATTATTTAAAATTATAAATAAATTACGTATATATTTTGTACGTAAAATTCATGTAATATTATATAAAATTTATGATAAAATAACAATAATTATAAATAAATTATATATTTATAAATTATATACAAATTTAAAAAGGTGTCAAGCTAACACAAACATGTCATTTTATTTAGTAATAAAAGTAATACGTAAGAAATTAAGATTTAAAAATAGTAGTAATTAATAAAATAACAGCTCGAGTGAGGTATAGTACAACTTGAATTGGATTGCTATTTGATAAATACCATATACATATTAAAATATAAATAATTATAATAATTATCGTACAAAATTAAAAGAAAAATATTATCATTGGCGGGTGACAAAAATAATTGAGGAAAAATATGGACACTACTAGAAAATGGGCCTACAAGAACAGATATGCTAGTAACCATTTTTAAACCGTTGCTAAAAATAGTCTATTGCTACGGTTATGATCGTCACCAAAAGTTTTGAATTAATAGACCGTTCCAACAAAGAAAAAATTTCAAACAACCGTTACAATAGATGGATTTACTGCAACGGTTCACTAAACCGTTGTTATAGGTAGTCTTATTGCAATGGTTAAATTTCAATGGCAACGATCATATGATTAAGTCGTGTCAATAGCTACCAAACCTTTTGACAACGGTTATAACCATTGCAATAGACTATTTTTAGCAATGGTTTAAAAATGGTTACTAGCATATCTGTTCCCGTAGGCCCATTTTCTAGTAGTGCCTCAATCTTCTAAATTGATCTTAAGAATTTCTAAATTAGGGTTCTTACCCAATTCTCACGTGTTCTTCTATAAATTATTTTCTCATGATTATTCTATGGATTCTAACACTAAATTGCATGGTTTTGCATGGGTTTTTAAAAGTGATTTCCTATTCATGATTTTAAGGCATTACCTTGTCTAATTCATGAAATTAGAGTTCTCACCCAATTTGGAGAAAAGTTATGGGCTTTGTTTTAAAGTATCAATTTATGATTTCCCATCTATTACCCATATTTTAATAATGATTCCTTGCATGATTTCAGAAGCCCATATTGATGATGAATTTTAGCATGATCTCATCGAATTGCATGTTTTCAAGCAAAATTAGCATGTTTAGATAATATGGCCTCTATTATCATAAAATTGCATGCCTAATTCTTCAAGTTAAGAATTTAGAAAGAAAAGTATGTTTTAAATTATGGCTATGCTAAGTTTTAAGGATTTTGAAGTATGAACAATATGGCATATGATATGTCTTATGTTTTATGTAAGGTTTGGTATCTAGATGTGCCGACCTAGGCTATGTGAATTGCATAGTACAGATGTACCCTTGTGCTTTTCAATAAGATTTGGCAAAAGATTGTGTCACTATGAATTTATGAGTTATATGTATGCATATTTTTGGGAGTAGTATTTAGCACCGAGTGATGAGGGTTCGATTACCCAAGTCCAAAACTACGTTGTCAACGTAGGTTATGAATCACCCGATGGGCTTATGAAAGTGGTACCACTTTATAAAATTAATGGTGTCCTTGCCTTAGCGGGGCATAGGGCAGCTTTGCCAACTAGGGTTATATAGTTGGGTATGGTGGCCCGTACTTTGGTAAGGTTTGGGTCAGCTTTGCTAACTAGGGTTATATAGTTAGATTCAATGTAGCTCACATGGTCTACTATCGGTTATGAGAAACTCTCGTAAGAAAGTTTTAATGCATAAAGTTGTCTATTTCATGACTTAAGCTTTACTTATGGTAATTTCCCACAGAAGTTAGTTTTCATGAAAAGATTGTATTGACTCATTGCCTTCAGATTTAAGACTTACTACTTATGGCTTATGACTTTGACTTTGTTTTCAGCTTATGTTATTGCTTTGAGTCATTACATTATAGATATTACTATTATCATATGATTTCAGCTTCAAGGATATTTTAAGCATATTTTATCACAAATTATGCATGATCTTAGTTTTAAGCATGCTTCCAAGTATATTTCATCATATCACATGCATATCTCACATACTCGGTACATCCTATAGTACGGACGCATATTTTGCGCTGCATCCTCTTGATGATGCAGACTCAGTTTCCCTCCCTCGGGCATATGGCTAGAGATTGCAGGCCATTCCAGTCAGTGTTGGTGAGTCCTCATTATTCGAGGGCTAGTTATGATCTTAGTATTCTGTATGGCTAGTTGCTTGCGTAATTTGAGTTAGATAGGGTCTTGTCCTAGCAACTCCTTATGTCATGTGTAGAGGCTTTTCAGACATAGACAATATTCGATTCTCCCTTTTTGGATTACGTTTCTTATTGACTTCATCATTTATGGATTGGGTTGCCTAGCTTTCTATTTATGCTTCCACTATGTTTCCTCGTGTATGCATATGTTATGCTATGACCAAGGGTTAACTTGGGGTACTTATGGTCCAGAGTCCTGTGTTACGTCTAGGGGGTAGCCTCGGGGTGTGACAAACTTGGTATCAGAGCATCAGGTTCAAGAGTCCTAGGGTATCTGAAAATCGTATCATGTAGAGTCTCTTTCATAGGTGTGAAGCACTCCACATCTATGAGGGGGAGGCTATGAGATGTTTTAGGAAAGACTTCACTTCTTTCGGGTTCAATATCGTGCGATAGAGTTTAACTCTATTTATTCTCCAAATTTATGTGTTGTCCCAATTCCACCTACTTTACCTCATATTTGCGGTGCCAGAAGTAGTAAATCTCAGATTATCTCTTAGCGAGGTGCTTTCAAATCCTCTTTCAGAACCTTGTTACTAATTATTTTGTAAGAGGAGAAAATGTGTACCTAGATCCTTAGGTAGTGTTGCCACCCGACAGATGTTGTATTGTAAGCCATTAGTAGTAGAATGAACCTAGAGCAAAAAATATGAAGTTAGAAGTATGGTAGCCTAGATGGGAGAATGATAGTTGATTGGAGTATGTATTTAGAGTGTGTTTTACTAGATGGGTAATGGGATGATACATCCCTTGGTGTGGATTAAAGAGTGGTAATTTCTTATGCCAGTATAGACCAGGTATAGGATGTGAACAAAAGGATGATAGTATGAAAGTTAGAATGATAGTTTTGTGGTATTTTCTAGTAGGCTTGGTATAGTGTATGCAAGAGTTTAAGTGATGAGTTGAAGCAAGTGTGAATGTGTAGGCATGATATATATGTATGTGAGTTAGAGAAGGATAGGCAATTTTGAGCCTCTCGGTATAGGCTTTAACGCATTTGATTTGGTAGGTAGTAGAAAAAGAGCTTTGGGAGTTAGAACCATGTAAGCTTGACATATCTTTGCAAGGGATAGGTTGGAAGTTGTTGAGTGTGATATGTACAACCCTTATATGAAATAGAAAGGTTGAGGCCATGATTTTTAGGTAAGGGTGATCCTTAGACTATAGAAGGAAGTGTATATTCTGATTAAATCCTAGAGTAGTGTTTCCTCTGTTAGAATAGAGTGATCATAGTTTTGTTTATAGGTTAGCAAGAGGTCCACAGACTTAGAACGTAGCATGAATCTAAGGGGGAGATGGTGGGATGTAGAATCAGTCAGATCTTAGAGACTCGGGTAGTGATGCTAATGGGTGTCAGAATGAAGTTAGGAGGGGTGCAGAGACTTATTTCTATCCTAGCACCTAAAGTATACTTCCCTCATTACAACACCCCATTCATGTCTTGTATTCCAGTGCCATGTTCTTAATTCAAATTCACGGACTTCATACAGATTCACGTTCATACTCAACTCTCAGAACAAATAGAAATTACTTCAGACATCAATTCCAATCTTACTCTATGATTCTATGAATTCCAGCTTTGTACCATGATACTTGTCATATATGAAAGCTCATGTCTCACACTATGCTCAGTCTACATACTCAGTTCTCAAGATATGCCTTAATAGCTAATGAAATCATGCTACATCATGTATATGCTCATACCAGATTTCTCTAATAATTCATGCTTGTGATTTCCTTACTCTAACCATGCTTTGTATGTCCAGGATATGAGACACTCATGCCCTTTTCACTTGACTTCTCAAACCCACCTTGAGTGGCTAGATCAAACTAAGTATAAGTTAAGACTGGTCAGTATTCCTTCATTTATGATGCTCATGCTCCCACTCTATTCCCTTAGTAATCTTGGCTTGTGTTATCATAGTTGTTAGTAGAGGAAGCTAAGTAGTAGCCTAGGTGGGAAATAGTAGGTTGTAAGCGTGGAAGAAAAGTTAGGTGAGGATTACTCATGTGAAATAGTTAGATGAGCAATTTTGGTATGTCTCTTTGTAGAAGTTCTTCAAGTTACAGTTCCTAGATATGCTAGGAAGAGGGGAGAATTCTTTGATAGTATGAGCTACAAACCATAGGATGATCATAGTGATAGGCTTAAAAGTCGTGATGAAATACATGTGGGCTTATGCTTTGTGTGCCTAGTGACCCATTGATTAGAGCTCAAGGTTAGTTGATTTTCGTGATAAGAAGGAATACCATTCTTGGGAAGTAACTCTAGATGTAAGAGATTTAGTCAAGATAGGCTTTAACATGGTGAAGGCAGGTAGTTAGACTCAGACCTTAGTATTCAAAGGAGTTAGTGTAGTTGAAAGGTGTTTCTAAGCTTAAGAGTTGTCAACTATAGTACTTAAGGCAAGAATAGTCTTGTTCTTACTCCTAGCCCAGGGTGCTCATATCTTAGGTCCAGTAGCTTCAGCTTTCAATATACTAGACTCCTCATATCAGATCAGTTCAAACCTATCGATAATCCTTCCTAAGGTTAGAAGGCCCTACATTCAGTTTAGTCCAAGGTAGTAAGTTCAGTTTAAAAGAGAATGGTTTCCTCGTATAGTTATCTATCTCAGTTTAATGTCCTTTCCAGTTAACTTCAATTTCTAAGAATGTGCTCGTTCATTATGAGTTTCAGTTGAGTTCGTACTCTTAATCTAGACCAGTTATCATGTTAGGTATTCAGTTTCATGTTCCATCAGTTAAGCTTATGCTCCCCGCATGCATACATGCCCCATGAATCTATCTCAGTTTATATTTCAGTCAGAAATAAGTTACCATGAAATATTTCACCTCTTAGACCTCAATTGATGGGATTGCAACCCTTTTTACCCTCCAATCTCAACTTAGTAGTCTTCATTCGAGGACGAATGATCCCAAGGGGAGATATTGTAATACCCCAGAAATTCTAAGACAAATCTGAACTGTCCTTCATGTGTTGGTAGACCCAAACTACATAAATTTTATATGTATCTAAGTATGAAGACCTATTCTTAAGTTTTGAAGGTGTATTAAATATGAATTAGGGTCATAGAGAACCTCTAGCTCAAAGTTGAGTTGAAAGCTTCCTTACCGATTGAGTTTTAGTGTAAGATTTTTCAAGGGTCAACTTTAAACAAGCATAACTTCTAGAATATTAAGAGTTAGGTGACCTAGTACCCACCAAATTAATGGTCTTAGAATCTTCTTTTCAACGCCACCAACTGCACATTAATCCGAGTTTGGAGCAAAAGATTATCAGTATTTTACTAAAGGGTCTTTGTAACCACGAGAAGGTTCCACGGGTCGTGGAAGTTTCCACGGGTCGTGAAACCAACTCGTGGAAATCAGTTTTTTTCATGATAATCACAAGAAGGTTCCACGGATTATGAAACCAACTCATGGAAATCAGTCCAGAGCCCTGAAAAGTCCCTTAGAACCACGACTTCCATTCCACGGACCGTGATTTATTCCACGGGCCGTGATTTGTGTCCGTGAAAGCCTTTGATGAAATTTTCTGAAGTTTTTTAATTCTTTTTCCAGGGGTATTTTAGTAATTTTCCATTCTTTTAACTCCTAAGTTAAGTCATTTTGGGCAAATTTGAAGGAGTTTTATTCCCACTTAGCTTAAGTTCTCTTCCATTTTCTCAATCAAGTTCTATGAAAAGAAAAGGGTCTCCATTCTCCAAGCTTCAAGCTAAGGATTCCATCTTCAAGTCTCCATCCTCAAGTCCCAAGTTAGGAAAGGTTCAATCAAGATATGTGGGTATTCAATAAGGGAATTCCTTCACCCTTATGCCCAAAACCTCAATCTTCTAAATTAATTTTAAGAATTTCTAAATTAGGGTTCTTACCCAATTCTCATGTGTTATTCTATAAATTATTTCCTCAAGATTCTTCTATGGATTCTAACACTAAATTACATGACTTTGCATGGGTTTTTATAAGTGGTTTCCTATTTATGATTTTAAAGCTAATCTTTGTCCAATTCATGAAATTAGGGTTCTCACCCAATTTAGAGGAATGTTATGGGCTTTGTTTTAAAGTATCAATTCATGATTTCCCATCTATTACCCATATTTTAATTATGATTCCTTGCATGATTTCAGAAGGCCATATATTGATGATGAATTTTAGCATGATCTCATCGAAATGCATGTTTTCAAGCAAAATTAGCATGTTTAGATAACATGGCCTCTATTATTATAAAATTGCATGCCTAATTCTTCAACTTATGAATTTAGAAAGAAAAGTGTGTTTTGAATTATGGCTATGCTAAGGTTTATTGATTTTGAAGTATGAATAATATAACATATGATATGTCTCTATGTTTAATGAAAGGTTTGGTATCTAGACGTGCAGACTTAAGCTATGTGAATTGCATGGTACATATGTACCCTTGTACTTTTCAATAAGATTTGGCATGAGATTGTGCACTATGAATTTATGATTTATATGTATGCATATTTTTGGGAGTAGTATTTAGCACCGAGCGATGAGGGTTTAATTACCCAAGTCCAAAACTACGTTGCCAACGTAAGTTATGAATCGCTCGATGGGCTTATGAAAGTGGTACCACTCTATGAAATTAATAGTGTCCTTGCCTTAGCGGGGCATAAGACAACTTTGCCAGCTAAGGTTATATAGTATGGTGGCCCGTACTTTGGCAAGGTTCGGGCCATCTTTGCTAACTAGAGTTATATAGTTAGATTTCATGTAGCTCACATGGTCTATTGTCGGTTATGAGAAACTCCCGTAAGAAAGTTTTAATGCATCAAGTTGTCTATTTCATGACTTAAGCTTTACTTATGATATTTTCCCACAGAAGTTAGTTTTCATGAAAAGATTGTATTGACTCATTGCCTTCAGATTTAAGACTTACTACTTATGGCTTATGACTTTGACTTTGTTTTGAGCTTATGTTATTGCTTTGAGTCATTACATTACAGATTTTACTATTATCATATGATTTCAGCTTCAAGGATATTTTAACCATGTTTTATCACAAATTATGCATGATCTCAGTTTTAAGCATGCTTTCAAGTATATTTCATCATATCACATGCATATCTCTCATACTCGGTACATCCTATAGTACTTACGCATATTTTGTGCAGATTTCCTCCCTCATGAATGTGGCTAGAGATCGCAGTCCATTCCAGACAGTGTTGGTGAGTCCTCATTATTCGAGGGCTAGTTATAATCTTAGTATTATGTATGGCTGGTTACTTGCTTACTTTGAGTTGGCTAGGGTCTTGTCCTAGCAACTCTTTATATCATGTGTAGAGGCTTTTCATACATAGACAGTATTCGAGTCTCCCTTTTTGGATTACGTTTCTTATTGACTTCATCATTTATGGATTGGGTTGCCTAGCTTTCTATTTATGCTTCCGCTACTTTTCCTCGTGTATGCCTATGTTATGCTATGACCAAGGGTTAACTTAGGGCACTTGTGGTCCAGAGTCCCGTGCTACGTCTAGGGGGTAGCCTCGGGGAGTGACAAGAAAAATGACATCTAACATTGTTAGATATCATAAAATTCACTATTTTCTCGTCTGGTATACTGTTGATATGCAATCAAAGTTGTTTATTTGAGCTTTGGGGAAAATATTTGTGGATACCAAATAATTAAAAAATTTAAGAGAATCTACGAAATAGGTTTTCAATATGAGGAATGGGAAGTCTGAAATGAATTAACAGAGAAGAAGATGATGAAGAAAAAGCCATTTTCTTGATCTTTTTTCTTCTTTTCTTTGGTCTTTTGTAATCTATTAAGATAATGAAGAAGATGAAGAAGTTGGACTAATGAAGAAGATGATGAACAGCGAAAATTAAAAGAATAAAAAGTGACATGGCAGAAGGAAAAAAAAGTGATTTTTTTCATTATCTAACGTTTTGTTAATGCGTCGCTGAGGTGGTACTTATGTGGCGCGCGTGTATATTGATACACCCAAATTACACATCCTTTTAGAAGTGTAAGCGGTCGCTGATCAAATATAGAACCCAACAAAGGTTGGGGTCGATCCCATAGGGAATATGGTAGGCCTATGGTTGATATATGTTTACTTGCGCTGTTAGCCGTTTATTTCCCTATGAAGGGTTTTTTTTAATGTAACAAGTAGTAATTTTAACCAGAATGTAAACAAGTAACACGTGGCAGTTTTAAGCGAGTTGTAATCAATGGGAGAGATGACTAGGGTAGTGTTCCCCATGAGATCATAACTTAGTAAGGCATTATACTTGGTAAACTAGTTTGGTGCTTAGCATGTAGAATTGGTAAGTTAGGTTCACCTAAATCCTTGATCTGGAAGATAGATGAATTTCACCACACGTCTTGGTCCGACCGTGGGTGTATGATTTACTAACCCTTACCCTGGATCCCAGATTAGTTATTCTCGAACAAGGTCAAGCTATTGGATGAGGGTTGGTAACCTCAAATCTCCATTGTTAAACAACCCTTTTCCCATCTGTTACCTCCTTGGTCCGACAAGTAAGGATAAGGCGAGTTCTAACGTTGCGCACTGTTAAAAAGCAATCAAAGCGAAGGGAAGAATAATACATGCATAAATACTGCCCTAGAGTACCCATGTACTTTGTCTACTTCGTTAATCCTTCATGGTTCCCACAACCCTAGTTGTGGATTTAGCTACTCATTTTCATAAGTAAACAATCAAGAGTTATAGGTGTGTTCATGATCATATACTTACAATAAGAGCTAAAGAAATCCAGAATCTTGAAGTAAGAACAATGAACTATGAATGTGTATAACTCTCAAAAACCAAGAACGAATCAATATCACAATGTTACGAATGTGTTTCCTACAAAATAACGTGCATAAACTATAAAATAAAACCTAAGACAGGTATTTATAGACAGTAAAAATCCTATCCTAATTAAATAAGGAAACTGGAAACAACAGCTTCCAAGGACATAGTCTATGGTCCATGGAAGTTTCTACGGTTCGTCAACAGCACTCGTGAAACTCAGATAATTTGTCCTCCTGCGAGTTCCTTTCCACGAGAGCAGTCTACGACTCGTGACTTGAATCACGGCTCGTGGAATTGAGTTGTAGATCTCAGACAGTTTTCTCCTTCTCTAATAAGGTTCCACGAGTAGGAATCACGACTCGTGAATAGGTCAACAGCTTGTAGTTACCTTTCGTAGAACTCAGACAGTTTTCACCTTCTCTGATTTGGTTCCACGAGCAGGAATCATGACTCGTGAACAGGTTTATAGCTCGTGAAAACCTTCCATAGAACTCAGGCCCCCACTACATCTGCAGTACTCTTTCCATGACTGACTTCCACGACTCGTGAAATGATCAACGACTCGTGGTCTTGAGTCGTAAAAGTCAGTTTTAGCCCAAATATCAGTCTTTTTCTGCACTTAAGTCTCCGGACCATGTTTTCCTGTACAAGACTCAAAAAACACATTAAAGCTACTAAAAATCGCCAGAGAACATACTCCAATTCCAAGTTTTAAGTGTCGAAAATGCTGCAAACCCATGGCACATCAACACCCTCAACTTAAAATTGTTGCTTGTCCTCAAGAGTCAAAACAAAACTATCTTAGAATGATGCTTGAGAAAAAGAAAACTAGGAACTACGACAGTCATATGATTTAGCAATTCAGTTTACAATAAGTATCCCCCTCCTTTTCAATACAAACAAGTGCACAAATTCCGCCTATCAAGACAACACAAGAGGATCCATGGATGACATTACTATATCAACAGACAACATAGCATACACATATAAGTCTTACCTTAATAGTTAACAATGAATGTTACTCTAGTACCCTCGCCATAAAGAAGTCCCAATCGCACAATGATACAGTCAAGATTTCTGGGACTGAACTAGAACATTCACACTCACAAAGATATTCAAGCAATGCGTGCATAATACCATAGGCTTGCCCTTATATTTTACGCCTCGGGTTTTGAACAGTTGGGTTAGGATTACTATATTACTTTATTTGGCTTATAACGTAGGCTCAGGGATGGGTATGGTAGATATGAGAAATAGTGACTAAGCCCTCCTTGACACTACGCTACGTTTCTTCCACTTTTCCAGACCAACTCTAATTTTTTCTCCCTTTTTATTCTTTCTTTTTTATCAAGTGACGGGGGCGACTTTTGTTTCAGACTCAACTTATTTTCTCACATTTTCTTTATTTTTTCTTTTTGTTTTTTTTTCTTTTTTTTTCTTTTTTTTTCTTTTTTTTTCTAGCGAATCCGCCACACCCGTTATCTCCCTCTTTATCACTAACCTTTTCTTTTCATACCCCATATTTCACTCACCTTCACAGTAGCCACCCTCAACTTAGGCAATTTGCCTGAGTTGAGGTGCATAATGTCCAAGGAGGGACCAGGGCCAAACTGAAAGTTCGTAGAAAACAAGAAAGGTGATTAGGCTAAACAACAAAAAGGGTCAATTTAGGCTCAAGATCAGGGATCAAAGGGTATTCACATCATTTGATTGATCATTTAGGATGAAGTGGACTATTTCAAAAATGGCCTATGATCCTTTCCTAACCAACTATCCTATAACCTAGGAAAGACTAACCAGACAAGTTCTAGATTGGCACACAATGCAATAACAATGCAAAATCAGCTCACACACACATGGCACAGAGTCAAACAATCACTTGCTAACTATCAAGTTCATATTCTAGCTTAAGCCATTCATCAAATCGATTAACCTAATGTCATACACAGATCCATAACGGTCAGTCTATCAAAAATAGATACTATTAGGTCACACAAAAAATTGGAAGGGTCTCTATTTTTCAATCAAAATCCAATTCAAAATCATACCATAGACTGCGCTAAGTTCCTTTTCTTCTTTTACTACACACAACCTATACTAAACATGATGGTTCAACAAAAATTAAAAATACTTAGGGAAAGAACACAGGCAAGAAAACCCCAAGGACTCAGGTACCTTGTGAGTACCCTCATGGGTTGCCTCCCATGCAACACCTAATTTAACATTGCGGCACGACGCGGGTGTCTTGGCTACTCAGACTTTGCCAAGAGACCCATCAAAAAATAGACCAGCTCCTGCCCGACCCCACTAAAAAGCAACGTGCATTGCCCTCAATACATCAAGAAAAGTAAAATACATAGGTAGGAGGGACATACCTGTGGCGCCTAAGCACCGACGTCCGATGAAGTATGCAGAGCTAGTGAGGTGGCACCCATCGCAGTATCAGTATTGGCATCGGTGGCCATCGCGCCCAATGGCATCTAAGGATCAATGTACGGATTAAACTCCCAAAACCAGAGATGCATGTCATCTAAGGATCAATGTACGGCAGTAGCGGTGTCTCTCTTTATCCTCTTTGGGTCCTCCTCAACCACAGAAGTGCTATCAGTGTGCTCTCTCTTTGCTCTATCACTCGGGGGCACAGGCTCCACTGCAGTAAACAAATTGTAATGACCGGGGTCCGTCATTATGGTTAAGTCAATCGTGCCAAGTTTTAGAGTTAGAAAACTCTGGTTTTGGGAGTTTAAAATTCTGGGCTAGGCTACCCTCGTCTGATTTTGGAGTGAGGTAGAGTCTAGGGAAATTTGGGTAAGGATGGATCTTGATGTATTGGGTTGAGCTAGTTTTCTGCATAGCCAAGACATTAAGGAGTCCGGGGGACTTTTTGGAATCATTTTTGGGTTAGTAGAACTCTCGGAATTGCATTTTTCGTGAAAGGGTTGTTTTAGGACGTCGAAGAAACTAAGTGTGTTGTGAAATGGCCAAAACTAACAGATCTATGGACTTTATGCCCATGATGAGCACTGTGGGGCGCGATAGCGGCCACCGCTATAGCGGTAATTTATACCGCTATAGCAGCAGTCAAGAGGCGGTCAACCCACATAAGACCGCTATAGCGGCAGCCGACCGCTATAGCTGAGCGGAGACTGCTGTAGCGGACCAATGGGGTTTTAATGCAGAAAACATTCTCCAAATAGCAGTTTTTCACAAGTTGGTTTTGGGAGAAGGGCTGGGCAATTTCCAGGCGATGTTTTTCATTCTTCCGTCACAAATCGTTCCTAAGGTAAGGTTTTCGTTCCCCACGCTTGTACTATGTTTTCCTATGCGATAGAATTGCTAGGAGGGAATTTGCAGAAGGTTGGAATGACCTAGGAATGGTGGAATTTGGGGAAGAAGGGGGTTCCAATTGTGTATATTCTTGGGTTTTGGTCAAACTGCCTTAAAATGATCATAGGTTAGTTAATTTCCTATTTTATCCATAAAAAATGATAGAACTAGGAGAATTACGGTGGAGAAGCCCGGGAAAGGGGTGGGATGATCATGGGCGGCCTGGAGTTTAGGGATTTGATATAATCCGGGTAATGTACAGGCATGTATGTTAATTGTATGCATTGTATATTGTTTTTTGACCAAGAACAAGTGAGGAATCTGGAATACGGGAAAGCTCAGGTTGAATAGAGCTTGGACCATTCGAGGTAGGTGATGGCTTGCGTATTTCTGTTAATGTGTATATTTATTGTACTCATTGTCTAAGAAATGGTATGTTTTACATTGTTTAGGGGAGTTATGTGGAATGTCTAGTGTCTGTTTACAGTCTGTGACTCGATTGGTGTTACTTGTTGGTTTTACAAGTTGTGTGCATTCATCTATTGACTGTGGTTGTGACATTTGGTTGGCTCGGGTGCCACACCTGGTACGGTAAATACATTCAGTTGGCTCGGGTACCACGCCTGGTACGGGTTTACATTTATTGCATGGTGATTATTGTATTACATTGATTGTTGTTGGTTCGAGTGTGGACCGGGTTGTTTTTCTTAATGTAATACTTATTGTTGGTTCCTTGAGAGAACCGGGTTGTGTATTGAAAGGTGCTATTTTGGTTGGTGGTCTTGAGTGGCCGAGAACTGTTGTCTAACTGATAGTTTGGTCTTGGTTTAGGCTGGGTTAATCCTTGTTAGCGGTAATTGTCTAGAGGGGATCCTAGGGTAGGTCCGGTCTAGACGGAAAGGTATAGTTATGGTTATACATTGTAGATTAGAATGGTAAGAGATGGATTCATGTGGTAACAAGTTAGGTAGAGACCTGTAGTCTAGATATGCCTGAGTTATTGTTACAATGTTTCATTACTCGTTGATGGATTTGTGTACTGTTTATATACTGCATTATTGATATACTGGGCTGATGATCCTACCAGTACACAGTGGTGGTGTACTGATACTGCACTTGTCTTTCTTTTGGTGGGTACAGGAAATCTTCTAGCGGCTGAGAGAAGACCTCAAATTTAGCACCGGCGATTCCGATCATCAAGGGTGAGCTAATGATATGAGCTACCTTGGGATTTTCTCTAGAGTTTTTAGTCTATTTGTCTGGACTTAAGAACTATTCTTTATATTTGGTTTGGGGTTGCATCCCCGTACTCTAGATTTGGTTGATGTTTGGTACGATGACTTTCAGTTCCTAGGTGGGATTTTCCGCAAGATTAATTACTTATGATATTTTTGATTAGATTTGCTTATCTTAATTGTTAGTTTTCATTATGCTTGCTGGTTTTAGGCTGTTAGTCTAGGAAAGGCTGGAACTCTATTGGTTCGCTCATCCGGGGGTTGGGCGGGTGCCACTCACGATAGGTTGGGTCATGACAAAGATGCTATCAGAGCCTAGGTTCGTCGATCTCGTTGTACCAAACAGGTCTAGTAGAGTCTTGCGGAACGGTGTAAAGACGTCCATAGTTTTCTTCGAGAGGCTATGGGGCTTTAGGAAAAACTATCATTTTCTTCTTTCCTTTGTGCTATAACTCGATTCCAATTGGTATCTGGTGATACGAATTAGTATCTAACTTCATTCACTTTTCTGTCCGCAGATAGTTACTACCAGAAATAATAGAGCAAGGCCAGCGGTCCCAGCAGTAGGCCCGGCAGTTCGAGGTAAAGGTAGGGGAAGGGGCAGGGGACGAGCTGGAGCCGCACCCGCCAGGGGTGGAGCTCAAGCTGCTGCTGCTACACGTGAGGTAACCCCTCCCTGACCTCAGGATCCTGTGGTTGCGGATGCGGAGGAAGTAGTGGTAGATGATGGAGGAGCTCAGGAGGAGGCGGCACCAGTTAAGGGTGCAGGCCTTCCCAATATGACATCAAAAGCTTTCAGTTGGTGCTGGAGCCATACGCGCAGCTTATGCGAATCAGGCCTTGGATACTCAGCCAGCAGTTATTACTACACCAAAGATGGATGCAGCTTCGGGCACTAATGATCTTTTCAGGCCAATGCTAGGCTCGATGATGACAGGTAATGAGCATGAAATGCTGACTAAGTTCCTTAAGCTGAAACCTCCAACGTTTCAGGGTACAGACAAAGAGGATGCCTATGAGTTCATCCTTGATTGCTATGAGAGGTTACATAAACTGGGTATTGTTCATCAGCATGGGGTGGAGTTTGTCACTTTTCAGTTGCAGGGTGATACCAAGCAGTGGTGGAGGTCTCATGTTGAGTGTCGGCCATCTCTCTTACCTCCCCTGACTTGGGGAGCAGTTCCATGCCTTGTTTCTAGAGAAGTACGTTCCCCGTACTTTGAGGGACTGGAAGAAGGATGAGTTTCTGAACTTGGAGCAGGGTGGTATGTTGGTCTCAGCTTATGAGGCTAAGTTTTATACGTTGTCTCATTTTGCTACACAAATGTTGGGTTCTGAGGAGGAACGGGTCTGGCTGTTTGGTAAGGGTCTAAATAGTGATCTGCAGGTACTGACAGTGCACATGACTGCTTCAGGAAAAGGTTTTAACAATGTGGTGGACTATGTGAAGATGATTGAGGGAGTTAGGCAAGCGGGGCAGGCTAAGGATTTAGCTAAAAGACCCCGGAATGAGGGGAATTTTTGTGGTTCATACTCTAGGGGCCAACATCAGCAAGCTTATTCGGCTCGTCCTATTCAATCAGCTCTGCCAGCTACTACAGGTGGTCGTCAAGGAGCTGAGTCTTCAGCTCCTAGAGGCCAGAGGGCATCTTATACATCAGCTAGCAGGCCTACCTTGGACCGTAGTTGCTTTCATTGCGGTGAGTTGGGCCACTTTAAGAGGGAGTGTCCACATAGGCAGGCAGGTAATCAGGGTCAGCAGCAGACTAGAGCAGTAGTTCCGACAGGCAGAGGTGGTAATGCTAGGGGTCGTCCATAGGGTGGGCAAGGTAATTTCTGGGGAGACCGAGGGAACGGCGGCGCAGGTAGGGGTGTGGCGCAGTCGGCCCAGGAAGTTGCCTGGATTGATGATCGGGCACATTGCTATGCTTTTCCAGGAAGGACTGAGGCAGAAGCCTCAGATGCGGTGATCACAGGTACTATTCTTGTCTTTGATAAAATGGCTTCAGTGTTATTTGACCCAGGATCTACGTATTCTTATGTGTCTGTTACTTTTGCATTCGGTCTGGGCTTGATTTGTGATATCCTTGATTCCCATATCCATGTATCTACCCTGGTTGGAGAGTCTGTGATTGTGACTCATGTATATCATGATTGTTCTATTGTATTTGTGGGGTTGCATACTTGGGTAGACTTAGTGATTCTGGATATGGCTCATTTTGATATTATCTTGGGTATGACATGGTTGTCTCCGTATCATGCTATGTTGAACTGTAACACCAAAACTATAACTCTAGAAATTCTGGGCAAGGATAGGCTAGAGTGGGAGGGTGTGTACAGGCCAAAGCCAGTTAAGATAATATCGTTTGTTCGGGCTAGGAAGCTAATGGCAAGGGGGGTGTCTAGCCTTCTTGGCTCATCTCCGGGATGATAGTATGGAGTCCCCTCCTATTGAGTCAGTTCCAGTAGTGTCTGAATTTGTAGAGGTGTTTCCGACGGATCTACCCGGCATGCCTCCAGACAGGGATATAGATTTCTGCATTGATTTGTAGCCAGACACCCATCCTATTTGGATTCCTCCGTATAGAATGGCTCCGGCAGAGTTAAGGGAACTTAAGACTTAGCTGCAGGAACTCCTAGATAATGGATTTATACGTGTGCTTCACCTATGGGGGCTCTAATTTTGTTTGTGAAAAAGAAGAATGGTAGTATGTGGATGTGCATAGACTATAGATAGTTGAATAAGGTGACCATCCAGAATAAGTATCCTTTACCCCGGATTGATGATTTGTTTGACCAGCTTCAGGGTGCATCGGTATTTTTGAAAATTGACTTGAGGTCGGGGTACCATCAGTTGAAAATTAGGCCTGAGGATATTCCAAAAACTGCTTTTCGGACTAGGTATGGACATTACGAGTTTCTAGTAATATCGTTTGGTTTGACCAATGCGCCGGCAACATTCATGAGTTTGATGAATGGGGTGTTTAAGTCCTACTTGGATTCTTTTGTGATCGTGTTTGTTGACGATATTTTGATCTACTCTAAGAGTAGGGAAGAGCATGCTAACCATCTTTGCATTGTGTTGGGTATTTTGAGACATCAAAAGTTGTATGCGAATTTCACTAAGTGTGACTTTTTGGTTGACTTCAGTGGCATTTTTGGGGCATGTGGTGTCAGAAAAGCGGGTGATGGTGGATCCCCAGAAATTGTGGCCATTAAGAGTTGGGTCCGTCCTAGCTCTGTGACAGAGGTTAGAAGTTTTGTTGGGCTCGCGGGGTACTACCGGAGGTTTGTGAAGGACTTTGCTTTTATTGCTACTCACCTGACCAAGTTGACACAGAAGGAGGTACCATTTGTGTGGTCCGACAAGTGCGAGGAGAGCTTCCAAAAGCTCAAGACAGTCCTGACCACGGCTCCTATATTGTCCTAGCCGGTGGAAGGTAAAGACTTTATTATTAACTGTGATGCTTCACATTCTGGTTTGGGTGCTGTGTTGATGCAGGATAGGAATGTGATAGCCTATGCATCCAGGCAGTTGAAGGTGCATGAGAGGAATTACCCGACTCATGACTTAGAATTGGCAGCGGTGGTTTTGCTTTGAAAATCTGGAGACACTATCTTTATGGTGTCAAGTGTGAAGTATTCACAGATCATCGCAGTCTGCAACATTTTTTCACTCAAAAGGATTTGAATCTGAGGCAGAGAAGGTGGATGGAATTATTGAAAGACTACGATGTGACCATTCAGTACCATTCGGGTAAGGCTAATGTGGTGGCAGATGCATTGAGCCGGAAGACTATTAGCATGGGTAGCTTGGCTTGATTGGGGGTGTCCAAACGACCGTTAGCTAAGGAAATTCAAACTCTGGAGGCTAAGTTCATGCACTTGGGGATTTCAGATCAAGGTGGGTTATTGGCCAGCATTGGGGTCAAGGCCACCTTCATAGAGGAGATAACGGCAAAACAGTTTCAAGACCTGAAACTGGGCAAGTTGTGAAGTAAGGTGATATCCGGAGAGTCTAGAGATGTTATGCTAGACTCTGGTGGTGTGTTACATTTCAGGGAGAGGATTTGTGTTTCTCAGGTTGATGATATGATTTCCAAAATTCTGATAGAAGCTCATGGTTCGCGGTACTCGATCCATCCGGGTATAACTAAGATGTACAGGAATTTGAGGCAATGTTATTGGTGGCCGGGGATGAAAAGGGAAATTATAGATTTTGTGTCCAAGTGTCAGAATTGTCAGCAGGTAAAGTATGAACATCAGAGACCTGCGGTGTTACTTCAGAGGATGCCAATTCCAGAATTGAAGTGGGAAAGAATAGCCATGGATTTCATGGTGGGTCTTCCCAAGACCTTGGGAAGGTATGATTCAATCTGGGTCATTGTCGGTAGGCTGACCAAGTCCGCTCATTTCATTCCGGTCAGGGTAGATTATAATTCGCAGCAATTGGCAAAAATCCATGTAAAGGAAGTTGTGAGACTACATAAGGTGCCACTGTCCATCATTTCAGACAGAGGTAGGCAGTTTACTTCAAAGTTCTGGGGCAAGCTACATGAAGAGTTGGGTACACAACTCCCTTTTAGCAAAGTTTTCCATCCTCAGACTGATGGTCAGTCGAAGAGGACAATCCAGGTATTAGAGGATATGCTGAGAGCATGTGTGATGGACTTCGGTGGTCATTGGGACCAGTTTCTATCATTGTGCAAATTCTTGTACAACAATAGCTATCATTCCAGTATTGACATGGCACCATTTGAGGCCTTGTATGGGAGGAACTGCAGATCACCGGTTGGGTGGTTTGAGGAAAGGGATGTGAAGCCTCTGGGTGTAGACCTGGTAAAGGAAACACAGGAAAAGGTAAGGAGCATACAGACCAAGTTACTATCTTCTCAAAGCAGGCAAAAGGAATATGCAGATCGTAAGGTCCGGGATATGGACTTTCAGGTTGGTGAACATGTGTTGTTGAAAGTGTCACCAATGAAAGGGGTGATGCAATTTGGCAAGAAGGGCAAGCTTAGCCCTCAGTTTATCGGTTCGTTTGAAGTCCTCGAGATAGTGGGGCCAGTGGCTTACAGGTTAGCACTGCCACCTAGTTCGTCAGGTGTCCATCCGGTATTCCATGTATCCATGCTTAAGCGATACCATGGGGATGGGGACTACATTATCAAGTGGTATGAGGTGCTTTTTGATAAAGATCTTCGTTATGTGAAGGATCCAGTCTTGATTCTTGCTCGGGATGTCTGGAGACTGAGGAAAAAGGTAATTGATATGGTAAATGTTTAGTGGAAGCATCATCCGGTTGAGGAAGCCACTTGGGAAATCGAGAAGGACATGCGGGACAAGTACCCTCAACTAATTGAGGATTCAGTTACTACACTTTCCTTCTATTATTTTCTCCGTAAATACGGGTTTGATCATTCGGGGATGAACGATGGGTAAATTGGTAGCTGTTGTAACGACTGGGTCCATCATTACAGTTAAGTCAATCGTGCCAAGTTTTAGAGTTAGAAAACTCTGGTTTTGAGAGTTTGAAATTCTGGGCTAGGCTAGCCTCAGCCGGTTTTGGAGTGAGGTAGAGTCTAGGGAAATCCAGGTAAGTATGGGTCTAGATGTCTTGTATTGAGCTAGTTTTCCATGTAGCCAAGACATAAAGGAGTCCGGGGGACTTTTCGGAATCGCTTTTGGGTTAGTAGAACTCCTAATATCGCATTTGACGTGAAAAGGTTATTTCAGGACGTCGGGGAAACTAAGTGTGTTATGAAATAGCCAAAACTGGAAAAATTACAGACTTTCTGCCCATGACGAGAATTGTGGGGTGCGATAGCGGCCACCGCTATAGCGATAATTTAGCGGCGGTCAAAAGGAGGTCAACCCACTTAAGACCGCTATAGCGGCAGCCGACCGCTATAGTGGGACCGCTACAGCAGAGTGGGGACTGTTGTAGCAGACCAACGGGGTTTTAATGCAGAAAACATTCTCCAAACAACACTTTTTCACAAGTTGGTTTTGGGAGAAGGGCAGGGCGATTTCCAGGCAATTTTTTTTATTCTTTTGTCAAAAATCATTCCTAAGGTAAGGTTTTCGTTCCCCATGCTTGTACTACGTTTTTCTATGCGATAGAATTGCTAGGAGAAAATTTGGGGAAGGTTGGAATGACCTAGGAATGGTGGAATTCGGGGAAGAAGGGGGTTCCAATTGTGTATGTTCTTGGGTGTTGGATAAATTGCCTTAAAATGATCATAGGTTAGTTAATTTACTTTTTTATCCATAAAAAGATAGAACTAGGATAATTAACGGTGGAAAAGCCAGGGAAAAGGGTGGGATGATCATGGGCGGCCTGGGGTTTAGGGATTTGATATAATTCGGGTAATGTACAGGCATGTATGTTAATTTTATGCATTGTGTGTTGTTTTTAGACCAAGAAAAAGTGAGGAATCTGGAATACGGAAAAGCTCAGGTTGCATAGAGCTTGGACCATTCGAGGTAGGTGATGGATTGCGTATTTCTGTTAATGTGTATATTTATTGTACTCATTGTCTAGGTAATGGTATGTTTTACATTGCTTAGGGGAGTTATGTGGAATGTCTAGTGTCTGTTTACAGTCTGTGACTCGAATGGTGTTACTTGTTGGTTTTACAAGTTGTGTGCATTCATCTATTGACTGTGGTTGTGACATTCGGTTGGCTCGGGTGCCACGCCTGGTACGGGAAATACATTCTGTTGGCTCGGGTACCACGCCTGGTATGGGTTTACATTTATTGCATGGTGATTATTGTAATACATTGATTGTTGTTGGTTCGAGTGCGGACCATTTTGTTTTGCTTAATGTAATACTTGTTGTTGGTTCCTTGAGCGAACCGGGTTGTGTATTGAAAGGTGTTATTTTGGTTGGTGGTCTTGAGTGGTCAAGAACTATTGTCTAATTGATAGTTTGGTCTTGGTTTAGGCCGGGTTAATCCTTGTTAGCGGTAATTGTCTAGAGGGGATCCCAGGGTGGGTTCGGGCTAGACGGAAAGGTATAGTTATGGTTATACGTTGTGGATTAGAATGGTAAGAGATGGATTCATGTGGTAACAAGTTAGCTAGAGACATGTAGTCTAGATATGCCTGAGTTATTGTTACAATGTTTCCTTACTCGTTGTTGGATTTGTGTACTATTTATATATTGCATTATTGATATACTGGTTGATGATCCTACCAGTACACAGTGGTGGTGTACTAATACTGCACTTGTCTTTCTTTTAGTGAGTACAGGAAATCTTCCAGCGGCTGAGACGAGACCTCAGATTTAGCACCGGCGATTCTGATCATCAAGGTTGAGCTAATGATCCGAGCTACCTTGGGATTTTCTCTAGAGTTTTTAGTCCATTTGTCCGGACTTAAGAACTATTCTTTATATTTGGTTTGGGGTTGCATCCTCGTACTCTAGATTTGGTTTATGTTTGGTACGATGACTTTCAGTTCCTAGGTGGGATTTTCTGCAGGATTGTTTACTTATGATAGTTTTTGATTAGATTTGTTTATCTTTATTGTTAGTTTTCATTATGCTTGATGGTTTTAGGTTGTTAGTCTAGGAAAGGGTGGAACTCTATTGGTTTGCTCATTCGGAGGTTGGGAGGGTGCCACTCATGACGGGTTGGGTCGTGACACAAATTAACCACTTGGTGCGTGGGTGTTGGAACCTCAATAGAGATGGAGGGCATAACCGGAGTTTCGCTAAGGTTAACAGATCTAATCTCCTCGCAAATTCTAGCCAGCTCATCCTGAATATGTCCCAAGTCGAGGCTCTGCATGGACTGCAACCGATTAGTCACCCGGCGCTCGAAAGCATCAACCCGTGCAGACATCTCTCGTGGCACTCGGTTAATCTCAACTTTCATCCTCTCCTCCGCGGCCGCTACAGTCGATCTTACCCAAGGTTGGAGCTGGTCCAACAAATCATTTACTTGTTTCTGAGTATCGACTTGTCAGGCAACCAAATTTTAGAGAAACCCAGCATCAATAATAATCCTACCCAAAGAAGCTGGGCGCGAAGGCGCGATAGGGATGCCTACTAGTGGCTGAGAGGCTGAAGGCTCTGAAGCTGAAGCTGTGGCACCTTCTGCAGCTGCACTTACCCCTGTATCATGCAAGTCTATTGGGTCTCATTCTGCGGAGGACTCATCAACTTTCATAGTACTAGCCAAAATGGAGGATGACGCTTGTCGGTGTGCAACCGGTTTAGCCATATCTCTAATCAACCCGACATCTTGAATCCTAGTCACCTCCCTAGTGTGGTCAATATCGGGCATCCGCGGGACTGCTGACTCCATGCATAGACGATGAATCAAATAAGGAAAGGGCATTCTAGTGTGCAGTCTGAATGCCCGCTCATGTATCTCCTCTAATATGCAGTGTGGAAAATTAATCTCGTATCTAGCCATAATGCTGGCCATTAGTACTACACAGTCAGGTATCAGAGAACTGTCTGCATGAGTCGGATAGATGCGTGACCGGACAATGTCCCACCAAACCTTATCGGCAAAATTTAATATTGCCTTTTTTATGTCACCGTCGTGAACCCATTCTGCATCCTCACCATTCTCAGCTATATAACTTGCAGCCCATCTCAATAAATTTGCTCGCTGAACTGAATCCCTTTTTTTTTGTTTTATCTCAAACAATATTCATCTTGCTATCAAACTCATCTGTGTTGACCTGTAACTCATGCTCTGGTTCAAACAAGGACCGCTGAATAGTCCACTCAGAGATGTCCACAGGTGCATGCCACACCAAAGTATTGGTGAATGGAGGTAGATCCTGCTATCGTTGTCTCGGTCCAAGGAGCTGACTGCCTATGGCATTATATGATGCATAAAATTCCTGAACTATCTCGGGACAATAGCTACCTGGGGGCTCAGCCATCCAACCGCATCGGTAGTGATTGAATGTGGCCTGAATATCTGGAACGGATGCTAAACCCTCCGTCTAGATCCGTGGCTCCTCAAAAATGCCCCATTTTGGGAAAACCTCTATCGGACTGAAAAATCCCATGTCTGTATATGGTCTGCATCTCCGCAACACACCATCTCTGATTATCATGAGCCTCTGGTCTCTGTGCTCTGTCAGCCTCTTCCTGTATCCTAGGTGAAGCTACTGGGATGGTCAGATCAGAAGCGCTCTTATCACCGGATGCTGACTTAACATCATCAGACTCATTTTTGTTCTCAGTACTATCTCCCGGCTACCATCACCCTCTTCGAACGACCTCTCTCCCTCTTCAAACTGGAAGAAGTGGTCGTTGTTGGTAGTACTGTGGTAATGGCTAGCTAAAGTGCAGCTTACTCAGCTGCCTGTGTTTGGGCCCCACATCTCGTGGTCTGACGCTCCACATCTGGGTTGGCCTGAACCTCATAAATTTTCTTCGATTCTCTTGTTTCAGGGTCAGGAGTTGTAGGCTCATCCGGTTCATCGGTGAGTCTTGATTGGAACCGACGAGCTCCCTCTTTAAAGGCTTTGGTGTTCTTCAAATGCATTGTACCTGTGGAGAAAAGTATAAGTACAACCAAACCAAGGGGAACCCAAAATAAAATATTTAGATGTTTACTGAACTTGGGTTCCACGAGTGGGTTGCACGGTCCGTGGAATGAACCATGACTCGTGAAAACCCCTCGTGATTTATTAGAAGCAAAAATGTGATTACAGGTCTGAGTTCCACGAGTTACATCTACAACTCATGATTGGAAATCAGACCTCTTTGACAGTCTGTAGGTCTGAGATTCACGAGTGCCATCAACGACTCATGGAATGAACCACGACACGTGGATGACCCTCGTGAAAACCAGACCTGAGAACAGGTTTATGTTCTAATTTCGACGAGTGCATTCCACGTCTCGTGGGATGAACCACGACCCGTACAGTGCACTCGTGATCATTGTGCAGCAGAAAACCAATGTTTTTAAATTTTGTGAATTTCTTTCAACCCCAAACATATTCTTACACACTAGTTCATATATGTTTTATTTAGTCACCCCACAACTGTCATCCCTTAGGGTAGTTAAACATTAAACCAAGCAATTATATACCCTAGGTCAGGTTGTGTTCCCCAAAATTTCAAATCTTATTTTAGAATAGTTTCATACCTTTGAAATTATGGGAGAATAGGAGTGATTGATTGGTTGTGATTATGACCTCGACCCACGACATGAAGTGACCTGTTATGCTAGGTTTTGACACTTATGGTGAGGAAAACAGTGACACGATCGATTTGGGGAAATATGGGGAGTGATTTTAGGACATTAACTGATTTGATCGTGGATTGGAAGGGATTTGAGTGTTTGAATGGAAGTAGGAGATGGTGGTGGTCAGTTTTGAAGGAAAAAATGGAGAAAGATTTGATTTTGGGGTAATTTAAACAATAGGAGTCGCGGGTCGGGTCGAGTGAAGTAGGTGAACAGTAAAATTTAAAAGAAAGCTTACCTGTGTTCCACGAGTCATGTTGACGAGTCATGGATTTAACCACGGCCCTTAGAACAGGCTCGTGGAACCAGTCCTTCAACCCATGTTCTCGTCTGATTTCCATGACCAGAAACCACAATTCGTGATTGTGATCACGGTTCGTGGAACCGGTTCGTGGATTAAGTTTTGCAGATGGCAAAAATTCTCTGATTTCTACAACCTGAAACCGTGACCCATGATTTTAATCATGACTCGTGGAACTGGTTCGTAGATGTTGTTCTGCACTTGGCCAATTTTACTCGAGTTCCACGAGTTGGTTTTACGACCTATGGATTGATCCACGGTTCGTGAACCTTGCTCGTGGAACCTGACTTACCCATTTTTGAAGTTTTATCTTTTCCAGCATTTTCCCTCTACTTGTTCTTGAACACATAGCAAACATTATCCTTGGGTTGCCTCCCAAGAAGCGCTCGATTTAACTTTGCGGCACGATGCGAGTATTTTGGCTACTCAGACTTTGCCAAAACACTTCTACAAAATCAAAAATAGCAAGATAAAAAAGAATATATCCATGGGTTGCCTCCCATGTAGCGCCTGATTTAACGCTGCGGTACACGCAGGTTGCTTGATTACTCAGACTTCATCAAGCTCCTTAGGTGGGATGAGTTCATCAAGGCCTCAGGCTTCAATAGTCTTGAGCTCCTCTGATGTACCGAAATATGCTTTGATCCGCTGCCCATTTGTCTTGCATTTTTTTCCTTCATGATTTTCAAGTTCGACTGCCCCATGAGGAAATACTTGCACAACCTTGAATGGTCCAATCCACATGGACTTCAGCTTGCCAGGAAACAAGCGGAGTCTAGCAATGAAGAGCAGGACCAAGTCACCAGGCTGGAAGTTTCTCTTTTCTATCTTTCGGTCGTGGTACAATTTCATCCTTTCCTTATATAGAGTTGAACTCTCATATGCATTCAAGCGGAACTCATTCAACTGCCCAAGCCGCTGCAACAATGCCTCAGACCAATCTAAGTTCAGTTCTTCAATACCCGCATGGCCTTATGCTCTAACTCAACCGAAAGATGGCACGCCTTACCAAACACGAGTTGATATGGTGACATACCTATTGGTGTCTTGAATGAAGTCCAGTACGCCCATAAAGCATCATCTAACTTCCACGACCAATCATTTCTATTGGCATTGACAGTCTTGGACAGGATCGATTTTATCTCTCTGTTTGAAACCTCCACTTACCCACTCGTTTGAGGATGATAAGGGGTTGCGACTTTGTGTTTTACTCCATATTTCTCAAGCAAAGCACGAAACAACCTGTTGCAAAAGTGAGAGCCTCCATCTCTAATTATTGCCCTTGGCGTACTAAACCTGGAGAAGATGTTCTTTTTCAAGAACGTTGTGACACACTTGCCTTTATTACTGGGAAGCACAACCGCCTCCATCCATTTTGATACATAGTCAACAGCCACCAATATTTACCGGTTTCCATTAGATGACACAAATGGGCCCATGAAGTCTATTCCCCAAACATTAAACAGCTCAATCACAAGGGTTGGATTAAGAGGAATCTCATGCCTCTTTGATATACCTACTTCTCTTTGACATTTGTTGCAAGCCTTTGCAAACTCATGGACGTCTTTGTGAATAGTCAGCCAATAGTAGCCGTATTATAAAATATTGTGCAAATCCAGATACCACTATGATGACCCCCAACAGGGGATGAATGGCAAGCCTCTAATATCTCCATCATCTCAGCTTCAGGCACACATCTCTGGATAATAGTATCAGCACACACACGAAACAAGAATGGCTCTTCCTAGAAGTATTTCTTGACATCGGACATGAACTTTCTTCTTTGGTGGACAGACATATCATCAGGTTCCAAATCACTTGTCAAATAGTTGGCAATGTCAACAAACTATGGAATCAAATCTTGAGAAGCGGCTAGCACTTGTTCATCAGGAAACCAATCATCTATCTCCTGCTCATCATTCAGCTTCAACATTGTCTCTTCTTCCAGCCTATACAAGTGGTCTACTACTTGATTCTCTATACCCTTCCGGTCCTTGACTTCAAAATCAAACTCTTGCAGCAGCAATACAAATCTAATCAGCCTTGGCTTAGCATCTTTTTTTGCCAAGAGATAACGAAGAGTTGCATGGTCAGTATGCACCACCACCTTGGAGCCAAGCAGGTAAGATCTGAATTTCTCGAAAGCAAAGACCACAACAAGTAGCTCTTGTTCAGTGACAGTATAGTTCTTTTGAGCTGGGTTAAGTGCTTTGTTAGCGTAGTATATAGGATGAAGAATATTTTTGCGCCTTTGACCTAGGACTACTCCTAGCGCCACCCCACTAGCATCGCATATAATCTCAAAAGGTTGAGACTAATCAGGAGAAATAATGATAGGATCTGAGACCAACTTTTCTTTAAGGCACTCGAATGCCTTCAAACATGCATCATTAAACACAAACTTTACCTCCTTCTCCAATAATTTGCATAATGGATTAGCAATTTTGGAGAAGTCCTTAATAAACCTCCGATAGAAACCAGCATGTCCCAAAAAGCTTCTAATCCCCTTCACAGAAACTGGTGGAGGCAATTTCTCAATCACCCCAATATTTGCTTTGTCGACCTCAATACCCTTCTTAGAGATCCTATGGCCAAACACTATGCCCTCTTTCACCATGAAGTGACACTTTTCCCAGTTCAGCACTAGATTACACTCTTCACATCATTTCAGCACAGAACTCTGATAATCTAAACAATCTTCAAAAGAGTCACCCACTACAGAAAATTCATCCATAAATACCTTAAATGTGTCCTTCACCATGTCTGAGAAAATGGACATCATGCAATGCTGAAATGTCATTGGTGCATTGCATAGACCGAAAGGCATCCTCTTGAAAGCAAACGTCCCATATAGGTAGGTGAAAGTGGTTTTCTCTTGGTCTTCAGGAGCAATCAAAATCTAATTGTATATCGAGTAACCATCAAGAAAACAATACAATCCTCAACAAGCAAGACGGTCTAACATCTGATCTATGAACGGCATCGGAAAATGATCCTTCTCAGTCTAAGCCTTCAGCTTCCTGTAATCCATGCATATGCGCCAGCCCATGACCGGCCTCACAGAATCAACTCATTCTTTACATTTGGGACTACAGTAATCCCACCCTTCTTTGGCACACACTGAACTGGGCTCACCCACTTGCTATTAGAAATAGGATAAACCACACCTGCATCTAGCCACTTAATGATCTGATTCTTGACGACCTCTTGCATAGGCTGAATTTTATGTGTACAGATTCCAGGCGGAATCCCAATGATGTCTGCGATAGTCCAGCCAATGGCCCTCTTCAATTTCTTCAACACAGAAACCAGAGCTTCAACTTGCCCTTTACCTAAGTCTGCAGTAATAATCACTGGTAAAGTCTCATTAGCTCCTAGGAACACATACCGAAGATGAGTTGGAAGTGCTTTGAGCTCCAGGACAGGCGGCTCCTCAATAGATGGTCTGGCAGGCGGTGTCTGTCTATTTTTCAAGTCCAAGTCAAGCTTTTTCGGAGCATAGCTGTAAGACCACATACCTTCTAGTGCTTCAACTATCTCATCATACTCATCAATATAATCTCCTTCAAAATTCATAATCATCGCAGCAAGTGCCTCGACACCAAGTCTATCCTCAACCGGCACAATCAATTGATCCTCATCAACCACATCAATAATTGAAACCACTCGCATGTTGTCATGATGCTTCATAGACTGGCAGACATTAAAAGTAACTACCTCATCATTCAATCTGAACTTCATTTTCCCAGTCTCTAAGTCAATAAGCGCGCGTCCGATAGCAAGGAATGGTAGCCCCAAGATGATAGGGACCTCAAAATCTACCTCACAGTCAAGAATGATGAAGTCTGCAGGGAATATAAAAGTATCAATTTTCACAAGTACATTATAGAGAATCCCTACAGGCCTTTTCACGGTGCGATCTACCATAAGAAGCCGCATTGTAGTCGGTTTGGGGTCTCCCAAGCCCAACTATTTAAACACTACTAGTGGCATCAGATTAATACTAGCACCCAGATCACACAATGCCTTAGCAAAATAGAATACTCCAATCGTGCAAGAAATAGTAAATGCTCTTGGGTGTTCTTTCTTCTGTACCAAAGAATGGGAAGCTATTGCACTACAATGGTGTAAATTATCAGCTGGCTCAAAGTTTACCGTCCTCTTCCTAGTCACCAGATCCTTCATGAATTTAGCATAACCAGGCATCTGCTCTAATGCTTCAACCAAAGGAATATTTACTGAGAGTTGTTTCACCATAAAGATAAACTTGTAAAATTTGTCGTCCTCAACCTTTTTCTTCAATCTCTGGGGATAAGGTGGAGGGGGAAATGGCATGGGTTTTAGGACTGGTGCAACCTCTTTGCTTTCAACCCAGAAGACTGATTCTCAATTTGCCCTTCCCCACCATCTATTTATTTAGACTCGATAGAAATCTCAGCATCATCCTTTTAAACTTTGGTTGGCTCATCAATAACTATAGGCCTGGGAGGATCAATGGTCTGCTTTCTGCTTCGAGTAGTCACCGCTATAACCTGTCGATCGTTCTTCAGATTTTGAATAGTGTCACTTGGTTGAGTACCCTTTTGAAGCAAATTCATGCTCGTGGAAATCTGGTGCATCTGCGTCTCAAGATTCTTTATGGAGACAGAATGGGAATCCACTCTCTGACTGATATTTGAAAGGTCAGCTTTTATCTTTTTCATGCTTTCATCCGTGGAGTCAACCTTTTGAAACACCTTGTTAAGCAGCTCCCTCATGCTGGGTTGTCCAGGTTTATCTTCGCGATTTCCTAGAGGGACATAAAGACCACTTCTATCGTTCTTGTACCCATCCTTTTTCTGCCAATCACCATCTCTGTCTCTATCTCTGCTCCTATCTCTATAACCAGACTGATTGTAGTAGTCATCTCTATCTCTGTTCTGACCTTGATTTCCTTGGCCAGAGGCTCGGAAACCTGCCCCTTGATCATTTAGATAACTAACCTCCTCTTCAAATGAGTAATCATCTGTCCTAGGTGCTTTACCTTGTGAACCAATGGCTTTTTACCTTCTCTACCCTCCGCCAGGAATTTCTTTGCAAGTAAATTGTCGTGTTCATCTCAGCAACTTCTTGTTTGAGGTCTTGCAATTCATTTACATCCACGGACTTACCAACTGCGTATGTACCGACTGGGTTATCTGCCTCTCTAGTATGCCATGATCTATTGGTTTTGGCGACCTTGTCTAGCATCTCTGATGCTTCAAGATATGAGTTCTCCATGAAAGCTCCTCCAGTTATAGTGCCAGCCACTGCTTTTGTGTTTGCGTTTAATGCTTTGTAGAAAATCTCCATCAGATGCCTTGAAGGAATTCTGTGTCTTGGAACTTGCTTCAACTTCTTCTTGAATCTCAACCAAGCCTCATATAATGCCTCTGCAGGTAGCTGCTTGAAATTGTAGATCTCTTGCTTCAGCTGTAACATCCTTGATGGAGGAAAGGACCGCTCCAAAAATTGAGTCTTTAGCTCATGCCATGTGTATATGGAATTATCAGGTAGTTCTGAGAGCCACGCAGTCGCCTCTGTGGTTAGTGAGAATGGAAACATCCTCAGTCTGATGGCATTTTGCCCCACTCCTGGTATACTATACACCTTGCAAATCTGAGTAAAATTCTTCACATGAAGATTTGCATCTTTTGTAGGTTTTCCAACATACAATCCCGTATGGTTTATTAGCTGGATCATGGTGCTGGTGATGTCAAACTTTGCTCTCTCAGTCAGTGGTGGAAACACTATGGGTCCAGTAATACCGGATTCCTCTGCATCATCCTCATTATCATAATCATAGTAAGGAGGAGCCTGTCTGGGCTACTGTAACTGTCGGCCTCTATTTTGTGGTATATTTTGTCTAGGTGCTGGCTCGTCTTGGCCAGCTTGTTGCCTTGCTTTCTCAGCTGCAGGTTTTCAAGCTGCCAGGTTAGCTGCAAGTCGAGCATCTTCAGCAGCAAGAGTATCTTCTCCTGCCTTTTGCCTTTGCTCAGACTCCTTTTTCTCTGTCTGGCTTCAGCCATCAATCAGGTTGTGATCTGCTCTTGTGTCTCATGCTCTCCTTCTTTAGACATGTTTCTTAAAGTTTTGGAGAGGTTAGGATCGTACGGGATCAAGTGATTGCCTTGACTCCTTGTACTGGGCATACACAAGTGTGCAACCTGTAGAACAAAACAAAAATAACAAAAAAAGTAAAATCAGGAAATAAGGACCAATAGTGAAATAAACACAATCTCTCTTAATCCTAAACTGTATTCTCCGGCAACGGCACTAAAATTTGATACGCCCAAATTACACCTCCTTTTAGAAGCGTTAGCGGTCGCTGATCAAATATAGAACCCAACAAAGGTTGGGGTCGATCCCACAGGGAATATGGTAGGACTATAGTTGATATGTGTTTACTTGCGCTGTTAGCCGTTTATTTCCCTATGAAGGGGGGTTTTAATGTAACAAGTAGTAATTTTAACCAGAATGTAAACAAGTAACACGTGACAGATTTAAGAGAGTTGTAAAAATTGGGGAGAGATGACTAGGATAGTGTTCCCCATGAGATCATCACTTAGTAAGGTGTTGTACTTGGTAAACTAGTTTGGTGCTTAGCATGTAGAATCGGTATGTTAGGTTCACCTAAATCCTTGGTCCGACAGATAGATAAATTTCACCACACGTCTTGGTTCGGCCGTGGGTGTATGATTTACTAACCCTTACCCTGGATCCCAGATTAGCTATTCCCAGATAAGGTCAAATTATTAGATGAGGGTTGGTAGCCTCAAATCTCCATTGTTAAAAAACCCTTTTCCCATCCGTTACCTCCTTGGTCCGACAAGTAAGGATAAGGCGAGTTCTAATATTGTGCACCGTTAAAAAGCAATCAAAGCGAAGGAAAGAATAATACATGCATAAACACCGCCCTAGAGTACCCAAGTACTTTGCCTACTTCGTTAATCCTTCATAGTTCCCACAACCCTAGTTGTGGATTTAGCTACTCATGTTCATAAGTAAACAATCAAGAGTTATTGGTGTGTTCATGATCATATACTTACAATAAGAGTAAAAGAAATCCAGAATCATGAATAGATGATGATGGAAGTGAGAACAATGAACTATGAATGTGTATAACTCTCAAAAACCAAGAACGAACCAATATCACAATGTTACGAATGTGTTTCCTACAAAATAACGTGCATAAACTGTAAAATAAAACCTAGGATAGGTATTTATAGACAGTAAGAATCATATCCTAATTAAATAAGGAAACTGAAATCGACAGCTTCCACGGACATAGTCTATGGTCCATGGAAGTTTCTACGGATCGTCAACAGCACTCGTGAAACTCAGATAATTTGTCCTCCTGCGGGTTCCTTTCCACGAGAGCAGTCTACGACTCATGACTTGAATCACGGCTCGTGGAATTGAGTCGTAGATCTCAGACAGTTTTCTCCTTCTCTGATCAGGTTCCACGAGCAGGAATCACGACTCGTGAACAGGTCCACAGCTCGTGGAAACCTTCCGTAGAACTCAAGCAGTTTTCACCTTCTCTGATTTGGCTCCACGAGCAGGAATCACGACTTGTGAACAGGTCCACGGCTCGTGGAAACCTTCTGTGGAACTCAGGCCCCAGCTACATCTGCAGTACTCTTTCCACGACTGACTTTGACGACTCGTGGAATGATCAATGACTCGTGGTCTTGAGTCGTGAAAGTCAGTTTCAGCCCAAATATCAGTCTTTTTCTGCACTTAAGTCTCCGAACCATGTTTTCCTGCACAAGACTCAAAAACACATCAAAGCTACTAAAAATCGCCAGAGAACATACTCCAATTCCAAGTTCTAAGCGTCGAAAATGCTGCAAATCCACGGCACATCATATATCACCTCCCAGCATGAGATTGGTATTGCACGTATAAGGTGGTATTTAATTCAATTGAAAGTTGTTAAAGGGGGTATTTAATTGACCGTGAAGTTTAAGTGCTAAAGTAAGTTGTCCAGCCAAGTTTAGGGGGTTTTTTATGTATTTTCTCTATAAAATACATATAACAATATAATTATATATATGTTCTTAATCTTATCAATATTATGTCTTTATCGGATTATATATATTTTGTAAACAAAACTATTGTTACATTTTTGAAAACATGTTACTCTGCTAAACCAAATATTTTTGCCCCTAATTTATATGTTGAAATAAAAAAATTCCCCTGATTAGCTCGTGTCTCGAAATTGTAACACAATCATAGATGGGTTTTGGGCGTGAAACATGTGAATTCTGTCCTTTAGAATCTTTCTGTTTCCTTCTTTTCTTTTCGTTGATAAAATATTTGCTCTCTGCAAGTGTATCCGATGCATTTTATAAGAAGTGTATGTGAAGAAATGTGTGATGTATTTGTTGGATTTGATGTAAATATCGGGTGCATCAATATTTTTTGAGGAACTTTCATAAATAGAAATTAGTATGAATTTAATCAGGTCTCTATAGTTACACATTGCCTAATTATAATCGGTAGCAACATTTCAATAGCAATTTTATAATCCCGGGATACAAATACAAATAGAGTTGAGTGTTGATTGAGAGAATATACTATCCGTATTATATATTTTTATGGAATCTCGGCATATAAATAATAATACGCATACAAATACAAATTTGTATTATATATTTCATGGAATCTCTGTATATAAATACAAATACAGGCATACATATACAAATTTGTATGGTATATTTTGTGGAATCTCGTCATACAAATACAAATACAAATATAGGCATATAAATACAAATATAATTGAGTGTTGATTGAGAAAATGACATAGAAATACAAATAGCAATAATTTTAAAACATAACCTGTGAAATGTAATTAAAATAAATTATTGCTACGAAACGTAACGAGGCATAGATGTTTGCCACATTATGTAATTTGTCCATGTTTTAACCATTGGTGCATTGTAATTATAGAGTAATTAGACTCATTAGGGCTGTCGGTACGTAAGGCGTAGCCACCATTATAATTACAGTTTTGATGATCAATTTTAGTCTAAATTTTATATTTGAGTTAAAAAATATTATTTAATATGTATAAATAATCTATTCATAACTTATTAAATAATTCCTCATCAAAAAAATTATGATTCATAAACCATAAATTAAACTTCATGAATCCACCCATGACGTGATAGTACTAGTTAAATATGGAAGTAGTTATTATCTGAAGAATTTTGCATTTTATTAGTTTGTCCTTAGAACTGAATTCTATATAGAAATTACGGTGTTTTTGGTTATTGGTATTGGTATGAAAGAAAATATTTTTCATGAATTTTTAAAAAAAACTAATTAAGTAATTTTTAAACATTATTCACTCTTGTTAACATTAAATAAATAGAGACATGAACGTCCAATGTGTACTCCTTCAAGAACAAACAACTTTTCCCGTCAGAATCCAAGCCTAATTAACCTTCTTGTTGTGTGTTTAGCTCAGCAAATGCCATTGACAAAAGAATTTAACTCTATTTAAGATTAATAAATATGTAATATTTAATTAAGTAAAACAATAATATATACTCACGCAATAATACAAAAAATTTAATTTGTACATTATAAAAAATATTTGTTTGATAAAACAGTCTAAAATATAACCAGTGATAATAGTTGATGATGTTATCGTTAGGTGGTGAGAAAATGGTCAGTGATAATTGTGCATCATACGGTTGGCACGGTAGGGCAATGATAACAAGAAGTCATTTTCATAAGAATATTTAAATGAAATCGCATTGTACTAAAAATACTGTATAAGATTTGAATGATCAATAATTCAAATCAGAGTTGGTGCAACAGTTATTGGTCATGTTGCACGTGTTAGACTTAGATGTTTATGTTTTATATAACTAACCTCTAGTTGCCACTATCTATTTTATTATTGCAACATATCCTTTTGGGTCCCTGGTGACCCCCCTTTACTTTGCAATTGCCAAGAAACTCGACGTAAATTATTTATTACTCTTTTAATTTGTTTGATCTATTTTAACTTGATATAAAATTTAAAAAAATAAAAAACTTTTAAATTTTGTAGTTAAAAATTAAAAATATATCAAATATATCAAAATGTCATTTAATCTTATGATTTTAAACATGTCATGTGGAAAGTTGAAATTTAAGAGTTATTAAAAAAGGAAAGAGACATTCTTTTTAAAACGTACTAAAAAAAAGTAAGTCAAACAAATTGAAACAGATGGAGTATTACCTATTTCTCATTCTCTTTAAATCTAAAATATATTCACATGCTTATAGTGGAAAACCGATGGATTGTGTCGATTTCATCTCGGCTTTTTAACCTACGCAATTTCTTAGTTTTTAACTCAATTTTTGACATGTTTTTAATAATGATAATAGTATAATAATTAATGGGGTAATTTTGAATGTATACAATAAAGTAATTAATTTATAATAAATATAGTCAAGTTTTTTACAAAAAAAGATAATCCAAAAATAAACTAGCCACAAAAAAATTTACAAAAAATAGCCGCATATATATGTAATATCTCGATAGTGTATAAAAGTTATGTAATGTATCAAAATTGTATAAATTGTGTATAAACATGTATCGATATAGTATAAAAGTTATGTAATGTATCAAAATTGTATAAACGTGTATCGATATTGTATAAATAGTTATAATTGTGTATATATAATGTATAGCTATGTATCAAAGATGTATATACATTCATATGTATTATTTATACAAATATGTATACATTAAATAAGTAGTTATGTAATGTATCGATATTGTATAATAGTGTATTAACGTGTATCGATATTATATAAATAGCTATATAATATATATATCATGTATCGATATTGTATAAATAGTGTATAATATCTCTTATAGTGGTTATACTAGAACACAGCAACTTAAATTGAGCTTTCAAGGAATTTATTGAAAAAATTGCAAAAACAAATCGTAAATAGCATAGCTTTATAGACACCAAAATCGAAATCAAAATCGTATTTTATTGAAGACTCAAATGACAATTTTATCATCTTCACTGTAAGCAACATTTTTCTCAATGTGTAGTTCATCTTCTATTTTTGCACAACCCAAATTTTTTCTTTTCTCAGTGCCTTCAAATTCTACTAAGTTACAGATTTTCAACCAATCTCGAGTATTAACAACTAAGGATTTTGCTTCTCCTAAAATACTGTTGATATTGAAGTTTGTAAATTATTTGGGTAAAGAAATTTAATAGTTGAACATGGAAGAATAAGAAGAAGGAAAAGAAGGGGGAACAAAAGGGGAAGCAACCAGGAAAAGCAACAAAGGGTTTAATATGGCATGACCAATTAATATAATAAATTACTGATTTTTTTAATATGAGCTATTTTGAGTGTAAATAAATTTAGTGAACTGACATTCTTCTTAATATTCTCATAATTTTAATTGATGTGCTTGGTTGTAACAATTATTTGGGAGGGTCACAGTATGTCAGGGTATTTATGACTTTAACACCCAACCAATTATTAGTTTCTTAAATAAAAATATAGGTTCTTATATACATTTATAATCATATTGATAATTAGATAGTTTTTAAATTTTATAAAAATAGATTTTAAAAGTATTTAATCGTACCAAATAAACTTATATGTGTAAGATATTAAGTATAAAAATAATGAAACATAAAACTTTTGCCTTGAGCATGGGTGGAAAAAACGACTGCAAGCCAATATGTAATTAACACCTAAAGTTTCAACTTCAAACCCTAGTTTGCTCTCCTATTGAAACTTAATTAATTCTAGCATCTTCAGCAGTAACTAGTAAGCTACAAGATAACAATAAAATTCATGTACTTGTCCTTAAAGAGGTCTCCAATATTTTTAACTATTCCCTAATTAGGTCAAGTAAGGGACAATGGAGATGGAGCTCTCTCTTAATACAGGGCCATAAATACTTTTTCAGACTCCTTTGTTTTTGGAGTCGTCGAGGCTTGCGTCTCCTCATTCGGTTAGTTTTCAAGGCAAGGCTCCGGTTGATATCTCGTTCTTGTTCCCGTTCTCATCCTCTTCCTCTTCCTCTTCCTCTCCCCTGGCCTAGCTCTTGTCCTGAGGGTATTCTGTCCCTTAAATATCCATAGATTTCGTTGATTGGAAACATATATTCATGGATGGAGGGATATCACGTTAAAAATCTGCTAAAGTCCCAAACATGGTAGCATATTTCTAATTGAAAACCATGATGATTCAACAGGGAGCTAGAACAACAAATTGAAATAACACTACAATCGTCTATCACACCAGATGATGGCAAACTATTTATCGAAAGAATAGTCATTTTGCGATAACAATAAAATTTGTCAAAAGTAATTTTTAGACAAATAAGTTAAGGTCAATCAAGTTCATTTTCTTTAGGCTAAAACACTAAAATGATGGGTCAATACAAGAAAGTAAAGCTCTAAAAGAAAAGAACACAAGTGAATGACAAGATCCAAAGCCTTCTCCCATAAAATTCTAAGAAAAGAAGATAAATATAACGATCGGGTTAGTCGTTACGGGTAGACCAATCGTACAAAGTTTCAGAAATAGAAAACTCCCGGTTTGAGAGTTTGAAATTCTGGGCTAGGCTAGCCTCGGCCGGTTTTGGAGCGAGGTAGAGTCTAAGAAAATCCGGGTAAAAATGGGTTTAGGTGTCTTGGATTGAGCTAGTTTTCCACGTAGCCAAGACATAAAGGAGTCCGGAGGACTTTCTGGAATCAAATTTGGGTAAGTAGAACTCCCGAAATCACGCTCGGCGTGAAGGAGTTGTTTCGAAACATCGGTGGAACCAAGTGTGTTGTGAAATGGCCAAAACTGGCACATTTATGAACTTTCTGCCTGTGACGAGCGCTGTCACGCGCGATAACAGTCACCGCTATAGCGATAGAAATTACCGCTAAAGCGGCCGTCAAGGGGCGGTCAACTCAGTTAAGACCGCTATAGTGGCAGGTGACCGCTATAGCGGAGCGGGGATCGCTATAGCGGGCCGACAAATTTTTAATGCAGAAACAGCTCCTAAAATATCAGAAATTCACAAGTTCATTTTGGGAGAAGGGCTGGGCGAATTCAGGCGATTTTCTTCATTCCTCAGCCGAAAATCGTTCCTAAGGTAAGGTCTTCGTTTCCCACACTTTGTACTACGTTTTCTATGCGGTAGAATTGCTAGGAGGGAATTTAGGGAAGGTTGAAATGACCTAGGGATGATGGAATTCGGGTAAGAAGGGGGTTCTAAACATGTTTGTTCTTGGGTGTTGGTTTAAGTACGTTCAAATGATCATAGACTGTTTAACTTCTTGTTTTTTCTGTAAAAAATGATAAGACTAGGAGAATTAACGGTGGAAAAGCCCAGAAAAAGGGTGGGATGATCATGGGTGGCCTGAGGTTTGGGGATTTAGTATAATTCGGGTAATGTACATGCCTGTATGTTAATTTTATGAATTGTGTGTTGTTTTTAGACCAAGAACGCGAGAGGAATCCGGAACACGAGAAAGCTCGGGTTGAATAGAGCTTTGACTATTTCGTATTTTGGCGAATGTGTATATTCATTTTACTCGTTGTCTAAATAATTGTGTGTCTTACATTTCTTAGGGGAATTGTGTGGAATGTCTAAGTTCGGTTTACAGTCTTTGTTTGAATAGTTTTTACTTGTTGACTTTACAAGGGGTGTGCATTCATTCTATTGACTGTTGTTGTTGACATTCGGTTGGCTAGAGTACCACGCCTGGTACGGGTATAACACATGGTTGGCACGGGTACCACGCCTGGTACGGGTATAAAATTCGATTGGCACAGGTACCACGCCTGGTACGGGTTTACTTTATTGCATCCTGCACTGTTTCATTGATTATTGTATTGCATTGGTTGATATTGATTCCATGAGAGGACCGGGTTTGTTTTACTGAATGTGATGCGTGATATTGGTTTCGTGAGTGGACCGAGTTGTTATAGAAATGTGTTATTAGTTGGTGGTCCTTAAGTGGTCGGGAACTGTTGTATGACTGTTGAATTGGTCTTGGTTTAGGCCGGGTAAATCACTTCTTGTGGTAGTTGTTCTAGAGGGGATTCCAGGGTGGGTCTGGGCTAGACGGTAAGGTGTGATTATGATTATTCTTGTTGGTGGAATAGAACTGTAAGAGATGGATTCATGCGGTAACAATGCTAGGTAGAGACCTGTAGCCTAGAAATGCATGTGATATCGTCGCATGTTTGTCATACTTATTCCTGGATTTTGTGTACTATTTATATACTGTTTTCTTGAATACTGGCTGATGATCCTACCAGTACACAGTGGTGGTGTACTGATACTGCACTTGTATTTCTTTTGGTCAGTATAGGAAATCTTCCAGCGGCTGAGACGAGACTTCAGATTAAGCACCGACGATTCCGATCATCAAGGGTGAGCTAATGATTCGAGCTACCTTGGGATTATCTTTAGAGTTTTAGTCCATGTGTTCGGACTTGAAAACTACTCTTTATTTTTGTTTGGGGTTGCATCCCCGTACACTAGTTTTTGTATTGATGTTTGGTACGATGACTTTCAGTTCCTAGGTGAGAATTTCCGCTGTTTATTATTTTGATAAGTGTTTGAGTAGTCTATTTGCTAGTTTACTTTGATGCTTGTTGGTTTTAAGCTGTTAGTCTAGGCAAGGGTGGAACTCTATTGATTCGCTCATCTGGGGGTTGGGTGGGTGCCACTCACAACGAATTGGATCGTGACAATAAAAGACTTTTGAACTATAATGTCTTCTATTCTTTTGAGAGTACTCTTTTATAGGTCAAAAAATTAAATAAACGCTTTAACGTGAAAGACCTAGGACTACTTAATAATACCTGGCTATATTCTGCACGACACTTGAGGTTAACATGAGGCAGATTGACGCACTCGTGAGTCATCATTATGACAAAGTTCTTGTAGATGTCCCCCCCCCCCCACACACACACACCCAAAGAAGGTCTTATGCACTGCCCAATTACGAAGTAACTTTATTCTTGATGATGCTAAACTGCTTCAGGTCATAACGAAGATAATCCTTTCAGATTTTTCTCGGCTAGCGTCTTTTTAATTTTGATTTAATCACGTATCCTGATTTGATTCGTCTTTTACTACGAAGATAATCCTTTCAGATTTTTCTCGGCTAGCGTCTTTTTAGTTTTGATTTAATCACGTATCCTGATTTAATTCGTCTTTTACTTAGACTCGAATTTTCCCCATACAATTATCTTCACATATCAAATTAGAAATGGATAAATTAATTTATTTGAGACTTGACACAAACATCCTTTATAATTTAGTAAGAGTTATCAATAGTTCGTGCTGTATATAGGCTCAATAATATTAATTTCTATCTAATTTATTTAAGTTCTAAGTATAATTTACACTTAATTATAAAATGCGATAATACTTCATCATAACACAATATAATAACAAAAGTCATTAATTATACTTTAATTTTTTTCATTTAAGACCCTAATTTGTTTGAAATATTTTTCATATTTGAATATATTAAGTTGAAATTGTGTTTGATTATATTTCTTATAATATATAGAATAATATTTATATTTGAATGTACTATTATTTTAAAAGATATGTTAAATTAATATTGGATAAAAAAAAATACAATATAAATCATCAATGTCAAATAAATATTCAATGGGCCATTCATTATAATTATGTTGAACATAGACCCTCACAGTGTAATTATGTTTGCACAATCAAAAGTTAACAAAGTCTATACAGTGACTAAGTAATATGGACGAATCATAACAAACATTTAAATAAATTACTAATGAGAACAAATGAAAAGCTTTGAAGTGACTAAATAATATGGACGAATCATAAAAAAAATCATTTCAATTTATGTGGATCAATATTATTTGATGAATAAAGCATAATGAAAATCAAATTAAATTGTCAATCTCGAGGAGAAAAAGTTTACGTTGACGGTCAATGAAAATATCGACAATCCGACAAGCTTATTAATATATAATATAGTGGCAAGAGTATCATCATTCATCAACAAACTGTATAAAAAAAAAAGACATCAACTTCACCCTTATTTTATTTCTACTTTCTTATATTGACAAAATAATTCATTTTTAAAAAACTGCCTGAGGTGAGCGGCGAGTTGGCACGGATTCCTACTTTGTTTGTTAAAATTCAAAAAAGTAAACACAAAAGGAAAGGGACATAAAACCTAACCTCCACATATAATACAAAAGAAAATTGAAATTATTCAATTCATATATTGAGAAAAGCTAATAGTGAAAAAATATGCCGAAGGCTTTTATGATAAAAAACTAACTCATTGAGGAAATTTACTTTCTCATAGACAAAGGTTAGAGTTAAAATGTGATGGGGGTAGGCCGCCGTAGGGTAATTATATTATATTTTATTATATTTCCTACCCTAACAGTATAAGGAAGATACCTCTTCCAGGGTGTACAAAATCGAACCGCAAATTGAATCAAACTGCAATCCGCAAAAAAATCTGATTAATGATTTGGTTTGACTTGGTTTGGTATTGAAAAAACAAATCCGACTACAATTAGTTTGGTTTGGTTTTAACTAAAAAAAGTCAAACCGAACTGAATCAATCCGATATTACATGTCTACTATTTTAAAAAAAAATTTATACATAAAAATATTTATTGTGATGTAATTTGTAAATATTTCTTTAACTTTTTCATAGTTTTTATCTTTCAATATATTATTTGAAGTTTAAACTTAGAATTTTAAATAGTCCAATAAGTACTTTTACAACCTATATATATTAGTAACTCAAATAAAGCCCAAATCAATACGAATGTTAACAAAAGATTATTCAATCCAACACTAGGAATGACAATCATGTTAGATATTTATTCTTTAATTTAATTTTATATAAATACATAAATTATTTTTTTTTCTATTTAATATTTAGTCATGTAATTAATACTTATTAGACTTATTTTAGCATGACTTAATACTTTTAAATTATGATTATTTTTATTATGACTTATTAATAGGCAACATTTATTCTATGCGATTTCATTATTTTTTTGGTTGAATATTTTATTGTCATCACTCACTTCATAAATTCTAAATAAAGTAAATATATTTTGTGTTATTTTTTTAAGAAATACCTTAGATAGTTGTATTTTGCTCGGACTAAAGAAATATTTGAAGCACAAGTTAATTATATGTTTGTATGAAGACATTATCGAAAAAACCCGAAAAACTCGAGAAAATTGAAAAAACCCAAAAAAACCCGAGGTTGAAAAACTCAATTTTTATTGATTTAATTTGGCATTTAAAAAATCCAAACCAACCCGATCCATATACACCCCAACCTCTTCCCATCTAACTTGCAGGTTGTTCACTCTAGTGATGCGGATAATGTTACGGAGGAGGAGAATGTCTTTTCAGAAAATAGTTTTTTAAATTTTTACGATTAACTATAAATTTTGAAATATATATTTTTTTTTTGAAAACTAAACTTCTTGAAAATAAATGGCATTATCTTCTTTCCCTATCACAATCATCCATCTCACTACCAACACTACCACCTGCCCCCCCACTCCTCCGCCACCCGCCCCAACCCCACCCACTAATTCCCAATTCCACTCCTTCCATTCTTTCGAACGAATTGGATCGAAAAAATTTATGGTGAATGAGGCATAAGTATAACTTGGCATCTGAGGAATTATTTTTGCTTCAAAAAGTGTATGCAGCCCACCTCTTTTACCTTTCTCACCCTTTATTTCTATCTTCCCTGTTTCTACATCAGCCCCCTCCTCCTTTTCTTTCTTTCCTTTTGTTTTTTTAAAAATATTTAGTGTATCGTCTACTTTTATAGATCAATTTGTTAGTCTTGAAATTTTTTTCACCCAATTCTTTTTATATCATGAATATATTTATCTTCTTCATTTAATAACTGGTATGTGTATTTTATTTTTTAGATTTTTTTATATTAGGGGTAGTGAAAGAAAAAATGGGTACATGTATTTTATTTATTAATTTTTTTTTAAAAAAAAATCAGCCAATTCTTTTTATATCATGCATATATTGTCAATTTTTGTATTAATAAACCACATCAAATTAATAAAATCAAGCTTTTTATTTTGATTAACTTTTTGAGTTTATTTTAGTTTGATTTGAAGCATATTACTATAAAATTAATATGATTTTCATGAAATATGATGTAAATACCACACTATTTCACACGATTATATCTACTCCAGTTTATTATGAATAATTATATAAAAGACTATCAGTCATCGTTACAAAAAAAAGAAAAAGAAAAATCATATCATGCATGACCGCTATAAATTATAGAAATTAGTTTTTTTCTAACCTTACAAGTTGTATATACATAAAAAAAAACTATTAAAAATAGATGGATTGTTGTTAGGGACAGAAACGTCATAAATATAATTATTTCATTTA
Source organism: Jaltomata sinuosa (assembly GCA_003996215.1). Taxonomy (NCBI): domain Eukaryota; kingdom Viridiplantae; phylum Streptophyta; class Magnoliopsida; order Solanales; family Solanaceae; genus Jaltomata; species Jaltomata sinuosa. Next base: position 208,132 of record QJPP01002398.1, read on the forward strand.
AGTGAATATATATAGACAGTAAGATGAAATTGTCGGGTAAATTGTGATGTTAAAATGTATAAAAATCATGATATAGTTATAATCAAATCAATCAGTTATGATTGGATTTTTCTTTCTATACTAAACCATTAATCTATTTTTTTTGTTTAACTTGAATTATTAATTTAGTAAAATTTGTCAAATTTCTTTATATACTCCTACTTAATATAATGACATTTTCGTGCACTTTGTTGACTTAATGACGAGAAGGTTACTTTTATAAATATTTACTTTTGTTCAAATATAACTCAACATTTAAAAATCAACATCTTTATTTTTGTTCTTCTCCTTCTTCATTGTTAATGACCTTAATTAATTAATTATGAAAAATACAAATTGCTAGACATTACCAATTCTTTCACTGTGTTATTATTTTTGTAAACAAATTTTAAAAAAATATTATCGTCAAGTTTAGCTATTAGTATGGAGAGGGTGAATAATGGGTGAAGAGAGAGAAAATAAAATGGAGTGGGACCCATAACGACACTTGTCAATCAATAAAGACCCTCATATAAGTGTGATGTGGCGTATCTCATGCACCATAAAATTTTCAATTGGATCCTTTTAACAACCTCCCCCCCAAATGCCCCCAACCTGCCCCACACCTCGGACCCCTTTACTTCACCTCTATACATTTTCATAATTTTTTGTTAAATATACACATATTTTTAGGATAATTTTTGGGCTTGCATAATAAACACAAAAAATATAAGTAAAAGATCACTTGTTTCCTTATAAAATATTTTTCTCTGTATCGAACACACCTAAAGTCATTCAAAATTAATGCTACGTTGTTAGTTAAAGAGGATAGTTATTATAATTACTGGTGAACATGCCGCGCTTCGCGCGATTATAAAAGATCTTATTATATTTATCAAATAATCTTTTTCTAATATTTAAGTTTACCCACACAAAAAAGGTAATATTCACCTATTTAAATTTATCCGCACAAAAAAGATAATGTTCACCTAATTTTTATGATTAAGACCGGGAAGGAGAAAAACAAAAAGAGAACGAATTATTTATTTATATTCTCAGCATATGATATTCATAATCTATTACCGAAAGAAATTGTATTCACCTAAGTTTTGACATAATATTTGCAATGGGACTAAAAGAAATATACTCTCTTTTCAGATTTCTCAAGGAGAATGCCCTTATAATTCTCATCAAATATTTCAAACTTTGAAATGAATCAGAATTTGAAGCAGAAAAAAGAAAACACTCAGGGGTCGTTTGGTAGCTAGTAAGAATTATATAAGTATTACTAATGTAGGAATTAGTTATGAAGAAATCTATGTATTATTTTATGCATGCATTAGTTATGCAGGGATTACTTATTCATGTATTAGTTATTCCACCTTCTATCATACATAAAATAATACATAGATTCCCTCATAACTTATACATGTATTAATTATGCATGTTTCTAAATTGCAAATCAAACACCGTATTAATTTTATACATAAATAACTTACCGTCTAACCAGCTACCAAACTACCCCTCAGTTAATAATATCACATCACAAACATAAATGAATCACCGGGAGAAGAGGAAGAGGAGCAAAAGTGCAATAACTGTAATTATAAGTAAAAAGAATTAAATCAATAGTCAACATCAGAGAAGACCAATTAATAAAATTAAAAATTATATAGGAAATCGCTCATAAAAATGACAACCATCTATACAAAACAAAGGCACGACGTTCTTTAAAAGGAAAATATACATATGAAAAATTATTGAAAATAGCCCAAAGTCACCATTAAGATATATTGAAAATAAACAAAAAAAATACAGGTGACTTTTTATGGTTAAAAGATAGATTGACTTTGTTGACATCTAATTTGTACCATAAAAAAGTTCACTGAAATTGAAAACTCTAAGGGGTCGTTTAGTAGCTAGTAAGAATTATGCGGGTATTAGTAATGTAGGAATTAATTATGAGGGAATTTATGTATTATTTATGCAGGGATTACTTATTCATGTGTTAGTTATACATGTATTAGTTATATCACCTTCTATTCTGCATACAATAATAAATTGATTTTCTCATAACTTATACATGTATTAGTTATGCAAGTTTCTAAATTGCAAATCAAACACAGTATTAATTTTATACATGAATAACTTAACTTCTAACCAACTACCAAACATGGTATTACTTATGCAAGATTTAATATCTGCATGCAAAATTTAATATCTGCATAAGTCACTCCTAAACCAGCTACCAAACGACTCCTAAATATTATGGAAGTACTATCAATTTTAAAAAAGTTATCTTACTTTCTTCCTCTTTAATTTATATATATTAATAGTGTGGAAAGAATACTCTCACACAAAAAGTAATTTATTTGAACATGAAACATGAAACATGAGACATGCACTTAAAAGCAGTAGTGGCCATATATTGCATTATTGCAAGTATTGAAAATTCTTTCGAGCATCCCTACATATATTTTCACTTAGTAGTCTACGTCTTTGCCCATCGTTTATTTTATTGTGCACTTGTCAAATACGAATAAGACCTTTAGAGTACGTCCTACTTGAGTTCATATGAATAAGTTGTGAACACAATTCACCCTTTTCTATTGGAAGTAAATCTCGAACTCCAAATTTAAACACAATTTAAGGTTACATTTTTTTCTCACAATTTACGGTTACATTTTTTTCTCAGTCAATTAGTTCTCTCTAGACCAAATATATATTTTTTGATTTATTTGTCAAAAATTGAAACTACGCCTCTAATATTTAGAGATAGTAGAAATGAAAGAATTATATAATTTTTATACGATAAGACAATTCAGTTTCGACATTTTTATTCATTGAAACTTTATCAAATCACCTATAACGAACTACCAAAAAAAAAGAAATAAGAAATTCTTACATAATATAATGGACGAACACTTAATCAAAGCTAAAGACCATATAAACAAAATGACTACTTAACAGGACATACACTGCTAAAATGTGATAGAAGTTGCATTAGGGGCTCGACACCATGGAGAGATGGAAAAGAAAATTCAACATGTAAAAATTGCTCTGAAGCTTGATTTGTTGTAGTCAGTAGTCACGATAGATTGCTCCAAAAATCTTATCGAATGCGCCGTTTCAAACAATATTATATAAGCTTCATTGTTTAATGTTTATAACACTGCTAGGCTTTATCTCTCGTTAATTCACAACATAGCATAACACATAAACCAGAAAAATAAATCAATATAAGAGTTTATATAGGCAAAATGAAAGAATACCATAAGGTATCACAAACTTATAAATTAAAGTTTGGGGGTTATGGACATAAAGTGTGAGAGTTATGTATATTATTAAGAGTAGAAATTGAAGAGGTGTGAGTTATTAGTAGTTGCTCCTTGTAAAGATGTTGAATATGATAGAATTTATTATTATTATTATTATTATTATTAAACAACTTGATTAATGAAAAGAATGAAGGTAAAAATTTAAGAAAAAAAGAGAAATCCAAATGAAGCTCATATAGAACGCCACGTCATCGAGTTAAAGATCCTCCTTTATATATATAGATATAAATATGTGGATTTTATCTATGTAATAACAAATATTTGTATCAAAATTAAAAAAGAAAATGAAAAGAAAAATTCCTTTTGCTTAGATTCTAAACAATACTAATACAATGAAATAAGTCTTAATTTTACACCACAATCGAATTACATGCAAGTCTCACGAAGATCACCCGTGCATAGATCAATTCTCAATCTTCAAAAACTAATCATGAATAGAGAAAAAGAAGCCACGTCAAGATTTAATAAAGAAAGAATAAAATATACATTGAAAAAGATAATTCGAGAAAACCGAGAAGAAGCATCAGAAGAAGTAAGAAACTATCCCGAGAAACTCAAAATTAAGTTAAAAGCATACGAAGAACATGTGAACGGAAGCTTCTCGAAGAAATCATTAAGACAAGTTACCTCTCCCATGAGAAAAAAAAGTATTCATTTTATAGTTCACATATTATAGACAATCATGTTTTTCACTCAGTCGTTCTTTTGGAATATGTATATACAAAAGGAAATAAGTATCCCTATCACTGATTTTGAAAGCAACTAATATAATATCGATTGAAGGTTTCTTGTGATATCCCGGCCAGTGCAAAAGAATGACACTTGTTGGTCGAACTGCGTCTTAAATATTGTTATTCGTCATCCATAATAATCTGGGTATTGGCAGATCTTTAACCCATCTCCTCTATCAATGAATTATCTTAATAGAGTCTCCATATCGAGAATATAGTATTGATCATTTTTATTGTCCGAAAGAGATCATGTCAACCCTGCAATGTAAAAGCCTTCTCCGTACACAAGTTTCATAACACAAACAACATTACTTCAACAACTGAGAAATAGAAAAGGGAAAAATAGATAGAAAGTATAAAAATATTAAATGTATAGCATGAAGATATGCAATGAAGAACTTTAAAAGGTTATAAACGTATAAAACCAATTCATGCAAAGACAAATCTACCAAAATACAAGTAGATAAGACCTTGTTAGAGTGATGTATACCGCTAAAAGGAGTCCAATATGCAATTGAAAATCTCTTACCCATATGATGGTCTTCTTCATGACCAAAACATGATAAGAAACATAATGAATTTATTATAATTAACATTTGCCGTTTCTTTTTTTCATACCCAACAGATTAATTATCAACTTTAATTTTTTCATTATGTCTTTTCATTTATTTACTGACTTTTCAGTTCTCCATTAGTAAATCCAATTAAAGTAATTTAGTTGATATATTATATAGAAAAATTGAAAAGAAATTTAAAAAAAGGAGAAAAAAGATAAATCCAAATGAAGCTCATATAGAGCGTCACATCACCGAGTTGAAAATCCTCCTTTATATATATAGAGAGAGATTATTAACCTAATCGATACAATTTTTTTTAACAGATTAACATAATTAACTAGTGTCTATAGAATACGATGAGAAGTTAATTGAGTAGTAGTATAAACTCTGTTAAATATTTAATTCAAAAAGTATAACTGACAAAAACTAACGGAAGGAGGATGAAAGTTAAATTAAATCATCACTGGCAGTAATGAAAGTTTAAAACCTTAGTGGTAGTGTTTGTCTGAACTTTCATGGCTACTATAGCGAGGCGTTATAATATATATAGGGTGTATATGAATTAGATTGGTTCAAATTTTTTAAATATCAAACCAAATCATTATTATCGGATTTTTTAATATATAAACCAAACCAAATCAATAAAAGTCAGATTTTTCAACCTCGGATTTTTTTGGATTTTTTTCCGTAAAGTCTTCCTACAAACATATAATTAACTTGTGCTTCAAACATTTTAGCCCGAGCAAAATACAATTATCTAAGGTATTTTTTTTTTAAAATAACACAAAATATATTCACTTTATTGGGAATTTATAAAGTGAGTGATGACAATAAAATATTCAACTAAAAAAGTAGTGAGATCGCATAGAATAAATATTGCATATTAATAAGTCATAATAACAATAATCATAATTTAAAAATATTAAGTCATGCTAAAATAAGTCTAATAAGTATTAACTACATGACTAAATATTAAACAGAAAAATAAATTAGTTTATGTATTTATGTAAAATTAAAGAATAAATATCTAACATGATTGTTATTCCTAGTATTGGAATGAATAATCTTTTGTTAACATTCGTATTGATTTGGGCTTTATTTGAGTTACTAATATTTATGGGTTGTAAAAAAATTTATTGGACCAATTAAAATTCTAATTTTAAACTTGAAATAATATGTTGAAAGATGAAAATTATGAAAAAGTTGAAGAAATATTTATAAATTACATCACAATGAATATTTTTATGTATAAAATATCTTTAAAAATAGTATACATGTAATATCGGGTTGGTTCGGTTTGGTTTGACTTTTTTTAGTTAAAACCAAACCAAACCAATTATAGTCGATTTTTTTTTTCAATACCAAACCATTAGTCGAGTTTTTTTTGCGGTTTGATTTGATTTGCGGTTCGATTTTGTACTGCCCTAAGTATATGTATATTAAAATTTGACATTTAAATTTCATTTCGCTATTATAAATAAAAGTATAAAAAAAATTAGTTTAATAATTTGTGTACCAAGAAGAAGAAATATATTTGTTAGAGATAATGCATAAGTACCACCCTAAATTATGGGCGAAATTTCAGAGACACACCTAAATTTTACATAGGTCCTATTATCCCCTGAACGCATTTTTTGTGTATTTTTGTGCTCCTTTTGTGATGATGTGACAAATAGAGTATATTTCACTCTCTTTGAGAGAGTGCGAAGCCAAAAAATTACTCTTTCTTTTTCTTTTTCTTTTATTTTTCTCTTTTTCATTCTCTCTCCTTATCATCACCTCTCCCCCAACCTCCCCCCTCCTCCCACCACCACCACCCCCTACCCTCAACCTCCACCCCACCTACCACCAATTTTTTTTGTTCTTCACCCCGATACCCACCTTCACTCCACCCCACCCCTCAATTTTTTAATTTTTTTTTGAAAAAAAACTAATTTTTTATAGATTTTTTTTAATAATAGTTTTAATTTTTTTGTACCCCCACCCCTATCTTTCCCCAACCCCTCAACCTCCAACCCCCCAACCCTTCCCACCCTAATTTTTTTTAAAGAAAAAATAATTTTTTTTTTAAATAACTTATTTTAAAAAAAATTAAATTTATTTTGTACTCCATCCCACCCATCTTACCTCACCCCATCTTACCCCACCTCCTCCTCGAGCCCACCAATTTATTTTTTTTTTTTACCCCATCCCACCCCACCCACCTAACCCACAACTCACCCCTCCACCTCCACCCAACTCTCTAGCCAAATACTAAAAATATTTGTTGAAAAATATTTTTCACTCATTAGTCAAACACTAAAAAAAAATTTAAAAAATATTTTTCACTAACCAACCAAACATGAGAAAATAAGTAAGAAATCAACTTATTTTTCATAAAAATATATTCATGGAAAATATTTTCCTTCATACCAAACACACCTTAAGTAAGAAAGATGTAAAAGAAAAGAAAAGATTTAAGTGGGATATAAAGGAAGAAAGAAAGAAGAAAAACAAAAAGAAAAAAAATAATTTTCAGCTGGCCGCGCGTGCACGACACCCTGTGCAAGAAATTTGGTTATCTGGTTTCAAGGTGTAAATAATTACATTTCAAAAGAGTTCAGGGGGTAATAGGACCTATGTAAAGTTTAGGTGTGTCTCTGGGATTTCGTTCATAGTTCAAGGTGGTACTTATGCATTATCTCTATTTGTTAATCAATTTAACAAAAAAATAGAAAAAATATGAACGTAAAAAAAGCGAACCACCAATAATCTTTCTTGTGAGCTTATGACCACAACTGATGAATTTGACTGCTGTTATAAGTAAAATGTTATTATGAAAAACTAAAAATATAATATCAAAAATAATTTTTTGAAAAAAATTAAATCGTTATAATAAAATACATCATAATGAGGTTTGACGATAATAATTTTAAAGAAATTTTGACTCCTTAAACCGGCGCGATTAAATTCTTCTTGTATCGGTTAACTTCACTTTCTTTAAACACACACATATATATTACTGCTCTATATATAAGAGAGAATGAAAAGAGTTTTGTATAAATATGTGGTTGTCTTTGTTATTTATTACTTTATCTAATTAAAATATGTTTTCAATGAATTAAGATGCTTTTATACCCTTTTAATAATATATAAATTCTTAGACTAATTTTTTTGCAAGTGAAATATGTATCATAACTTTTTTTATATGTCTACTTTTGTTTTACCCTACTTTATTTCTTTTTAGTTAGGTTGTCACATTCAATTTGTTAAATAATAAATTTTGAGTCCTTCAAAAGTGGTTGAAAAATTATGATTGATAATGACGTCATCTAATAAAAATAACTATACACAAAAATAATTTGAATTTGTGATAATAGTAACTTGATGAAATCATTTAGTACCGAGAGAGTATTGATCAAATTTAATTTATTAATAATTATAAAATTTAAATTAAATTTCTTTCAATCGTATTTTAATTAAAAATATTTTGAAAATATAAATTTAGGTTTAATGATATGACACAATTATACAATAGAAAATAAATTTTAATTTACCCAAGAATCAATATATTAGAATCTTGAGAAATAAAAGAAAAATAACCTTTAATTTTTATTCAATTTTCTTAATTAAGTGGAGGTAGCAAAAAAAGGGAGAAAGATGCTTATCAAGTGATCACTCCTCAATCTCGCATTTATTAAATACTATTGATGGTCACACACTATTGAAATAAAAACGTTCTTTTTTTCTTGCAAATAATTTAATTTGTCAAAAATAATTTATTTTTAATTATTTGGGTAAGTGATTTTTTTTTTCAAGATTAAAGCATCAATCAGTCAATGATAAACTAAATTAATTCTTGAACCTTATTTTAATGAATTTAAGTTTTTCTAAATTTCATATAAATCTAGACTTTAATTACCATATTTTTCTAGCATAAATCATCGTCACATGAAATTATAAGTAGTTAATTAGTAAATACCAAAACAATCTATTTCTAACTCTAATTAGAATTTATATGCTCCCAAATCATAAAATATTAAAATATCTTCTTTAATTTATGATTATAGTGAGTTTGAAATCATGTTGGTAAATATCAAGTTATCTTTATCTCGTTGATATCTGCTTATGCCCTATCAAACTTGTTTTCTTACAAATAATTGTTTTTAGTAAATTACTTAATGATTTAATTAGAAAACTTAAATAATGAAAAACACTCGATTGAGAAGCAATCATCTTAAAAGAATATTTCTAAAAATGTAAGACAAATTAATTTTAATCAATTAAATCATTGTGAAATACTTTATTATTTTGATTTTGACCCGGGCTCAATAGGGATATATATATATTAGTGCAACTTTGTAAACTGATTTTTTAAAACTTTCGTACACCTATAATATCGACCAAGAGGATCTCGAGTATCATGAACAAACAACATTTTCACGTAATTAGATTAAGGAAAAAAGATTATGCAACGACTTAAAATATAGTCTGTCTTAAATTAGAGTTTAACTGACATACATGGACAGGGTAAAGAACTCTTTTTTACACTTTTGGATCATCTAAAAATATCTTCAGGTAACTTTTCATTAAAAATGAAATGTGTAATCTTAAAAATAGAACACGTGACTTGTTATAACAAGTAAACATGACCAAGATATGAATGGAATTATTGCATCTCTTATATAATTTAACTTACACACAATTGAGTAAATTCCTTACCATATAAGTGAGTTTAGATTTGAAAGAAGCAAGATCATCGCCGGCTTCGAGGTCTGTGCGTCGACGAAGGGAGCGAATTCTGTTCCAGTGATAGCAGCAAGAAAATATGCCACTCAAGCTGAATACGGCAACCAAAAGAAAGGCAGTGCCGAGTGGAAATCCCAGAGACGGCCGAGATGATGAGTCCGCCATATGGTGTGGTGCATAATACTGAGGATGCTCCATCATTAATTTAATCAAAGGAAAAATAAATATGATGGACAGAAATTTAGATGAGGTGTTATACAAAACTTTTAAAAAAGTAGTACAATAATTAAGCAAAGGCGCTGTTCACCACTAGAAACTGTGGTTTTTTCACCTCCAAGTTGAAAGAAAATTTGTGCTATAAAATATAATTTTTTAATTTATTTTTATCGAAATAACTCAGTGAAAAAACGCATGATGAAAAATAGATTCCATTGAAATAAGAAAAAGTTTTCTAATTTTTCCATATAAAAATAGTATTATTTTTTCCCCACCAATTCAATCAAAATATTTGTGGGGATAGTCACTTAACAAAACATTATTCAATGAGAAAATAGTATTTTTCTTTTAAACAGTGGCCTGTTTTGATCGATGATGCAACTGCTATAAATATGAGGGTTCTGTTTGGTTTCCCTTGTCAATACTATTCTCTTAAGCTCCCTTCTCTCAAAGTGTCTGCCATGGCAGTTTCCAAGCTTTTTTTGTCATTGGTTTTGACTTTCATGGTGCTAACTGTTACCCTAGAAGAAGCAAATGGTGCTATAAGTGGAAAGACTAGAAAATTGATTGATATGGCTAACAAAAAAGGACCTTACTTGGGATTGGTCATTCCTAATCTTTTTGAGATGAACCCTCTCCTTCAACACCCTAGTTACAAACCTAGTGACCTTACTATTGATTACGCAGGTAATTAACTAAAATATAATTATTTCATGATATATACGTTTTTCTTCTTCTTTTATTCGATCACTTGCTTATCGATTATATATTTCCTTTGTTAAGGGAGGAAATTTCGGTTTGGACACATTGATAATCAGCCTGTCGTTCTGGTTATGACTGGACTTGCCATGGTGTGGACACATTTCATCTTTCCTTTTTGTCGTCAAATTAATTATAATTGTGACGTTATGTTACGTTGTATACGTACCTATTATATGTTCTGATTTTTGTCTTTGCTTAATTGTTTCAGCTAAATGCAGGGATAACAACACAATTATTGTTAGCATTGTTCAATGTTAAAGGAGTGGTGCACTATGGAATTGCAGGAAATGCAAATCCATCCCTTCATATTGGAGATGTTGCAATTCCTCAGTACTGGGCACATACTGCTCTTTGGAATTGGCAGGTACAAAAAATTATCCTAGGTTGTGTGTTGGGAAAGAAGAAAATTGTTTTCTATGAAAAATGTTTTTGGAGAAAAAAAGTGGGCTATTTACTTATTTTTGGTGTTTAATATGAAGGAAAATGTTTTCAAAAAATTTGGCCAACCAAACATGGGGGAATTGAAGAATATTTTTTGTCATACCAAACACACCCCTAATCTATATTTTTGTAAACAATTTTAACCAAATTGCAGTGCATAATCACCGTATAATTTGAGTATAATCGCTGTGTATACATTATACACCGATTTATACACTAAATACACGTCAACGGTGACTACAAACTGCTACGGCCTTACGGCTAGGCGGGTAAAATTTACTTTAGTCTGCTGGCTAATTAAAATGTATTACGATCTCCGTATAAAAATACACACACACAGAGTCTCCAACAGTTTTGGTTTCGAAGAAGTTATGTTCTTGTAGAACTTTTCTAACAAATGGACTAGTGATTATATTGGCGTACCTCCTCCCGACGGCGTCTTCTCAATTAGTATAATAAAATTGATAAGGTTACATGTTAAAATTGAAAAAAAGTGTTGAGTTTCCACATCGGTTTGGGATGAGGTCTTTAGACTCGCAACCCTTCCCTCATGAGCTAGCTTTTAGAATTGAGTTAGATCCAAGATCCATTTCTTTTCGTGATATCATAGTCATGCTCATCCAATTCATTGTTCACCTGATGCTGGGCCCGTCTTATATTGTCCACACTCCAGATGTCCAGTTCTGAGCCTGTGGGTGTTGAGTTCCCACAACGGTTGGGGATGAGTTCTTCGGTCTCTTTATACGTACGATCTTGGGAAATTCCTCGTGAATTAGCTTTTGCAGTTGAGTTAGCCTTTTTTTTTTTTTTTTTAATTTAAAGCAGTTGAATTAGACCCAAGATCTATTTCTTAAAAAAAAAATGAATTGTAAGTACCTAACTCATATTGAAATTGTGCAAAAGAAAAATAGCACCAATAATAGAAGAAAATTTATATAGTTTATGTTAAACAGTCACTGGTTGTTCCAATTTATTACTCCTATATTTGAGAAAAGTCAAATTTATATTATAAAAATAAAATTCTGGATGCAGAGATATGGAGATGGCCCTGAGAATGAACTGCCCCTTGAAGTGAATGGAGATTACACGAGAGATATTGGATACTTGAAAATTGCGAAATACACAGTGAATGTGACAAATTGCAACTCACACAACAATCTTCTTAACAATGTATGGTACCAACCTGAAGAAGTATTCCCTGTATTTGGCACTCCTGAGGAAAGACAACATATCTTTTGGGTCCCTGTTGACCCTCTTTACTATGCAATTGCCAAGAAACTCGAGGTAAATTATTTATTATTACTAATTCTTTTGAAATCTAAAATATTCACATTATCAACAATTAATTGATGTATTTGTGTAACTAGGGTTTGAAACTAGAAGGATGCTTAAATGCAACGACATGCTTGACTCATACACCAAAAGTAGCAAGAGTACACAGAGGAACAAGTGCAAGCATATACTTAGACAATGCAGCATATAGGAGCTTCATCTACAACAAGTTTGATGTAAGCCCTGTCGAAATGGAAAGTGCTGCTGTGGCTCTTATTTGCTACCAGCAGAAAGTACCTTACATCGTTATCCGTGCCCTTTCCGACATGGCCGGAGGCGGCACTTCCGAGTCCAATGAGGCTTCCACCTTCATCACCCTTGCTGCCACCAACTCTGTTGAAGTCGCCGTGCAATTCATTAAAAAATTGTCTTTGAAGAAACATCAAGATGCCTGACTTAATTTGTATTCTTCATCTTTTCAGATTTCTTGAGTGAACTTTGATATGTACTAGTATGTTAAATTCCCTAATAATGAAATTTGTGCGAAAATAAGCAAGGCCGAGAAGGAGACTTCTTGGCAAGTCTAATTTATTCGTGATTTCAAGTTCCGAATCATTGTTGGTGACCCAGGATTTTATTTTTTCGTCAATCCAATCTGTGTTCACGTTTTTCTTTTTCTTATCAATCTCATTGAGATCATCGGTCTCATACCAAATTCCATCAATCGAATCATTTTTCAAGAAATACGAGACATTAAGTCATACAAGTAAAAGAAATTGCTTATTCATATTTCATAGGCTATTATGAGTTCAAGGCACGCCGCTATGGTGAAATTGGTAGACACACTGCTCTTAGGAAGCCATGCTAATGCATTCGGTTCGAGTCCGAGTGGCGGCATACCGTCTTCTAAAAAGGACAAATAGATCTTATAATGAATTCAATTTTCGATTTTCATTTTAGAATTATGTAATTAAGGGACTCTTCTTTTTTAAGATTTTAATGATATTTTCAACCTTAGAGCATGTATTAACTTACATTTCCTTTTCAATCGTTTCAATTGTAATTACAATTCATTTGATAACATTTTTAGTCGATAAAATTGTTAAACTATACGATTCTTCAGATAAGGGCATACTAATTACTTTTTTCCGTATAACAGGATTATTAGTTACTAGTTGAATTTCTTCGAGACATTTTCCACTAAGCAATTTACATAAAATCATTAATTTTCCTTTCATGGAGTTTTTTCCTTATTCATATAATTTCGGATTTCAAAAAAATATTTTAATTTTAAATAAAATAAATGGCCCAAGTGCTATTTTTACCCAAGGCTTTGCTACTTCAGGTATTTTAACTGACATACACCAATCTCAAATGTTCGAGTCCTCTTCAAGGCATAATATTGAGAATGCGCATACAACTATGTTATATATGATCTAGAGTGATAGCAAAAAAATTACGATGATATTAAAGAGGAAGGGGGAAAAGATCTAAAAAAATATCTTTTTCCTAAAATTCCCCTTTCCTTCACTTAATATCATACTTCATCTCAATGAATATTCACTTTAGATTGCTTAGCCCATTTCATTATTAATCCATTGTTAAAATAATTTGAATATAAGATTTTTTGTTAATAATTCTAGCTGTATAGGTTTATGACATGTAATTAAATAAAAAAAGGGCGAAATGATTTCCCTTTCAATTGATTTTATTCAACGATTGACCAAAATATTAAGAATTAATAAATAAATAATAAAAATAAATTAAAAAATTATTCATTTTTATTAATAAATTGCATGAACTTAGATCAATCAAATAATGATATTTCTATAGATATGAAATTGTTCGGCCTTTTTTTATTTGTTCATTTAGATTTATCTAGATGGAATATCATTAAAAGTAGCGAAAATGCATAAAGTCCCCCCTAAAGTTGAACCGAATTTGTAAGTAGACACTTAATGTTTGTGGAGGTCCTACTACCCCCTCCAACAATTTCAGAGTGGCAAATATACCACCTTTTTCAGTCAAACTCAGTTACCAAAAAGTGAGTAGAAATCACGCACCAATCTTACATTGCCACGTGTTAACTTATTTAAATTTTAATTATTTTTTATTTTTTGCCTTTTATTTTATTTTCTTATTTGATTTCTTTTCTTTTACTTTCTTCTTCCTTAAACTTCTGAATTTTACTTTATTTTTTTTTACTTAATTCACCATCACCACCATGGCAATTATAAGCCCCAATTCCACCCAACACTACTAAATCACTGTCAAATTACCAAATAATTAAAATAAAAAAATTAAAATTATTATCAATTTAATATTTAAAATATAAATCACCTCCTTCTCAAGCATCTTTACCCCAAAAATCAATTTATCTTTTTCTTCATCTGTTAGCTTTACTATTTCTGAAGTCCCGATCTCTAATTTTTAGGAGTGAAGAACCACCAAATCAAGCTAAAAAGAGAAGAAGAAAGAACGTAATAATATTCAGAGCAACAATAGATTTAGAGCCAATAAATATCAAATTATGCTTAGCAATTTTGGTGAAAAATTAATACCATGATTTTCGAGTATCTTTCCCTCAATAATAAAAACTCTACTGAAGAAAACAAAAAAAAAGAAGAGAAGAACAATCACAAAGAAAAAAACTTGAAATGCAAAAGTAAAGAAGAAAGAGAAAGGGTAAGGCGAGGAAGATAATGGAAAGAAAATAAATATCCGAAAAAATTAAGTAAAATCAAATTTCTAAAAAATGGAATGTAGAAAAAGAATTTTAAGAAATTAATTTTTGCTCATCATATGTGGCGTTTTTTAGTTGGTTCAGAATAGTCAATTTTATTCACTCACGCAATTTTTTGCATGATAACACAATTCGTGAGAAAATGGGTCAAAGGGGGTATTTATTATTGTCGTAGCTAGTTTTGTGGGATAATAGGACCTCCGCAAGTTTTAAGTGTCTACTTATAAATTTGATCCAACTTTAGGGGGTACTTTATGTATTTTCTCTTAAAAGCATCACTGCACTTTAGCTATTTATAGTTTTCTTTTATCAACTTTCAATCATGTAGGACATTATATGTGTACCCAATAATCTTTCCTCGAACTAAATCTCACATGCCACATCACCATAAAGATTCATCTATGGCATCTGAGAATTTATATGGCCACTTAACCCATATACCTCTTCATGTATATGTATTTGCAAACTATGGAAAAATGAAGTAACCAACTCGTATAGATGAGCAAAGGCCGTAAACCGGCTCATTCTGCGCTATAACACTGATAGGTTTGTTTGTTAGCTCTTCATAGCCCATTAAATATGATGGCTTGTATGATTCCACCACGATTCAAGGGACCAGGTCCTTGACTAATACGACTACTAAGAACTAAACAAAGAACACAATAAAAACAGAAAGTAAAGAACACACGATGTTTACGTGGAAACCTCCTTGCTCAAGGAAGTAAAACCACAACCTATCTCCATAGGATTTTACCAATCACTTCACTAAACACTGAAAATTTTTTGATTACAGACTCTTGTAATCTAAGGAATTTAACTCTAAATCCATTCCCCCTTGTAACAACTCTATTACAAGATTTCAATGCAGTAACTCTATTTCCTTCTAACCTGACCAGCTAGCTGATACAAACTCCAAAGAGAAGATTAGACATAAATGAAAACACCTACACAAGCCTACAATGAGGAGTAGGTTTACAAAGTAAAAACAAAATACAAGACCTAATAACAAGGAGCTAAGAACATCTTCATTTGATACTAGGTTGTCCCTTGTTGTAGACGGTTTGCTTTTAGAGAACTATGGCGGCTTTTGCTAAGACAAGAGAAATTTTTGAATTTGTAAAAACTAGGTTTTGGCTTCTAGGTCACTTCACTTATTGTAACAACCCAAAAATTCTAAACTAAGACCTGAACCATTTTCATAAGTGTAATGATCATTTCCCTAGTGTGGTGAGTGCTTTGGATGTGAATCATGTTCATAAGAAACTCCTATCAACAAGTTAAGTTGAAAGCACACCAACCAAAGAAATTTTCATGTAAGACTAAACTAGGGTCAACTTCAAATGACCATTACCTCTAGAATATAAAGAGTTAGGTGGTCTAGTACCCACCAAATTAAAGATTTCTGAGTCTTCTTTCTAGCGCCATCGATCGCGCATTGATATGAGTCCAGAGTAAAATATTATCAGTGTTTTACTAAAATATGTATGTCTTTCAAAGTGACAAACAATATCTATGCGAGCCATCTATGGCTCGTTGATCAAACCAAGACCCGTGGTTTGAGTCCGTGAAATTAAACTTGTAGATCAGTTTTGGCCTGAGATTCACGAGGTTGATCCACAGGTCATGGATCAAAAAACGAACCATATTTTCACCACGTGGAAATCAGTTTAGATGCCAAAAAAGTGTTCTGAGAACCATGACTTCAATTCACGAATCATGGTCCATTCCATGGTCCGTGGTTCATGTCTGTGGAATCCAGCGATGAGTTTTTTTCAGCAGTTTTACTTAGTTTTCTCAGGGATAGTTTAGACTTTTTCCACCTTACTTTAATTCCAATACTAAGTTGTTTTAGCCTCTTTTAAGTGGGATTTAAAGGGAGTTACGACTAAGTTCTCTCATTCTCTCAATTAGAAATCCTAAGTCAGAAAAGAAAAGAAAGAGGGCATTCTCTCAAGCTTCCAACTAGGGTTCTTCTCCAAAGCTTCCAAACCTCCAAGCTTCAGTTCAAAATTCTCCATTAAACAGGTATGTGGGAATTCAGTAAGGGTTTAATTTGCTCTTATGACAAAAATTCCAGTCTTATTTTTGAAATTTCATGATGTTAGTAACTAGGGTTCTTACCTAATCATGCTAAATTTTACAGAATTCAGTCCTTATGATTTTTACATGATTTATATCCTATTTTAGAAGATTTTTACCATATTTTTGATGACTTGCATGGGCTTTTACAAGAACTTTAAGAAATCAAGAATTTAGCCTGAAATTATAGTATTTTCATGAGAATTGGGTTTCTTCAGAATTTGACCTAGATTATTAGCATTCAGTTAAGCATGACATTAGCAAATTTTCAGTCTACAGATTTCTTCAAAACTTCTCATAATTTAGTAGGCTTTGCCCTACCTTCAGTATGTTTTACAAGAATATATTTTTAAATATGGACTTTCAGCATGGGCCATAATTGATGATGAACTTAGTAGGTTTTGTGATTAGAATGGTGTTCAGTTATGCCATCAATGATTACGAACTTGATAAGTTTCATGATGAGTATGACATCTAGATATGTCCACATGCTTTAAGAATAGTTTTAAATTATACAGTCTTGCAGAAATCATCCATATTAATTAGGTTTTGACGCAACATTCCAGAACTTCAGTTTTAAATGAGCTATCAGTATTCAGTTTGGGAGTAGTACTTAGCACTGAATTGGACTAGGGTTCACCATAACCTAAAAGTCTCAGAACTACGTGCCACCGTAGGCTATTTAGCCCATCAATTGGATGTCAAAACTAGTGATCACCCAGTCATGCCTCTATATCCTGGCAAGATATATTGGGTCCTCTCGATTGGGAGTATACATCGGACTCCACATTTAGCTCACGTAGTTTATGTTGGTTAACAAACTCTTTCATAGATTTAGACTCAGTTATTGTGTACTAGGCCCTCAATTGAGTTTTACAATTTTTAATCATATTATTCAAAATATCCTTGCATTTTAGATTTTATGCATATTTTGTTTGAGCCTGAGTACTACAGATTCAATTTACAGTTTTAAATATCCTATTAGTTTTTTCAGCATGCTTAGTTATCTTATAGTTTACATAACTCACAGTTACAGTTCGAAAATGTTTTATACCCTCTTCAGTAAAAGAGCCCACGTTTAACAGTTTTGACTTATGCATTCATATACATTTATTCTTAGTCCAGTTTTCAGTCATGCTTTCATTATAAATGTATTTCTCATGATTTCAAAGTTAGTGCATATCTCACATGCTCAGTACATTCAAAGTACTGATCACATACCTTCTTGTGCTGCATCCTTTCATGATGTAGGTTTTAGTGCTAGCTCCCAAGATCATGGTCAGACAGATTGCAGCTTCCAGCCAACAAGTGATGAGTTCTCCTTATTCGGGAACTCCAATCAATTAGTAGTCATAGCAGTTTATCTCAGTCAGTATTCATTGATTAAATATAACTGGGGTCATGTCCTGGCTAACTATAGTTAGTATTTGTAGAGACTTTATAGACAGTCAGTCAGAACAGTTATATTCAATTCCAATTTTCTTTTCTTTTACAATACAGTGTTGTAAATATTTTAACCAGTCATTAAACAAGTTATTTCGTAGTCTTGCTTTTAAAAAATGTTGTTTTTCAATTTATATATTTTATCCCATTGCTCATGAGATATGCCAGTATGAAGGGTTAGCTTGGGTCCACCTGTGATTCTAGGTCCCGTGTTACGTTCAGGGTGTAGGCTCGGGGCGTGACAAACTGGGTATCAGAGCACAGAGTTCAAGTGTCCTAGGGTGTCTGTGAATCCATGTCTAGTAGATTCTTACTTATGAGTGTGTTGTGCACAACACTTATAATCAGGAGGCTACAGAACATTTAGGAAATGTTTCCCTTCTTTCATACTCCGAATCGTGCAGTAGAACTGTTTCTTAAGAAATTTATCCAGATTCATGCGTTGCTCCAATTCTTCCAATCATGCCTCCTCTATGAGGTTGTTGAATAAGTAAAGTTCAGATTCCTATCAGTATGATGGTCTATGATAGAGTCATCCAAAAAGTTAAAAGATTGCATAAGGGCTTGAGAGGAGCCTACTAATCCGTTAAATCTATTGATCCAAAAGCATGTACAATTTTTCACTTGTGCAGTTGAGCCTGTAGTAGAATGTACTCTCAGACCCTCTTCCAGAAACTTTACTATGAAGGGTATCCTTAGCCAAAAAGTATGGTTCCCTAAGCACTTGGGTAGTATAGTCACTCAAGAGTTAGTGCGAATTGAGCTGTTATGGGCCATAAGTAGCAGAATGACCCCAGAACTAGGCGAAGAAGATCCTTGAATGGTAAAAAGGTAGATGTGTACCCAGAGTAGTATTTTATTGCATTATATTCAAAGATTCCATGGTGCTATGTGTGACCAGTTTAGACTTATTGGGTTGATAACTATGGAGAAGGATAGGTGTCTATTATATGGTGTTCTAAGAGATGAATTTAAGAGGTTACATGTAAACGATGTTGAGTTTCTTAATATATGGATTTAATTCAGTTGATTTGGGTGGATTTAAGCTTAGAGATGTGATGTTAGTAGATGAATATGTGAAGGCCAGATTGCTAAGTGTTAGAAAAAGTGGTTAGCTACGCCAGTAAAAGTCTGAGTCCTCTAGTGATAGCCTTAAGGGTAAAGAGAAAGCTAAGAGATGCCCAAGAAGCAGACCTAGAAAGGGTATAACATCTTCAGTTACAGCCTATCAGGGAGAGTTTAGCATCTAGGAGTACAGTGATACCCCAACCTTACAAGAAGTAGTTAATTATAGCCTAATTTGGGAGATACATCCACAAACTTACAAG
The DNA here is from genome assembly GCA_003996215.1 of Jaltomata sinuosa. Lineage (NCBI taxonomy): Eukaryota > Viridiplantae > Streptophyta > Magnoliopsida > Solanales > Solanaceae > Jaltomata > Jaltomata sinuosa. The sequence goes on from QJPP01002398.1 coordinate 227,788, forward strand.
GGTGACTCTCAATCTAAGGGGGAGATGATAGAATAAAGAACCAAGCCGAGTCTTGCAACTCAAATAGTATATAATTCTAGAAAGAGCTATGATGGTACATCGATCCATTCTTATTCCAGCGGATTTCCTGGTACCTCAGTCAAGATGACACTATACTCAAATGTATTTGTGTCATACTCGTGGCTAAGTTAATGCACTCCGTGTAGGTTTATGTCCATGCTCAGCTCCTAAAACAAATAGAAAACTTCTCCAGACAGCGATTCTAGTATTACTCTATGACACTATAAATCCCAGCTTTATGCCACAAGACTCATTATTTATGTAAACTCATACCTCACAGTATGCTCAGTTCTATGTACTAAGTACAATCTTCAAGATATGCCTTGATGGCTAATGAAACCATGTTACATCATGTATATGCTCATACCAGATTTCATGAACAGTTCATGCTTATGATTTCCTTACTCTAACCATGCTTCATATGTCCAGAATGTGAGACACCCAGGCAGTTGCACTAAACTTCTCAGACCTCACCTTGGGTGGATAAATCACGCTAAGTATAAGTCAAGACTGATCAGTATTCTTTCATGCATGATGCTCATGCTCTCACTTTATTCATTTAGTGATATTGGCTTGTGTTGTCATAGGTGTTAGTTGAGGGAGCTAAGTAGTAGCATAGATGGGAAGTAGTACATTTTTCCTTTTTGGTGTACTGGTTCCACCTGTGCTTGTAGGTGTGGTTGAGTTGCGAGGTAAGGCTCATTTATGTGTAATAGTTAGATGAGGAATTTTGGTATGTCTCTTGGTAGAAGTTCTTGAATTTACAGCTTCTAGATATGCTAGGGAAGAGGATAAAAGTCTCAGATAGTGTTAGCTACAAAGAAATCATAAGATGATCGTAGTAATATGCTTGAATGTTGTGATGAAATATATGTTGGTTTTTGTTTTGCGCGACTAGTAACCTATTGATTAAGAGCTCAAGGTTAGTTGATTTTTGTGATAAGAATGAATACCATTCTTGGGATATGACTCTAGATACAAGCAATTTAGTCAAGATAGGCTTGAATATGGTGAAAAAAGATAGTTTGGCTCAGACTTCAGCATCTACATCTGCAGATGTGAGAATTTTTAGTTGCAAATGGAAAATGTGGTATTTAGAGGAGTTAGTGTAGTTAAAAGGTGCTCCTAAGCTTAAAAGTAATCAATCGTATTGTTTAAGGCAGGAATAGTCTTATTCTTACTCCATGCCCAGGGTGTTCATACCTTATGTCCAGTAGCTTCAGCTAGCAAGATAGTAGACTCCTCATATCAGATCAGTTTAGAGTTGCCGATAATCATTCCTAAGGACAGAAGGCCCTATGTTCAAATTAGTCCTTGGAACTAAGTTCAGTTAGGAGAGAATAGTCTTATCATATAGCTACTCCTCTCAGTTTTATGTTCCTTTCACTTAATCACAAATTCTAAGAATGCGTTCATTCTCAATAAGTTTCAGCTGAGTCCCTACTCTCAATACAGACCAGTTATCATGTTGGATATTCATTTTCATATTATATCAGTGTTCTTATGCTCTCAATATGCATACAAGTCTCACGAATCCATATCAATTCATATTCAGTCAAAAATCAATTACCATGTCAGTACTCCAACTTTTAGAACTCAGTTAGTGGGATTGCAACTCTTTCCCTACCACCTCAGCCTAGTTAGTCTTCAAACAAGGATGAATGATCCCAAGGGGGAGATATTGTAACACCAAAAATTCTAATCTAATATCCAAACCATTTCTATAAGTGTAATGATCATTTTCCTAGTGTGGTAAGTGCTTTGGATGTGAATCATGTTTATAAGAAACTCCTATCAACAAGTTAAGTTGAAAGCATCCAAACTAAAAAATAATTCATGTAAGACTAAACTAAGGTCAAATTCAAACGATCATTACTCCTATACTATGAAGATTTAGGTGGTCTGGTACCTACCAAATTAAAGATCTCTAAGTCTTCTTTCTAATACCATCGATTGTGCATTAATACGAGCCAGAGTAAAATGTTATTAGTGTTTTACTAAAATGTGTATGTCTGTCAAAATGACAGACATTATCTACGAGAGCCATCTACGACTCGTGGATCAAACCATAGCCCGTGGTTTGAGTGTGTGAAATCAAACCTACAGATAGTTTTTGGCCTGAGATTCACGAAGTTGATCCACAGGTCATGCATCAAACCATGAACTGTGGTTTTACCTTGTGGAAATCAGTTCAGAGGCCAGAAATGTGGTCTAAGAACCACGATTTCAATCCACAAAGCATGGTCCATTCCACGGGTCGTGGTTCATCGCCGTAGAATCCGACGATGAGTTTTTTTTCAGCAGTTTTACTTAGTTTTCTTAGGGATATTTTAGAATTTTCCCACCTTGATTTTAATTTCAATACTAAGTTGTTTTAGCCTCTTTTAAGTGGGATTTAAAGGGAGTTACGACTAAGTTCCCTCATTCTATCAACTAGAAATCTTCAGTCAGAAAAAGTAGAAGAAAGAAGGGTGTTCTCTCAGGCTTCAAACTAGGGTTCTTTTCCAAAGCTTCCAAACCTCCAAGCTTCAGTTCAAGATTCTCCATTAAACAGGTATGTGGAAATTCAGTAAGAATTTAGTTCACTCTTATGCCCAAAACTCCTGTCTTATTTTCAAAATTTCATGATGTTAGAAACTAGAGTTCTTACCTAATCATACTAAATTTTACAGAATTCAGTTCTTATGATTTCTATATGATTTATATCCTATTTTAGAAGATTTTTACCATGTTTTTAATAACTTGCATGAGCTTTTATAAGAACATTAAAAAATAATGAATTTAGCCTGAAATTATAGTATTTTCATGAGAATTAGTTTTCTTCAACATTCAATTTTAAGCATGAAATTAGCCAGTTTTCAGTCTACAAATTTTCTTCAAAACTTCTCATGATTTAGCAGGCTTTTCCCTACCTTCAATATGTTTTACAAGAATATATTTTTAAATATGGACTTTCATTATATGCCATCAATGATGATAAACTTAGTAGGTTTTGTGATTAGCATGGTGTTCATATATGCCATTAATAATTATGAACTAACACGCCCTGAGGCTAGCCCCTAGACATAATACGGGACCTAGGATTACAAGTGACCCCAAGCTAACTTTGAATCTGACATATCACAAGCATACTGAAATAACTCTAAACAAATGGAAGCATAACTAAATAAAGAGTATAATCTAAAAAGAATTCAATTGAGCATATCTGAACAAATAACTATCTAAAAAGCAGAACAACCTAAATCAATTGAGTCTGACTCTATGTCTAAAAGTCTCTGACTGATGAGCTACTGGGATAAGCCCCCAGCTAACTCGAAATACTTAAAATAAGGACAAACTGTCTAACTCAAAAGGCATATAAAAGATATGTCCTCGAATGATGAGGACTCATCGCTGACTGCTGTTGAGGTGGCACCGGTATGCACTAATCACGCGGCTAAAACTAAGAACCTGAACTTGCATCATGATAGGATGCAACACATAGTGTATGCGTCAGTACGTTAATGTACTGAGCATGAGGGATATGAAAGGTTGACTGAAATATAAATATGCTAAAATACTTAAAAGCTATAAACTGAACTAAACTACAGTACATAGGCCCAAAATATAATCATGCATAAATAACTGAAATGCAAGAGTAATCTGAAAACATGTTGAAAGCTGAAAGTAAACATAACCGAGGGCCTAATGCACATTACTGAAACTAACAATGTAGGAGAGTCTATTAACCGGCATAAACCACGTGAGCTAAACATGGAGTCTGATGTATACGCCCCATCGAGAGGACCTAATATACCTTACCAGGATATAAAGGCATGACTGATGTGATTACTATTTCTGAGGCGGGCCTAGAGGGGATAAATAACCTACACTGGCACGTAGTTCTGGGACTGTAAGGGTATGCTAAATCCTAGTCCAACTCGGTGCTAAACACTACTCCCAAACTGAATACTAATAGCTCATTTTAAAACTGGAGTCCTAAATTTCTGAGTCAGGACTAGGCTAGTCTGAAACTTCTATTTTTCTGAAATGCTGTAGTAGACTAAAAACTGGCTAAATTCTTCTTTTAAAACTCATACGGATAATCTAGGTTGAATTTTGAAGGAAATATAATACTTTAGAAAAATCCTACAATTTAGGGCTAATCTCTTGATTTCTCAAGTCATGGTGAAAACTCATGCAAAACATTAAAACATATTACAATTCATATAAAGCATGATATAAATCATGTGAGAATCATAAAAACTAAATTCTAGAAGGATATGCATAATTGGGTAGAACCCTAGTTCTTAAAACCATGAATATTTCAAGAAAGACTATCATTTTGGGCATAAGGTGAACTAAACCCTTACTGAATACCGACATACCTAGTACAAGATGATTCTTGAATTAGTGAAGGAGTTCTGAAGCTTTAGAGAAGGAAGCCCTAAGTTGAACTTGGAGAGGAACTCCCTTTTTTCTTCTTGAAACTAACTTGAGAGGAAACTAACTTGTTTAAAGAAAATTACTTAAAAAATGAAGTGAATATACCCAAGGGTCGTATTTATAGGCAATACCAAATTAAATCTGGATTGGTCTAGGAAAGGAAAACGCGTCAGAAAACGAATGCCAAAATGATCCATTTTGGCCACAAACGGTCCATTTTGTTGAGCATTTTAACTCCTTTAAATTTTGGAGTTTTCGGTCCTAGAAATAGTTGGGAAAATTGGTTCGTTTTCCCAAAAAACTGACCATTTTATCTTCCATTTTAACTCCTAAAATTCGATAGACTTCTGGTTAGACAGATGTCTTCTCGGTAAACTAATCATAATATTTTACTCTAAACTTGGATTAATGCGTAGTCAGTGGCATTGGAAAGAAGACTCGAAGACCTTAATTTGGTTGGTCATAGGCTACCTAACTCTTTAAATTCTAGGAGCAATAATTATTTGAAGTTGACCTTAGTTTAGTCTTACATGAAAACTTCCTTGGTTGAGGTGCTTTCAATTTAACTTGTTGATAGAAGTTTCTTATGATCATGATTCGCATCAAAAGCACTCACCATACTAAGGAAATGGCCATTACACTCAATCCAAATGGTTTGGATCTTAGCTTAGAATCTTTGGGGGTGTTACAATATCTCCCCCTTGGGATCATTCATCCTCAAATAAAGACTAACTAGGCTGAAGGGGTAGAGAAAGAGCTGCAATCCCACCCACTGAGTACTAAAAGCAAGTTTCTAACTAACATAGGTCCTAAGTATATGAAAGAATACTGAAATTCATGAATAGCTCATAGAACATGATACTGGGACTGAAATACGTATGAGAATAAGCTGAGAAACTGGAGAGGAACTTCTACCTCAAGCTGAAGCTGAATCGAAAGGAAAGAGGTGAAGGTAATTAGTCATCATAACTGCCTCTGCTTCCCAAGTATCTCCCTCAATGACCTGGTTCCTCCAAAGGACTTTCACAGAAGTGACTTCTTTATTCTTCAACCTTTAAACTTGACGATCAAGAATCTGAATTAGGACCTCTTCATAAGAGAGACAATCCTTCACACCCACAATTTTTAGTGGCACAACTAACGCTAGATCACCAATGCACTTCTTTAGCAAGGATATGTGAAAGACTGGATGCACTGATGCTAAGTCGTCGGGCAATTCTAACTCATAAGCCACATTTCCAACTCTTTTCCGAATCCTGTAAGGACCTATATAGCGGGGACTAAGCTTCCCCTTCTTACCAAACCTCATCACGCTATTCATGGGTGAAACTTTCAGGAATACCCAATTATCAACCTCGAATTCTAGGTCCCTTCTCCTCACATCTGCATAAGATTTTTGACGACTCTGAGCCTCCTTCAAACTATCCCTAATGAGCTAAACTTTCTCCATGGTCTCATAGACTGAATCTAGCCCTATCAAAGCTGCTTCACCTACCTCAAACCAAGTTATAAGTGATCTACACCTCCTCCCATAAAGTGCCTCATACAGCGCCATCTAAATGCTAGAGTGAAAACTGTTATTGTAGGCGAACCTCATAAGTGGCAAGTGCTCATCCCAATTTCCTTTAAAGTCGATAACACAAGCCCTCAATATATCTTCTAAGGTCTAAATGGTATGCTCTGATTGTCCATCTGTCTCCAGGTGAAAAGCCGTACTAAGATTAACCTGAATACCAAGACCCTTCTGAAACGATCTCTAAAACTGAGATGTGAACTGAGTACCCCTATCTGAGATGATGGATAAGGGAACTCCATGAAACCTGAATATCTCCCAGATGTAGAGTCTGGAATAGTCCTCTGCGTAATAGTTAGTATTGACAACCAAGAAGTGGGCTGACTTAGTCACCCTGTCTACAATCACTTAAATAGAATCATGTTGTCTGCGAGTACGAGGTAAGTCTGTAATGAAGTCCATATTGATGACCTCCCACTTCCAACTAGGAATGTCCTTCTTCTGAGTCATACCACCTGGTCTCTTATGTTCTACCTTCACTTGCTGACAGTTGGGACACTTAGCCACAAAATCAGCAATATCCCTCTTCATATCATTCCACCAATAGACTTCCTGTAGGTCACGGTACATCTTGGTGGCACCAGGATGAATGGAATACCTGGAGCTGTGAGCCTCTGTCAAAATCTGTTGCCTCAAGTCACCTATCTTAGGAAGACATAGTCGACCCTGATAACGAAGCACACCATGTACCCTTTGGGAGAAAACCTCCACTCTTTGCTGCTGGACAACATCCTTCAGCTGAAGTAAGATGGGATCACTATCTTGCTTTTCCTTTACCTCGGCTACCAATGAGGACTCTGACCCATTTTGAACAATGACACCACCCTTTGACGAATTTGTAAGGCGAACTCCTAACCGAGCAAGCCTGTGGACATCCTTGGCTAATTCCTTCTTTCCTTCCTCAATATGTGACATACTACCCATGGACAACCTGCTAAGTGCATCAGCTACTACATTGGCCTTAAACAGATGGTAAAGTACACTATGTCATAGTCCTTAAGGAGCTCTAACCACCTTCTCTGACGAAGATTTAACTCCTTATGCGTGAACACATAATGGAGGCTCTTATGGTCAGTAAACACATCTATATGGACACCATACACATAGTGTCTCCAAATTTTCAAGGCAAAGACTACTGCTGCTAACTCAACATCATGAGTCGGGTAATTTTCTCATGAACTTTAAGTTATCTGGAGGCATAAGCGATTACCTTACCATGCTACATCAGAACACAACCTAAGCCAACTCTGGACGCATCACAATATACTACGAAGCCATCTGAACCCTCTGGTAGAGTGAAAACTGGGTTGTGGTCAACCTAGTTTTCAACTCTTGGAAGTTCCTTTCGCATTCATCTGACCACTGGAACTTAACCTTTTTCTGAGTCAACCTAGTGAATGAAGAAGCTATGGACAAAAACCCCTCAACAAACCTCCTGTAGTAACAGCCAGACCCAAAAATCTCCTAATGTTTATCAGAGAAGTGGGTCTAGGCCAATTCTTTACTGCCTCTATCTTCTGAGAATCCACTCGAATACCCTCTTTAGATACTACATGACCCAAAAAAGCAACTGACTGTAACCAAAACTCACACTTACTAAACTTTGCAAATAACTGACGATCCTTGAGAGTCTGCAACACCACTCTCAAATGATCTGCATGATCCTCCTTGCTCCGTGAGTAGACTAGAATATCATCTATAAAGGCGATGATGAACATATCTAAATATTACTTAAACACTCAGTTCATCAAGTCTATAGAAGCTGCAGGAGCATTCGTTAGTCAGAAAAACATAACAACAGATTCATAGTGACCATACCGAGTCCTGAAGGCTATTTTTGAAATGTCACATTCTCTAACTCTGAGCTGATGATAATCGGATCTTAGGTCAATCTTGGAGAAATAGCTGGCACCCTGGAGTTGGTCGAACAAGTCATTAATTCTGGGGATAAGATACTTATTATTGATTGTGACCTTGTTCAACTGATAGTAGTTTATGCACATCCTGAGAGAACCATCTTTCTTATGCACGAAGAGAACTGGAGCACCCCATGGAGAGATACTAGGTCTGATGAAGCCCTTATCTAGGAGGTCTTTCAGCTGTTCTTTCAACTCCTTAAGCTCAGCTGGAGCCATTCTGTAAGGAGGAATAGATATGAGCTGTGTATCTTGAAGAAGGTCTATCCTAAATTCTATCTCCCACTCAGGAGGGACTCCAGGCAGATCTTCAGGAAACACCTCTAGAAAATCACTAACTACCGGGACTAATTGGAAAGGTGGGGTTTCAGACTCAGAATCCTTAACTCATGCTATATGGTAGATGTACCCCTTTGAGATCATCTTCCTAGCTTTGAGGTAAGATATGAAATGACCTTTTGATATTGGATGACTACCCTGCCATTCTAAGACATGTTCATTTGGAAACTGGAACTTCACGACTCTAGTTTTGCAGTCGACTGAGGCATAACATGCATGTAGCCAATCCATTCCAAGAATGACATCAAAGTCAGTCATATCTAACTCTACTAAATCTGCTGAGGTAGTTCTATAAAGGACCAAGACTGGGCAATTTCTATACACCCTCTAAGCTAGAACTGACTCACCAACTGGAGTAGAGATTGGGATAGGCTCTAGGAGTTTATCAGGACTGACTCCGTATTTACATGTAACATAAGGGATCATGAAAGATAGGGAAGCCCCTGGATCTAACAAGGCATAAACATCAAGAGAGAAGACTGATAACATACCGATGACTACATATGGTGAACTCTCTTGATCATAACATGATGATATGTCATAGAGACGGTTCTGACGCTGACCACCACCTATGCCAGAAGTAGTACCCTGCTGAGCTGTGTGACCTGCTGGAGATGCTGAAGTGGTAGACTGAGCTCTGTTACCCCCTGTCCCTGCCTGGCAGAAGGGCACTCTTTCAGCTTATTTCCAAGCTGACCACACCCAAAACACCCTTTTTTTCCAGCAAAACACTCACCTAGATGATTTTTACCACACTTGGGGCAGGCTGGAAAAGTGCGATTACCTAAAACACTGCCCTAAGACTTAGATCTTGGTGCTCACTTTTTTTGATCCTGTCAAGGACTAGGAGACAGAGCACTAGCTGATAAAGGTACTGCGATTGCATACCTCTACTGAAACTATGAGCGATTCCCACCTCCTAATCTCTGTTGAGAATATTCATAGTTGCCTATCCTAGCCTTCTTATTATCCTTAGCTATCTCCTTAAGCTTATCTTTCTCAACCTCCTGAGCATGGGTCATCAGTCTAGATATATCCATATCCCCTAATAACATAGCATTCCTGCACACTATTTTCACCAATTCGGATACCCCATACAAGAATTTGCCCATTTGTGCCCTCGGATCAGCCACCATAGATGGGGCATACTTGGAAAGCTGAGTGAACTTCAACTATTCCTGGACTGACATCGATAACTGCCTCAAATTCATAAACTCTTGGGCCTTAGCCTCCCCCAAATCTCTTAGGAAGAACCTGTCTAGAAAAGCTCCAGTAAAATAATCCCATGTCATAAGAGCTGCATTCACACCCCTGTTGTCTTTCTACTGGGTAAACAAAATATGAGCCACATCCTTGAGTTGATAGGATGCTAAATCAGCACTATCCACACTAGTCACTTGCATTACCTCAAGAATCTTCTTGATCTCACTAATGAAATTCTGTGGGTCTTCACTAACCCTAGAACCTAGAAACTCTTGCAGATTCATGCGAATAAAATCTCAAACTCGAGCTATAGCTTACCCACCATTTGGATTTGCAGGTACTAGGCCTGCTGATTAGCCTGATTGGTTACTGGCTGAGCTAACATCTGGATTGCATAATAGAATTCCGCATTCATAACCTCATAGTTCAGGGTTGGAGGATTAGCGTTAGCATTTTGGGCGTTACCTCTATGAGGAGGCATGATCTGAAATGTATAATGAACAGATTAGAGAGGATAAACTGTCTTAAACCCCATCACATGATAAAGATAGTGAAAAAAGTGGAGTTTTTCTTAAAAAACCTCGTAGCCTCTCCCTCATAAGTGTGGTGCGCTTCACACCTATGAAAAAGACTCTACTTAGTGCGGCTATCAGACACCCTAAGACTCTTGAACTCTGTACTCTTATACTAAGTTTGTCATACCTCGAGGCTAGCCCCTAAACATAACACGAGACCTAGGATCACAAGTGACCCCAAGCTAACCCTGAATCTGGCATATTACAAGTATACTGAAATAACTCTAAACAACTGAAAGCATAACTAAATAAAGGGTATAATCTAAAAAGAATTCAACTGAGAATATCTGAACAAATAACTGTCTAAAAAGCAGAACAACCTAAATCAACTGAGTCTGACTCTATGTCTGAAAGCCTCTAATACTGATGAGTTGCTGGGATAATCCCCCAGCTAACTCCAAATAATGAAGATAAAGACAAACTGTCTAACTCAAAAAGCATGTAAAATATATGTCCTCGGATGATAAGGACTCACCACTGACTGCTGGTGAGGTGGCACCAGTATGCACTAATCACGCGGCTGAAACTGGGAACTTGAACCTGCATCATGATAGGATGCAACACATAGAGTATGCGTCAGTACGTTGAATGTACTGAGCATGAGGGATATAAAAGGCTGACTGAAATATAAATATGCTAAAATATTGAAAATTTGTAAACTGAACTAAACTGCAGTACATAGGCCCAAAATATAATCATGCATAAATAGCTGAAATGCAAGAGTAATCTGGAAACATGCTGAAAGCTGAAAGTAAACATAACTAAGGGCCTAATGCACATTACTGAAACTAACAATGTGGGAGATTCTATTAACCGACGTAAACCACGTGAGCTAAACTTGGAGTGTGATGTATATGCCCCATTGAGAGGATCCAATATACCTTGTCAGGGTATAAAGGCATGGTTGATGTGATGACTATTTCTGAGGCCCAACTGAGGGGCTAAATAACCTACGGTGGCACATAGTTTTGGGACTTTAAGGGTACGCTGAACCCTGGTCCAACTCGATGGTAAACACTACTCCCAAACTGAATATTAATAGCTCATTTTAAAATTAGAGTCCTGAGTTTCTGAGTCAGGACTAGGCTAGTCTGATACCTCTATTTTTTTGAAATGTTGTAGTAGACTAAAAACTGGCTAAATTCTGCTTTTAAAGCTCATACTGATAATCTAGGTTGAATTTTTAAGAAAATATAACACTTTAAAAAAATCCTAATATTTAGGGCTAATTTCTTGATTTCTTAAGCCATGGTGAAAATTTATGCAAAGCATTAAAACATATTATAATTCATATAAAGCAGGATATAAATCATGTGAGAATCATAAAAACTAAATTCTAGAAGGATTTGCATCATTGGGTAGGAACCCTAGTTCTTAAAACCATGAATATTTGAAGAAAGACTATCATTTTGGGCATAAGGGTGAACTAAAACCCTTACTGAATACCCACATACCTGGTAGAAGATGATTCTTGAATTAGTGAAGGGGTTCGGAAGCCTTGGAGAAGGAAGCCCTAGGTTGAACTTGGAGAAGAACTCCCTTTTTTCTTCTTGAAACTGACTTGAGAGGAAATTAACTTGTTTAAAGAAAATTACATACAAAAATGGAGTGAAATACCACAGGGGTCCTATTTATAGGCAATGCCAAATTAAATCCAGATTGGTCTAGGAAAGGAAAACGCGTCAGAAAATCCATTTTCAGTAGGAGTAGACTTAGTACCGAGCGGACGAGGGGATGAAGGCTTAGCTGTCAATTTAGGCCAAGACCTTTAGAAGCAGTCCTCAAGTCCTAGAACTACGACGCCGCTGTAGGTTTAAAGGAGTCAGCTGTCAGACTAGGTTGCACCTCCTTGTCCATTGTGGACATCAGTAGTGGATCAACGTCAGACTTGTTCGTACCCTTGGCACGGTATGAACACCCTTCCATCCAGGGTTACAGGTTGGCCCCATAGTTACCTCAAATTAGGGTATGTCAGTTAGTAGTGTCTCCCACTGCCAAATTCATGTACATTGACATTGTATCCAGTATTTATGTTCAGTATTCAGTTCAGCATGCTATTTCATGATTTATACTTGGTCATTGCATTCAGTTCAACTTTCAGTTATGTTGCAGTATATCTATCTTCATGTTCAGTTCTATATTGTCCAGCTTTGTATATATATCCTGCATGCTCAGTACATTCAAAGTACTGACGCATACTTTTGTGCTACATCATTTTATGATGTAGGTTCAGGCACTCAACATTCAGACCACGCCTAGTTCGGTTCCCCAGTTCGTACTCAACAGTTCAGTGGTGAGTCCTCATTAGTTCGAGGACAATAGACATGCTTCATTTCAGTATTTACCTTCAGTTTTAGATTTGTAGAGTTAGCTGTGGGCATATCCCAGCAACTCCTATTCAGTTAGATGGCTTTCAGACATAGACTAGACTCAACAGTTGTTAGTGTTGCTTCTAGTCAACACTAAACTATTTTTCATATTATACCCATTTCAGATATTAAATTGTTTTAGCTTTCGCACAGTACATATCTCTAAATTGGTTTTGCATAGATTTGTCGTGCCATGGGTTAACTTGGGGTAACTTATGACACTAAGCACCGTATTGCGTTTAGGGGGTAGCTTCGGGGCATGACAAACTTGATATCGGAGCATCGGGTTTAAATGTCCTAGGGTGTCTGAAAGCCGCGTCATGTAGAGTCTTCTTCATGGGTGTGAAACGTGCCACACTTATGGGGGAGAAGCTATGAGACGTCATTAGGAATAACTTCCCTTCTTTCTTTTCGAGTTCATTCTATAGAGTATAAACTCTATTTAATTCTCCTGTATTCCAACTCATGCTCTTCGCATTTCAGAAAAATGCCTCCTAGAAGAGCTAACGCTAGGAATCAGCCAGCACCAGCAGCTCCAACAGACCCACTGAATGAGCAGGTAATGCATGCCAAATTCAGGGCTGCTTTTCAAGTACTTGCTCAGGCCATGACCGCCCAGGTCAATAAGCAGGCTACGACTCCAGCTCCATCCCAGATCAATATTGCTGCTGCCAGAATCCGGGACTTCACTCGGATGAACCCTCCAGAGTTTCATGGGTCCAAGTCAGAGGATTATCCCCAAGAGTTCTTAGAAGATATTCAGAAGGTGATAGACATTATGGGTGTCACTCCAGTGGAGAGTAGTGCAGACTTAGCTGCCCATCAGCTGAAAGGAGTGGCTTATACTTGATACCAGTAGTGGAAGGAATCTCGTTGTGCCAATGCAGGGTCAGTGACTTGGGATCTTTTCAAGACTGCATTTTTGGACCAATTCTTCCAACTAGAACTCAGGGACGCCAAGGTTCAGGAGTTCATCAATCTGAGGCAGAATGACATGAGCATAAGGGACTATGCACTAAAGTTCACTCAGCTATCCAAGTACGCCCCGATAATAGTAGCTGACTCTAGAGCTCGTATGAGCAAGTTCGTGTTTGGTGTGTCTGATGATGTGGTCAAGGAAAGCAAGATCACAATGCTCATTAAAGAAATGGACTTCTCCAGGCTGGTTACTTATGCTCAACAGATTGAGGAGGAAAATATCAAAGAAAGGGGAGGTGATGCTAAGAGGGCTAGGACATGTGAGTATAGCCACTTTCAGCAGAGGTCAAAGGGTGGCAACCGCTCTTAATATTGCCAGAAAAATTCATCTCCAGCTCTATCTGCTACTATTGCTTCGGTGCCTAAATTTAAGAAGGATCATTGGGATAGAACGTCAAGCTCTAAGTCCCAAGGTACAGTTACTAGTGGGCGCACTAACCCAGTGTGAAAGAAGTGTGGTAAGAACCACCAGGGTGAGTGCATGGCAGGCAGCGGAAATTTCTTTGGATGTGGTAAGCCAGGCCATATGATGAGGGATTGTCCCACAGCTTCTCAAAAGGGTAAGGATGTTTGCTCGCAGGCTCAGACTGGTTCTACAGCAGCTCCATCAAGTCTCCCTACTCAGCAGGGTACCTCATTTGGTAAAGGTGGTGGTCAGCACCAGAATAGGTTGAATGCTCTTCAGGCTAGACAGGATCAGGAGGACTCTCCTGATATGGTCACGGGTATGTTGCGAGTCTTTAATACTGATGTTTATGCATTGTTAGATCCAGGGGCTACACTTTCCTTCATCACTCCTTATGTAGCAATAAATTTCTGTATTAGTACAGAAACTCTCCTAGAACCTTTCTCAGTCTCTACCCCAGTTGGTGACCCAGTTATAGCTAGACGGGTATATAGAAATTACCTAGCCACAGTTTCCCAGAAAGTCACCTCAGCAGATCTTGTAGAGTTAGAAATGGTAAACTTTGATATCATTCTAGGCATAGACTGGTTACATTCCTGTTATGCCTCAGTCAATTGTAGAACTAAGATCGTTCGGTTTCAGTTTTCTAACGAGCCAGTCCTAGAGTAGAAGGGTAGTAACTCAATGCCTATAGGTCATTTCATCTCCTATCTTAAGGCCAGAAAAATAATCTCCAAAGGGTATATCTATCACCTTTTTGGGGTTAAGGATTCAAACTCCGAGACCCCAACTCTAGAGTCAGCCCCAGTGGGGAATGAGTTTCCAGAAGTGTTCCCAGAAGATCTTCTCGGAGTTCCTCCCGAAAGGGAAATTGACTTCAGAATTGATCTCCTTCCAGATACCCAGCCTATTTCAATTCCTCCCTACAGAATGGCTCCAGCTGAGCTTAAGGAGTTTAAAGAACAAATGAAAGACCTTCTAGATAAGGGCTTCATCAGACCTAACATCTCTCCATAGGCTGCTCCAGTGTTGTTCGTGCGTAAAAAGGATGGTTCTCTCAGAATGTGCATTAACTACCGTCAGTTGAACAAGGTCACAATCAAGAATAAATATCCCATCCCCAGGATTGGTGACTTGTTTGACCAGCTTCAAGGCGCTGGTTGCTTTTCCAAGACAGACCTCAGATTCGACTATCATCAGCTTAGAGTCAGAGATAGTGACATCCCGAAGACAGCCTTCAGGACTCGATATGGTCACTATGAATTTGTTGTTATGTATTTTGGACTAACCAATGCTCCTGCAGCTTTCATAGACTTAACGAAAAGGGTGTTCAAGCAGTATTTGGACTTGTTCGTCATTGTCTTCATCGATGATATCCTTATTGATTCTAGAAATGAGGAGGAGCATGCGACTCATTTGAGGGTTATTCTCCAAACCCTCAAGGATAGCCACCTATTCGCTAAGTTTAGCAAGTGTGAATGCTGGTTATAGTTTGTCGCTTTCCTTGGTCATGTGGTATCCATAGAAGGGATCCGTGTTGATTCCCAAAAAATTGAGGCAGTAAAGGACTGGCCCAGATCCACCTCTCTGACAGACATCAGAAGTTTCTTGGGTTTTTCTAGTTATTATAAGAGGTTCGTAGAAGGATTTTCATCCATAGATGCCCCATTGACCAAGTTGACTCATAAAAAGGTCAAGTTTCAATGGTCAGAGGAGTGTGAGAAGAGTTTCGTAGAGCTGAAGACCAGGTTAACTACAACTCCTATTTTAACTCTACCAGAGGGTTTAGACGGTTATGTGGTTTATTGTGATGCATCCAGAGTCGGCTTGGGTTGTGTTTTGATATAGCAGGGTAAGGTCATAGCTTATGCTTCCAGACAGCTTAAGGCCCATGAGAAGAACTACCCGACTTATGACCTCGAGCTTGCAGCAGTTGTGTTTGCCCTAATGATTTGGAGACACTATCTGTATGGTGTTCATGTTGATGTGTTCACAGATCACAAGAGCCTTCAGTATGTGTTCACCCAGAAAGAGTTGAATCTTCGTCAGAGGAGATGGCCTGAGTTCCTCAAGGACTATGATATGAATGTGCTCTACCATCTGGGTAAGGCCAATGTAGTGCCTGATGCTCTCAGTAGACTATATATGGGTAGCGTATCTCATGTTGAGGAAGATAAGAGAGAACTGGTCAGAGATGTTCATTGGCTTGCTCTCCTAGGAGTTTGCCTTATGGACACGACAAACAGTGGTGTGATAGTTCAGAATGGGTCAGAATCTTCATTGGTAGCTGAAGTTAAGGAGAAAAAGGATAGCGATTGTTGACACCCAATTTTGTCCTACCTTTTTGCCATTTTACTCATTCGAGCGTCTATTTTATTCACAAGACCAAAAATGCTACTTTTTTTACTTATTTTTATACGATTTTGTGTTATTAAATATTATCCGCATTATTTTAGTATCATTTACGTTTATTATTATTATTATTACATTCTTCGCTTGCAAAGGTATTTTATTTTATTTACTTACTTTTTTTTGCGTTTATCATTTTTTTTAATAAATACTTGAGCAAATATTTTAAAGTTATTGTTTGTTTTATCATAAAAATTGGTTAATTTATTTTTTTTACAAAATATAATTATTGAGTTATTATATTTAATAATATATTTTTTTTATTTAGTAATTTAATAGTTACTGATTTTATATATTTTGGTAGAATTTTGGTAATATTGAGCATTAATTTCAAAATTCAAAGTTTGTCAAATATTTTCATATTATGAAAATTCTCCTCACTATCTTGCCTTTAATGGAAGAATATATTTTCTCCCTAATAAATTAGCCCAAAATGATGTTGGTAGCTATTTTTTTCTCCCTCTTGTACGTGACTTCCCGTCATATCTTTCTTTAACTATTTTACTCCCTCTTCCCAACGACTCTTCCTTAAAAATGAGACCCAATACACAGTGAAGAAGAGAGATCAATTTCCATGGCAAAACCAATATTTCTCCAGAGATAGCAACATGTCCCCTTTCTGTGAAGATGATCTTCGTCAAGACACCACCACATTACCCTCTTCTTCCCATATTGAAATCATTAAAATACTCCATGTAAGTCATCGCCCCCTAGTGCATCGGTAACCACTAGTAGACTGCTCTCTCTGTCAAAATACCATTGCAATGCCGCTACTAGGCTCGTTGGCCACTCCCTCCTCTTTTGAAGCATCTTTGCTTTCTTCCTTAACCATTGAACTGGTCCGTTTATGTAACATTGACATGCTGATATTAATTTGCTTTATATGAAATTGCTTTTAAGGATCTAGTTTGGTTAAAATATATATTGTCTTGTATCAGTTGGTCGCTTAGTTCTCCAAATATATCTCACTGTTGCTAATTCAAAATTTCTTACGTTTTGGTTAAAATTAGTTGAGCTAGTTTAAATTTTGATGATAGAGTTAGGCCAGATAATGCTAGGTTAATGAAAATTTAATATGATTCTAATTCGTTTTGATACAGACGATTTTAAATTGTTAATAGCTTCGTCCCAGGACTAGACAAACGTTTAATTCCCAATTAATTAATTTAATCGTGGAAAAGAACAAGATGTGATATGAATTTATTTCAAATCCCATTGACCGGTAAAAAGGCTGAAAAAATTCCTTTTTTAAACTCTTCTCCCTCTAACGTGCTTACTTTGACCAAAAGTCTTTGTTACTTTATTATTTTAATTTTTTCCCATTAGTTAAGCGTTAAGAACAGACATACTCTCACCTTTTTATATAAATTTTACATGTACATCGCAATGGAGTGGCATCGCTCGGAGTTCAATCACGGAGAATGGATGAGTCAACGTGCAAAACAGAGCTCAAGTGGAATCGTCGCCCCATTGGGGACCAGGTACGTTTGGGAAATGATGAAAAAAGACAGGCTATAACTGACTTCTTCTATGAAGCACACATAGCTTTATTGAAAATATAAAGCAATTCGTCACTCCATTCTTTTCTAATTTTATATGTCACTCTTTTAAAAATCTTTAAAACTTGACAACTTTTTACTATTGTGTTAAATGTTAAATATATTTTCATGCAATTTGAACGTCAAAATATTTTTTAAAGCTTTACATGACTTTGAAATACTAAAATATTCATTTAGCTCTCTGAAATATTTTATGAATTTTTTAAGTCTTGTTTTAAGATGTTTAAGAGAGTGATCATACAAGAATAGAATAGAGGGAGTAATATCGCATTGGGCCCATTTTCAGCCTCGCCATACCTGATCCCACTCTCTCTCTCTCTCTCTCTCTCTCGTGCACTCTTTATCTCAACTTTATTGTGTGTGTTGTTAATTTGTTATTTATTTTAGTCTCTTACATTATATTTGCCACCAAAATTAAGGTGGCATATGCTTTACTAACCATTCCTTTTTTTTTTGCGAGATTTTGTGATTTATGTGGTCAGTTTGGACACACTGTGCTGGATGGGGAATAATCAAAGACATTCTTTATTAATTCGACATTTCGCCAACAAGGTTAATCTTTTGGTCTTCACGATCTTTTTACCCCTGGATAAGTAGTTGTTTAGTAAATTAGTTTTACTTGTTATTTTCATATTTTATGTTATTCAAGTGCTTTAATTATTACGTTTGGAAGCGATCAGGTCAGTTCCTCTCTTCTTTACTTTTTTGATATTATGTTCTAGTTTTACTTACTTGTATCCGTTATTTAAATACTTTAAATATTTTATTGGAAGCGACCATGTCAGTTCTCTTTGTCTTGATTGTTAATATTGCATGTATTTTATTTTCTCTATTTGGTGGCTTGCAAAGCATGATTTAATTAATTATACTCATGAACTTTGTCTTTTTACTAATGCGTCATTTGTCAAATTTCGCATGTTTAATCATTTTATTACCTATAGATTCGTATTCATTAGATAATAATTTACGCCTAGTTTATTTATTTGTTTTATAATAAAAGTTTTCTTATGTTTAATCACCTAGTTATTTAAAATAGCATGTGAAGAAATGAATCGTTTAGTTAGTTTATAATTTAACATGTTTAACTATTTATCATATTTTTTAGATTAACGAGTAGAATTATGCTTAATTTATTTATTTGTATTAAAATAAAGTTTGTATGCTCATCACGTAATCATTTTAGTTTAATAAATTATTGGACCTTTGTTCATCACTTAAATCCCACATAACATACGAATCCGGCAGGGACCCACATTTGTGGACCTCGAAAGGTGCTTAACACCTTCCTTTCGAGGTAACTTAAACCCTTACCCGATTCTCTAGTGACGTAAACTCTTAAAATAAGTTTAATTTCGTAGTTAGTTTAAAATGGTTCCCTAACATGACTTTAATTCGTTAGGTGGCGACTCTTCATCCTCTCTTATCCTAAAGAGAGTTGTCACGTCGATGGTCCACTTTTCGCGAGAAAAATGAGGCGTGACAGCGACCCCATACTGCTTCAGCTGAAGGCTGCAGTTCATCAACAAAGAGTGGAGGTTTTCTCCCAAGGGGGAGATGGTGTACTCCATTATCAGGGTTGCTTATGTGTTCCTAAGGTGGGTGAGTTGAGATAACATTTCCTTTCAGAAGCCCATAATTCCAGATATTCCATTCATACGGGTGCCACTAAGATGTACTGTGATCTACGGGAAGTCTATTGGTGGAACGACACGAAGAGAGACATCTCAGATTTTATGGCTAAGTGCCCCAACTGTCAGCAGGTAAGGGTAGAACATCAGAAACCAGGAGGTTTGACTCAGGAGATTTCATCCGCAGACGGATGGTCAGGCTGAGTATACCATTCAGACCTTGGAGGATATGTTGAGAGCTTGTGTGATCGATTTCAAGGGTAGTTGGGATGATCACCTACCTCTCATAGAGTCTGCCTACAATACCAGCTTCCATTCCAGCATTTAGATGGCCCCATATGAGGCCCTCTATGTGCATAGATGTAGGTCACCTGTTTGTTGACTCGAAGTAGGGGAAGCAACTTTTATTGGACCAGATTCGGTACATGAGGCTATGGAGAAAGTTCAACTCATTAGAGAGAGGCTAAAAACAACTCAGAGTTGTCAGAAGTCCTATGCAGACGTGAGGAGAAGAGACTTAGAGTTTGAGATCGATGATTGAGTTTTCCTTAAGGTGTCACCCATGAAAGGGGTGATGAGATTTGGCAAGAAAGGGAAGCTCAGTCCCAGATATGTAGGTCCTTACAGAATCCTGAAAAGGGTTGGTAATGTGGCTTACGAGTTAGACTTGCCATCAGAACTAGCAGCAGTTCATCCAGTCTTCTATGTCTCCCTGTTGAAGAAGTGTGGGTGACCCGACCTCAATAATACCTTTAGAGAGTATGGCTGTAAAGGATAGCCTCACCTATGAGGAGGTTCCAGTTGAGATCCTTGACCGTCAGGTTCGTAGGTTGAGGAATAAAGAAGTCGCTTCAGTGAAAGTGTTATGGAGAAATCAGTCCATAGAGGGAGCTACTTGGGAAGCAGAAGCAGTCATGATGTTCAAGTACCCCCACCTCTTTCCCACCGACTCAGTTTCAACTGGAGGTAAATAGTTCCTCTCCAGTCTCTCAGTTTACTCTTGTGTAATTCAGTCCCAGCTCCTTATTCCATCAGTTACCCTTGCATTTCAGTATACTCGCATATTTATGGAACACAGTTCAGTTAGATATCAGTTTCTAGTACTCTGTTGGTAGGGATTGCAGTTCTTTCCCTTCAAAGTCAACTTATTTAGTTTTTATTCGAGGACGAATGATCCCAAGGGCGAGATATTGTAACACCCCAGAACTTCCAAGCCCAGACTAAGCTCAAAAAACCAGTAGAAAATAAAAAATTACAGAAAATTTCAAGTTTCCAGGAACCACGGTTCAAAGTACGGACCTTAGTTTAGAACTACGGCCCGTCATCTTGAACCGTAGTTCAAGATCCAGTAGCCCAGCAATTCTGCCCCAGGGACCATGGTTAGGAGTATGGACCGTAGTTCAGAACCACGGTCCGTCTTCTCAACCCATAGTTCAAGTTCCTGTAGCTTTTCAGTACATGTTCCAGGGACTACGGCTAGGACTACGGACCGTAGTTTGGAACCACGGTTCGTCGTCTCAAACTGTAATCTCAAGTACAGTAGCCTATCAGTTCTAGCTTCAGAAACCACGATTCAAACGACGTTCCGTACTTCAGAAGAACGGTCCGTCCTTTGAGTCATCGAAATACCCAGGCTAAGTCAAGTCCCAGGAACCACGAGTCACATGACAAACCGTCATTCAGGAACACGGTCCATCCTGTTGATTCATAGTTCCTGAGACCAAAGACCCCTAACACTTATAGGCTGCAGAACCATGACTCAGGTTGACGGTCCATCGTCCAAGAGTACGGCCCATCAACCAAGACGTGATCCCTGAGTCGTATTTTTTGCAGAAATTCTTTTAACTTTCTAGGGGTATTTCAGACTTTCTCTTTCCCTTTTAAGGCCTAAGCTACGTCATTTTATGTTTTCTAAGCCTAATTAAGTAATCTAAAACTAACTAAAACCCTTATTCTCCTAAAAAAATCATCGGACTTAGATAGAGAGGAATCAAAAAGAGGCGTAGTTTCTCTCAAGAATAAGCAGAGGCCTTCACCAAGTTCAGCCCCAAAAATCAAAGGATTTCTCGATGGATTTCTTCACCGGGTATGTGGGATTTAACTAGTGGATTTCTTTCACTCATTAGGTCCCTAGATTCCAGTCACCTTTAGTTTTCTCCATGAATGTTTCAGACCTAGGGTTCCAAAATCTTAGGAAAACTATTGTAATTCAATTCTTACAGCTTTATGGTGTTGACTACATATCTCTTGGAGAATTAATAGAGTTTCATGCATAATGCTCAGAAATTCTAATTTGTAGAAATTCCAGTATTCCCACGAATTTTGTTTACTAGACAGATCAGTAATAAGTATATGTTTCAGAAATTGAATGCCACATCCTTCAGGTTATGTAGGTTGCATTCTCAGTCTTTCATCAATATTTTAAGCTATCCTTTATTTCAGTATATTATTGCTTACATTCAGTGGGAGTAGACTTAGTACCGAGCGGACGAGGGGATGAAGGCTTAGCTGTCAATTTAGGCCAAGACCTTTAGAAGCAGTCTCTAAGTCCTAGAACTATGGAGCCACCGTAGGTTTAAAGGAATCAGTTGTCATACTAGGCTGCACCTCCTTGTCCCTTGTGGACATCAGTAATGGATCCACGTCAGACTTGGTTGTACCCTTGGAAAGGTATGAACACTCTTCCATCCAGGGTTACAGGTTGGTCCCATAGTTAGCTCAACTTGGAGTATGTCGGTTAGTAGTGTCTCCCACAGTCAGATTCATGTGCATTGACCTTGTATCCAGTATTTATGTTCAGTATTCAGTTCAACATGCTATTTCATGATTTATACTTGGTAATTGCATTCAGTTCAACTTTTAGTTATGTTGCAGTATATCTATCTTCATATTCAGTTCTATATTGTCCAGCTTTGTATATATATCCTGCATGCTCACTATATTCAAAGTACCGACGCATACGTTTTTGCTATATTATTTTATGATGTAGGTTCAGGCACTCAGCATCCAGACAACGCCTAGTTCGGTTCCCCAGTTCAGTGGTGAGTCTTCATTAGTTCAAGGACAATATACATACTTCATTTCAGTATTTACCTTCAGTTTTAGATTTGTAGAGTCAGCTGGGGGGATGTCCCAACAACTCCTATTAAGTTAGATGGCTTTCAGACATAGACTAGATTCAACAGTTGTTAGTGTTGCTTCCAGTCAGCACTAAACTATTTTTCATATTATACCCATTTCAGATTTGTTGGGATCTCTTCTTGTTTTTAGATATTAAATTGTTTTAGATTCCGCACAGTACATATCTCTAAATTGGTTTTGCATAGATATGTCATGCCATGGGTTAGCTTGGGGTCACTTGTAACACTAAGTACCGTGTTGCATCCAGGGGGTAGCTTCGGGGCGTGACATAAATGTATTCTATGTCTTGATGGATTAATAAGTGGACTTGGTCTTTTATATTACTAGAAGAGTAACGAAATCAATGTCAATGTATTTTGTGTTTGAATTGATCAATAAGTGGGCTCAGTCTATTACAATAATACTAGTTGAGACATATAATTGTCAATGTATTATATTCTTGGATGGATCATGCATCTGTGTCTCATTGTAATCTATAATTAAAGGAAAAATTACTTAACTAGGCAAACATAGATAGTATAATTATTTAACACAATTATAGTTTGAAAAAATTACACAACTCAACAAGAGTTTCCTTTTTCTAATAAATTCTCCTATTAAGATACCCTCATCACTCACCCTGTATTTTATATCTCCAAAATAAAATCTAATTTCCTCTCATTTAGAGATCTGAATTCATATTAGAGCTAATCTTATTCTCTATCGTTGTCGCTGTCGCATTCTCTTCCCTGCCACCTCCGCTTGGTTGCTTCTTCATTTGCGCTATTGCCGGTGATGATCCAATCTATGTTGATGCCTTCAATTTCTGATGGAGATGCCATTAATGATTACTTAGTGGATCTCATTGTTTCGACTCTACTTAGTTTAACGAAGCCCCTTTGGAAATTTCATCTTTTGTTAGCCCATATATATGTCATTTTGAGACGTCATCATGCTCTTGGTGATGAAATTTTACTTATATCCCAATTTGATTTTGATCAAGCAGAGAAAGACTGGTGGACGGAACTGAAAGAGAGAAGAGGAGTGAAGGATATGAGAAAGTAAAGAGAAGAGGGGCAACATTCGTAATGGAGTTTTCACCAGAACAATAGTGGATTTCACTGACAGTGACAACAGTTCTGGCGTGATGGTCGAAGAAGAGGAAATGGTAGAGTGAGGCAACAAGGTTGAGGGAAAATGATACCAGATACATGTATCAATTTTTTTATACCAAATACATGTATCTTTGATACCAGATCTATGTCTCTGGAAAAATCTTTTCTTTTGTTGAAACATATTGATACAATCAATTATATCAATGTATCAGAAAAAAATATGTGTATTTGAAAAAATTAATATAATTATTATAAAATTATATCTGCGTATCAGAAAAACTAATAAATCGATACATCATCAAAAGAAATTGCATCTTGAAAGTGTGCTATGTTATATAAATATTAAAACTATTACTAAGCTATATAATATAGACCTAAACTATTGTCCTTTATGAAATTTCATTATGTAGGTTTTTGTAATTCATAGTAGGATGCATCATATATGTGTCTCATTGTAATTTATAATTAAATGACATTATATGTAGATAATAGTAATTCATAATTAAATGTATGATATATGTGTCTAATCGTAATCCATAATTAAATTAAATATATTGATAAGTAATTTTAGTTCATTATTAAATATATCAATATGTGTCACATTGTTCACCCTAATGAAATGAAACATATTTATAGTTAGTTGTGTATCTCATTGTAATTCATTGCTAGATATATCATATAAGTGTCTAATTATAATGTATAATTAAATAAGATATGTATTATGTACCGTGTACGCATGTAGTTATAATTTATTACCTATATATCATATAGGTGTCTCATAATTGTAATTTGTAAACCTCTTGTGAGGAATGTACTCGCCATAAAAAAAAGAAATGCACACGCCAAATACAAACCAAACATCAAACTAATTATCATAATTTTAAGTTAAGATGTTTCTTTACTAAAATCTAGAGGAAGTGATTTGAGCAGGAATACTAAACTTAAAATTTGCACCTAATCTTTTTCAGCGAAAATACCAAAGTTGAACAATATAATTTATATTTTCCTCCAAATATTTTTGTAATATTCACTTATTCGGCTTGAAAGGTGTGTATTTAAAAAATCAAACTTTTTCTGTGGTTGCTAATTCATGAGTTGTCAGTTGTGATCCTCAGTGGAGGATGAAATATGTCTGATTTCACTTTTTCTATAATAAATGCTAGCAAACTATGTTGATTGAAAACTGACTACTATTCTTTGTGCGATGTTACTGAATTTGTCTGGTATTTTTAAATTCATGTGTACAATTAATTTGGTTGTGTTTACATTCTATTTTTCAGTGCTCAAGATTTTTTCACATGATATGATACAAGTTTTGCGGACTAATTTGTGCACCAAGAATTTCAGGCTTAAGACACTTTTTTGTCTACTAAATTGGTCCATGCTTGTGCCATATTTGGGATCATTGTTTGACCAAACTATTTGATAATTTTCTTCTTATTGCTAGAGATGTCATGTAGAGATCAACCCCAATCCATGAAAATTTTGTATTCATCAATCCGTTAGAGTTGCTAGAGATTGTATGTTAATGAGTTTTAGAATTCTACCAAGTGATCACATTTCTTGTTTCAGTAGGCAAAATTCATGATTATATATTTGAGTATGTTGAAATTTATCTGTCTTGGCAGGTCATCCCAAGATCATACATTGCAACATTAAGGCCTCCAATATTCTTCTCGATGACAATTTTGATGCAAAGGTAGAATGAACTATTTTGCATCTTTATGTGTATAGCGTGTGCATCAATCTGCAGTTATTTTTTAGTGTATCTGGTAAAGCATGCATTTTCATTTTCCACTATCATCTACTTTAGAATACAAGAACTTTATTCATGTGGAGATCATGACCGACTACTTATAAGGGACACCCTACAATAATAGGAGATAAATTTTTGAGGTTTAATGAAAATTATACCTCTTTTAACTTCATGAATGCCAAAGGCAACTATGCCCTTAAATCCTTAAAGCAATTAGATCCAGCTCGGAGGCAATCAAGGCTGAGCTTTTTCTCTCCTATGTTTACCATGAAACTTTGATTGACAATAGTGAAATACCTGACACCAAGCTCTGTTTATCTTTATTACAGTAAGAGGATATTATTAATGATAGACATCGTATGTTAGTTGTCAGTTTAAAAAACCTGGCATATGATTCTATTTCTTAAACCTCAACGTTTTATTTGGGTTCATTATTCAAGTAAGAATTACAGTATTTGACACAAAAAGTTGATAGAACCTGATGTGAAGGCTGAAGCGGAAAGTGTCTTCACAGTTCCTTGCTGTTGATTATGAAATTCTTTATTTATGCCTATAATGTTGAACTGCTCAATCTTAAGAATCTTCTATGAATTTATTTTTTTTCTATTTAAAGTGAAGAGAGAGAAACAAGTACTGCTTGCTCTTTTTCTTCAAATATTTTCTTTCAACTTATATTCTGCTGAATTATTTTTCAAAGTTAGATTGCTTTTCTAAAGCACAAATCATCAAATATGATCTGAATTTTGTTAATCATGTGTAGCTTCTGCTGTGGTTTAGTGCTGACTGCATGAGCACCTCTCTTTTTTCTTTATATGTAAATTGATTGCTATTGCATTTTATTATTTGTAATCCAGGTTGCTGATTTTGGGCTTGGGAGGTTGAATTATGATCCCACACGAGTAATGGAAATTTTGGGTAATACTTTTTTTATCTATGTTACTCGGACTCTCTAAAAATGTCGCCCCACCCATGTCGGATCCTCTAAAAGACCAATACTTTTGAAGAATTCGACCCGTCATTTTTGAAGAGTTCGAGCAACACAACTTTTATTATCTATTAAAGATATTACTGTTTTCATCCTCATGCAGTATTAGTCTGCAGTTGCTATAGCACATTGAATCAAGATTTAATCCCGATACATTTACAGATATGTTTATCTTTGAGCTCTCTATATCTTTTTCATTAACTTCTTACCTTTTGCAGGTACTTAGCTCTTGAGTATGCTCTTACTGGGAAACTGACTGAAAAGTCTGATGTCTTCTCTTTTGGAGTTATGCTTTCAGAGATTATAACTGGAAGACGGCCAATTGATAAAGCTCAACACTACCTCGACAACAACATTGTTGACTGGGTAAGTTTATTTTGTGAGTGGTGCAATAATATGGGCAAGCTAGATGTGGTTCAGATATTTCGCGTGCATGTGCGTAGCATTATTATCTTTTCCCCAAATTCATGATTCAAAATGTTTTGCTTGTAAAGAAACATCAAAATTGAAGGATTGAACTGTAACGACTGGGTCCGTCGTTACGGGTAGTTTAATCATGCCAAGTTTTAGAGTTAGAAAATTTCGGGTTTGGGAGTTTGAAATTCTGGGCTAGGCTAGTCTCGGCCAGTTTAGGAGCGAGGTATGGTCTAGGGCAATCCGGGTAAGGATTGGGTTGGATGTCTTGTGTTGAACTAGTTTTCCTTGTAGCTAACACATAGAGGAGTCCAGGGGACTTCTCGGAATCGAATTCGGGTAAGTAGAACTCCCGGAATCGACGTTGACATGAAGGGGTTGTTCCAGGACGTCGAGAAAATAAGTGTGTTGTAAAATGAACTAGTTTTGGAGATTTTACGATTTTCTGTCCTGTGTCAACCGCTATAGTGGTTGACATTCTGCCACAACGACCTCCGCTATAGCGGAGAAATTACCACTACAGCGGAAGTCAACGTCGGTCAGCCTCCACCATGGAGAACGACTCTGCTACGACGGTACCTCTATAGCGAAGAGGACTTCTATAGCGGAGCATGACGGGATTTAATGCAGAAACTTCCCCAAAATAATTCAGTTTTTCTTGAAACGTTTTGGGAGAAGAAGGAGGCGATTTTGGGCGATTTCTACTAGTTTTCCACTATTTTTTGTCCTAAAGGTAAGGATTCTACTCCCCAATCTTCGTACTACTTTTTCTATGCGGTAGAATTGCTAGGAGAAAACTTGGGGAAATGTTGGAATAACCTAGGGATGGTAGAATTCGGGAAAGAAGGGGGATTCTAGGCATAGAAGTTCTTGGGCATTATTAAAAGTAAGGTTTTATGATCACATATTGCTAAATTCTTTATTTTTATCCGTGAAAATGATAGAACTAGGGAAATTAATGGCGGGAAGCCCGGAAAAAAAGGTAGGATGATCATGGGTGGCCTGAGGGTCTGGGATTTGGTGTAATCCGGGTAATTCGCAGGCCTTATTGTTAATTTAAAGTACTTGTATATTGTTTTAGACCAAGAACGAGAAAGGAATCCGGAACACGGGAAAGCTCGGGTTGAGTAGAGCTTGGATCATTTCGAGGTAGGTGATGGCTTACGATTTCTGTGAATGTTGTATATTCTTGTACTCTTATATAAGTGTTTGTATGAATTGCATTGCTTAGAGGAATTTTGTAGAATGTCTAAGGGTCCTGTGTTACAGTCTGTGAGTTGAACGGTGTGTACTTGTTGGTTTACAGGTTGTTTCTTCATTATTTGAATGTGGATTGTTGACATTCGGTTGGTTCAGGTACCACGCCTGGTACGGGTATACTAACGGTTGGCACGGGTACCACACTTGGTACATATATAATAAATGGTTGGCTCGGGTATCATGCCTGGTACGAAATACTAACGGTTGGCTCGGGTACCACGCCTGGTACGGGTTTATTTTACTGCATCATTGTATTGATATTGTTGTATTGCATTGATTGTTATTGGTTCCATGAGTGGACTGGGCTGCTTTATTGATATTGTGACATTGGTTGGTAGTCCTTGAGTGATCGAGAATTCTGTTATATCTGTTGAATTAGTCTTGGATTAGACCGGGTTGTCTGTTTACACTTAGGTGTTATTTAGAAGGGATCCCAGGGTGGGTCCGGGCTAGAGGAAAGGATGGTTTATTAGTTATGTGACTGTTGTTATGGTTATCAGGGGTGGATTTCATGCGGGAACAAGCTAGGTAGAGAATTGTAGTCTAGGGGAGCTTGTTTACTTGTTATATGTTTTCCGTACTTGTACTTGATTTGGTGTACTGAATTATACACTGTTTTATTTGGAACTGGCTGATGATCCTACCAGTACACAGTGGTGGTGTACTGATACTGCACTTGCTTTTCTTTCTTGTGAGTACAGACAATCTTTCAGCGGCTGAGACGCGACCTCATCTGTAGTACCAGCGTTTTCAGACTTCAAGGGTGAACTGCTTCGATCGAGCTGCCTTGAACCTATCATTAGAGTTGTAGCCCATTTGTTTCAGGCTTAGACTATTTTTCTTATGTTTTTGGGGTTGCATCCCCGTACTCTAGATTTGGTAGAATTGTTTGGTACTGCGACTTTCAAAACTAGGGGGTAATTTCCGCAGGTTGAACTTAATGAAATTATTTTCTTATTATTGAATTGTTAGTTTACTTTTACGCACTGGTTTTGAATTGTTAGAATGGTTAAGTTCGGGGAAGTGATGGTTCGCTCACCCGGGGGTAGGGTGAGTATCACTCACGGCGGTCTGGATCGTGACACGAACTGAAGCTGCGGAATCTCTTCTATTAAGATACAAAAAAGTATAAATAGATGTGAAAGCAAGATTAGCAATAATAGACTTATTTTTGCCAAGTCAAACAAGAACAAAAGATACTTCAAGACAATTTTCAGTCAGTATTTCTGCAGATAACCATCATTACTGTTATACCATTAGCTTAAAAAAATATTGAAATTTATTCACGAGTTGATGTCATTCATATGGCATAGTCGCTCATGACTAGGTAAATATTATTTAAATGACCGTATTGTGGTGTTTCTTAACTGATCATTTAATTTTTGTTATAAATCTCAGGTACATATACTGCTCTTCAGCTGGTGTATACCTCAAAATTGATTATTTATCACACTATGAAGTCAGTTTAGTAGCATGTGATTATCTTGTGAGCTTATTTTCAGTAGACTTGTGACACTAGATAGTTAAGAAGAATAGGCAACAACACATGGCTGTCATTATGGTTAATAGTCACACTTAAAAGCAGCCTTTATGCTCAAACAAAAGGAGTTATACTCAGGAGATTGTTGTCAATATTTCAATTTCAGGTTCTTAAATATAATGTTCGACTGGAGGCACTAACAAAAATTTTATTATTTAACTGTATGTCTTAGTAGAGAGATTAGACTCCATGATTTATTCATTTCAGAGATGTAACAAATAGCATCTTATCTGATCCGTCCTATTTGCAACTTGCTTCGACCTTTCTTTCAATTTTTGTTCTTATATTGACCCTTAGTTCCTTTATGTAGTTTTTTTCCAAGGTGAACCAAAACATCTTGCCCAATGTCAACAGGCTGATGCAGGTGAACCGAAGAGCAGACATAGGGAAAGCTTGAGACAGAGAGCTTGTTAGTATCACAAGATGTTAACTGAACTTCTCTGAGGCCTATTTATATTTATGGGCCACTTAACTATGATCCAGGTGAAGAGTGGTTCTTCCACTGATTGGCTTATAATATGATAAACTTGAAATAACGAATTATCATCCGTTTAGTTGGACTGATATAGAATAAAAAATTGTGTCATTTTTTGGTGTATTTAGTAATATGCTGATGGTTTGCAGACTATTCTGTTTTTGTGCTTCTATAGCTAGATTAAAAAATACACCAATTCTTGAGATGCATGCTTTTTGTAAGTAATCAGAAAAAATATAAGTTTGTAACTATAACATTCGAAGCTCTTGATCAAAACGACTGATTGATGAGTTTGTAAATGCTGATTTGGTGTTGCAGTCAATAGCTCGCAAAGCCAGTAAACTGAAAAGTAATAGGAAAACTTGCGAAAACAATTCCTTATGTATATTTTGGACAAATATGCTAGGAATAAAATCATTGTAGATGAAGAGGAAGAGTTGTCCTTATCTCTTGTATGTATAGTTAAAATGCCTTAAAAATTTATATTTTTGGCATAATGATCAGCTTCTACATGAATTATATTAACCAATATTGGGTTTCCTGGATTAGTTGCACTTTTCACGGACAGAATTCCTATTATTTTTTTTGCTTTTGAGGTATTTTTTGACTACTATGCAAGTAATAAAATTGTGTTTCGCTTATAAAATAATGATTGACAATAATGAAGGTATGGAGATCTTTCTTCATGATGCTGAAGTTGTGTCAATTACTTACAGAGAAAAGACATAAAAACACCCTTAAACTTGTCCCGAAAATTTACTTTAGCCCTTTAACTACACGAGTAATTATTTACCCCCTAATCTTGTTTTAAGTGAATTTAATATCCCCTCTAATAAGGAAAGTATTTTCACTCTCCCAAACTCCATGAACAGGAAAAAAAAAAGGATAAAAAGTTGACTAGGTCTCAATTTTTTATTATTTTTTTAATCTCGCTTTCCACCTTCTTCTTCATTCATAGCTACTAATTTTGCACTTAATCCTCAATATTCATCATCTTCTTCATCAAATTCAATCTCTTTTCATTTACCCTTCAATTCATACCCCTAAGATTATATTTTTATTTGTATTAATCAAACTATTTACTTATGGGTTCTGCTGAAAATTCAAATTAATCCGGGGAAAATTTATTTGATATGCATAAATTTTTCAATACCCAAAATCTCATTAACCCAAATTAAATTTCTTCACCATTTTCACCTCCTTCAGCTTCTTATCCTCCATCCATTTTTAGCGGTGGCACCGACGATAATGCCGGAAGACTCTACTACCCAACCCAAACAACCCCTTTTCATCATATCCCTCAATGATCCATGTCTTTTCCTGTACATCCACTTCAACCACCACTCATTCCAATTAGTCTTCACCAGTTCTTGAATTCTAACCTTGGAGTCGACTAATTTCAATCTACCATTTCAATCTCCTGTAACTTTTTTAAATTTCATAATAAATTTATTTTGGTATGATTGTTGTTGTGGCCGGATTTTGATTGACATTGTTAGTGTTGCTAATGGGTGTGGAATTGATAGTGATGGCAAAGTATTTTGAAGTTGATATCAATGGCGGTGGTGAAAATTATGAAATTGATGGCGGTGGAGATGATACTGGTGGTGGTGAGTGTTGCTATTAGTGATGGTATTGTGAAGTTGATGGCTATGATGGTGAGCTTTGTGAACTTGACAATGACAGTAATGAAGAAGATGAGGAATAGAATGAGGAGGAGTTGGCGCCTTGGCGGTGGATTTGTGAAATCGCCGGCGGCGATATTGTGAAGAACGAATATATATATATATATATATATATATATATAGATAGATAGATAGATAGATATATAATTCATTAACTGATGTGGACCAATTAAAACGCGTGTGGTTCAACAACATTCAGCCTTGATCTGGACTGAGCTGCGAAGGTTTGAAAATAATTCACTTTGAAGTTATCAAGGGGGTAAATAATTACTCATGTAGTTAAAGGGCTAAAGTAAGTTTTTGGGACAAGTTTAGAAGTGTTTTGATGTCTTTTCTCTTACTTAAAATAAAATTAGAATAACTTTGTCGTGAGTTGTTAAAAGAAAGTGGCTATAGCAATACATGGTTCAAAAAACTAAGGGCACGTGGTGTGTGAGATGAGATAAACAAGGATATATCATGGTATTAGCTATCCCACTTTCAATATCCCACCATTTTAGTATACCCCATGATATTGTTATTCCTTATTTCACCAATGAAACAAGGGATTTTGTTCCGGAATTGTTATCCTACCAACCAATAACCCGTTAGAAATGAAGCAAGAGGGGAAGGAAAAAATCTCTGTTTGTTTTTGTGGTAATAGCGTAGAAATTTATAATGTTATTGTTTACTCTTTTACCTCCAAAAACACTCTTGTAACTGGAGACTTTTTTTGTTGTTGTAATACATCAATCTGATTGATTAAACTCCATGCTTGACAGAATTATGAATGTGTGGTAACTAGATCCTATGCTTTACAGAATTATGAAAGTGTACCCAACCATATCCATTTATCCCACCAAAAAGATCAGTACCTTTGTCTACAAATGTGTTGTTGGAATGAGGTTTAAATAATTAAATCCATTGATATTCTTCAGACTTGAGATTGCCTATAGTTTGTTTTTTCTTCTGAAAATAAGGTGATATCTGAGTATTTGACACAATATTACCTTTGAGATAATTATTTTATAGAAAATTATGTGTTTTAAATTTCCTTCTAGTATATTTCGGTTACAAATGTGACACAATTACAAAAATATTTTGTGATTAGGATATTCTGGAAAAAAAACTATTTTTCTATGTCTGGATAGCAACGGAACCATACTCTTTCACTGGTGGAGTAAAAAAGTTTTAACCATGGCACTAATATATCTGCGTGTATCAAGGAAGGTAAGCAAAAAAATAAAAATCAACTGCACCAATACTGTTTGATGAAGTTAACATAGACATTAAACAGATAAGAATAGGCATGCCAAATTTAAGCATACTGATATAGAGCTATTTAGTCAAAGATAATGATCACTATGCTGTTTATACATTTGGTAGGTTTACAAAGATAAAAAATCATTCATTTATATTATGAATAACAACTTCTACTTTACATGACTAAAAGTTCTGAAATGATACAGATTAGGGCTTCCTTATAATGACCCTTTTTGTTGTTACAGTATAGTTTAGCGTTTCAAAATTTGGGTTAAGATTTTCTCTGAATAAAGTGTTAAAAATTTCAGGCTAGGCTAGTCTTGGATGAAATTCGAGTGTTGTATAGTCTAGATGAATTCGATAATAGATAGGTTGGAGTGTATGAAATGTGATACCGTATTGCGATAGCTTAGAGGTTAAGGAGCTCGTAGAAATTTTTGAAAGTAAATTCGGATTAGTAGAACTCCGATTATCACATTTGATGTAAAGGGGTTAGTTTGAGGTATCACTATCTGGGAGTATATTATAAAACTGGCAAAAATCTGAGATTGTCGGACATTCTATCTCACATAGGCCGCTACGACGGGATACAGGCCGTTGTCACAGGCCCATAGCGAAAATATTTTCACCGTAGCAGAGGTTAGACTGGGTCAACCCTGCCATAGCGGGCAGATTCCGCTATAGCGACGCTTCTATAGTGGGAATCGAGCCTCTATAGCGGGTTATGCGCTGATTAAATGCAGTTTTCAGACTTAAAACATATTTTTCATTCCATCTACGCTTCGGACCTGGGAGAGGCGATTTAAGGTGAACTCCATCAGTTTTCACCTAAATTCCTTCTTTGAGGTAAGTTAATCCACCAGTTTAACTACTTTCTCCATCCCATTTTATGTGGCACGTTATTCTTTTTAGTCCATCCCAAAAAAAAATTCACCTTTCTATAATTAGAACAAATTTAACTTTAAAATTTTCCTTTTACCCTTAATGAAATAATTTACAATCATACAAACATTCAAGAATTATTTTGGACCACAAGTTCCAAAAGTCTTTCTTTTTTTTGTTAAACACCGTGCCAAGTCAAAGAATAACACATAAAATGAAACGAAGAGAGTAGTTTTTTATCGGTAAATCCTTAGAATCACTAGGTTTTGATTGTGGATAAGGATTTGACCTGACCTAGATGGGTTTTTCGGTATAACTTGGTGAAAGCAAGGTGTAATCCTTGGGTTTTGATTTAGGGTGGATAGATTATGATTGCATGACTAGAAATCATTGTTATGAACTTGAATTCGATAGAATTAAGATGGAATGAATATAGAAGAACCCTAGAATAAAGGAATGATCATGATTTTTGGCCTTGGGGTTATGGGAATTAGGTTATAATCATTGTAATTGTTAGAATAAATGTTAAATGGTGATTATTTTGTTGTTTTTAGACCCCAATCAAGCCGAGATTGCAAGAAAAGGCAAGACTCAAGTTTGTTAGAGCAGTGCAAGGCTTGGATTGAGGTAGGTGATGACTGAATTGTAGTTGAGACTCAATTTAGTTAATGTGTGCATATTAACTACCTCTTTGTTTACTTATTGCAATGCATGTTGTAACTGATAACTGACTGGATAATAATGCAAGTGTTTAATCACCTAAAATGATATTGTGTAAAAAGGCTTATTTTAAGTGCAATGTGATTGTGTTATCTCATAATGTGATTGTAAGTGTTATGGCATGAATTGATATTGTGAGATGAACTGGTAAAGATCATTGTCATAGAATTGGTGTAACTTCAGAGGTATAAGAGAGGGGACGTTGGGATAAGAGTGGTATAACATTGATTTGGCATAAAGGTGGCAAACACTAGTTGTCTGGGTTATTTAGTACATGGACTGAGCTCGTCCCTTATAGGTCATGGCTAGTGGGCATTTATAAGGCCCATAGTATGTGTGTAAACGATATTGGTGAGTTTGATGGTTCTACGAGTGGACCGGGTTATATTGTTTATCTTATTTTTGGACCCATGAGTGATTCAGGCTGCTAATATACTTGGATTGTATACTTATCATTGAAGTCAAGTAAAAAGAAAAATTGTGACAAGGTTGAGTTAACTGTTATTAGTCCTGGTTGACTTAGTGTATTATTGTAATTGTCTTATGCTTGTCTGAATCACTTGTTTATTGTTGAGAAAAGACTAGGTGAAGTTATGATACTAAGCGTTCATGGTTGTACTTGTCGAAAAGACTAGGTGAAGGTATAATGCTAAGTGTTTATGGTTGTACTTGTTTACAATTTGTTAGTTACATGTTCATATTTATTAAATTGAGTTGGCCGATGATCTTACTAGTACATAGTGATTTTGTACTGATACTACCTAGGCTCTTCTTTTTGTTGAGTGCAGAACATATTCTAGCGGCTTCGACGAGACCTCAGTTGTAGTCAGCGGCCGATTCTGACTCAGGGTGAGCTTCATCTTCCGAGCAACCATGGGTCTTCATATGCTATGTGCTGGTCCTCTTATTTCGGACACAGACAGTTTAATCATTTTAGTTTTCTACATTGTACCCGCAAACAGGGGCGGATCTACGTGGAGCCGAGGGGGTTCATCCGAACCCCGTCGATTGAAAAATTATATTGTGTATATAGGATTAAATATTTATTTTAAATATATATATTAAATATTGAACTCCCTCAACACAATTCATACACGCAATTCAACGATAACGGGGGTCCAAATTTTCTCATTTTCTCCAAATTTGAATCTCGATGGATCCGTTTTCTCGGCTTTTTTTGCCTCAGGCGTATGAAGGGTGTGTGTCTCCTTACTGCCCTGCTATTCACCTCCTTTTTTTAAAAAAAAAAACATTACTTTCTTTGTCTTTTTTTTTTCTAAAAGCTTTATATTACAAATTTATTCAAAATTTTAAATTATGGTTTTTCATTAAAAATTTTAGATTAATATATAATAATAATTCAATCAATAAATTGATTTCAAAATTAATATTATTATATATTTAATAATTTTTTTAATATAAATATTTAATTTAGATAAAATTATTGAATTTACGAGTAGTTCATTCAATACTTCAATTTATTAATCTCGCTATACACTATCTGAAAAAGAGTTCAAACAAATGAATTTTATTGTGCATATAACCATGATTTAAATGTCTAACTTTATGGTGACACAATTGTATTTCTTATATCTATGTCAAGTCCTTTGTCATGACTCATGGGTAAACATAAATATTAATTTGAGATTGATTAAGGGATCGTTTGATTGTTGTTTAAGAAGGTGTATATAAGCTCACTCATATATGGTCCGAATTGTTCATATCTAATTTGACCCGCTCATCATTTGCCAACACTATTAACATGCATGTCTACCTTTTTTCGAACCCCCTTGATGGAAATTCTGTCTCCACCACTGCATGCAAATATTCGTATTTAGATGTTTTGGTACAATGACTTTCTGTTTTCTGGGGGCATTTTAGACATTTACCTTTTTCCGCACTATTTGGTTATTAAACTTATTCAAATTTGTTGACTGATAATGAATTTGCTTAATTAATGTTTTAAAACTATTAAGTATTATTATTGGGTAATTGGGGTTAGATGGTTCTCCCCCAGAGGGTTAGTGTGGGTGCCACCCCCGACGGGTCTGGATCGTGACATTCTTAGAGATAATGTTCCAGAAAAAAGAAATACTAGAAATGGCACAAGTGAAACTAAATGGACAAATGATACCTCATGACTCTCAA
Organism: Jaltomata sinuosa; assembly: GCA_003996215.1. Classification (NCBI taxonomy): domain Eukaryota; kingdom Viridiplantae; phylum Streptophyta; class Magnoliopsida; order Solanales; family Solanaceae; genus Jaltomata; species Jaltomata sinuosa. The sequence goes on from QJPP01002398.1 coordinate 264,570, forward strand.
CCCATTTCATCAACTACTAGACCTCGCCATCGGGCTAATATTTAACAGCCTGGCCCAAGATTGTGCGTGCCTGGACTAATTCCACGAGGAACCTGCTTCTTCCACCATAGAAGAAATCACCTAATGATTTTGTCTCCGCTGATATTTAAACGTGAGACTCCATGGTTCTCAACCCAATTCATTAATCACTGAACTTTGCCATCGGGCTAATGTTTAACAGCCCAGGAAACACATACTGATCTTTCGTGATACATTATTTTGATTTATTTCTTTTCCTGAAATATCATTGCAGAGAACAACTTTCATTTTAATTATTCACAGTGCTTCACTCCTAAAAGATGAGGAGGCAGTTGATGATGTCGTGGCAGCGGCTCTGTAGGCTTATAAATTATAATTGTAAGCCAGTTACACTAATTGAAATTTGATCTGCCATTAAGTCATGCCTATTAGCAAATCTTGCAATTATCTTCTTCTTAAGATAAAATCTTTGTGTAGATTTCTAGGCCCTTCATAAAGCCATTGCGAGATAAGGCGATAGCTGTTGCTGGAAGAGTCGCTATAAAGGAAGAAGGAATGACTTTGAAAGCTTATTGTTCAGTGTGTTTGCAAGTTCTAAGCACAGCACTTGATTCTGATCTGAATATGACACTGGAAGTACACATGAGCGTATGGCATCCAGATGATGTTCAATTGCTTTGGGAAATGATGCAAAACAAAGGAAGACCAATGGTTCATATGCCCTCTTTCTGCTTTGGAGCTGGGATGGCTGCTGGAATTGGTGCTCTGATGGCTATTCTTGCCAGAAGTCATGCTCAAGCATTGGACAATAAGAGGTGAAGCTTATCTCTAATTCTGACTAGAAAGGGGCTGTGATGATTCTTTGTGTTTTGACGCTAGTTTTTGCCTCAGTTCTAAAGAATTAGTTTAGTCTAAATTAAAGCTGCTATTTCGCAGAATTAGGAAAGATCAAATAGATAGAAATTTAAAGTGGCTGAATGTTATAAGTTCATATTATTGAACAACTAAGGTTATATCAAGATCCATGGATGATAGTAGTTAGAGATGGCAGAGTTGTTTTCCTATTTCTATGTGATACCAAGATGATGTGAATTTTTGTTCTGGATATGTGTCCCTACTTACTATTTGTCTATTTGTTATCCGTGACTGTTATGCGATTTCCACTCACACGCAAGTGTACGTGGTCGTCCAAGTAATAGGAACTGGTTAGTCTGGATATCGTACCCAAGAGACTTGTGATTTAGCAAATATCCTACTTTAATCATATACAGCTAAAATAACCAAGTACGAGAGTAAAAAGAATGTGTTCTTGAAGTATGTGAGTAATTAAAATAAGTTGACAAAATAAAATGCAAGCAAATAATAATTGTGTTGATTCCAATTAGAAAGAATTCCAGGGTTACAGCTTTATTACGCACTCCTAAATAGTAATCACTTGAATCGACTTATTCGTTCACCTAGTTGTTGATTCCGGAGTTGATATTACAACTATGGTCTCTCGAGCCTCTAGTTGCCTATTCAAAATAGCATCACAACTACATCGTTGAGCGGGGATGTGACATCATATTTCCAAAGCATTTATATTTCTTCCCGTGTGAACCACGCAAGGCGTTCTAGGTATATCTCTATCCTAGTCGCTAACCTACCCCTTACGTTACAAAAGAGAGGTATTGCTCCTTATATTCCTCGGTCTACCTTGTTGATCCTTCTCTCGAGATCGCAACACGGTTATATGTTTATCTTAATGGCGGCCAAGCATCAAAATACTAAAACAGGAATATAAGAGCAACTATTAATAGTAAACGAACAATCAATTCAACTCCAATACTAAATAGTCATGCGTTTGTAGCCGTAACCCCAGAACAAGGGTTCTTAGCCACTCATACTCAAACGAAAAACAAAGATGTAATTGTTTTCATCCAAAGTATAGCTAAGAAAAGGAAGAAGAAAATAAACCTAATGGTCAACTCTGTTCTGGCCTCTTGCTCTCAAAACATATGAGGGAACCCTCCAAAAAACATCCAAGGTTCTATTTATAGGGTTTGGGAAATAACTCTTTTTCCTTCTTGAAATCAAAATAGAAAAAGCCCAAAAATCCGTCGGGATGGCGCCTGGCGCGCTGTGCCTGTAGCGCGCCTGGATGCAGCTGTTGTAGTTTTGGTGTTGGCGCGCTTCACCCTGGATGCGCCTGTGATGGCCCGCTGTTGTTGGCCTTCTGGCGCACCGCTCCTGGAAGGCGCCATGATAGTGCTGCGGTAGTTCTAGGCCTGGGGTGCCACACCAGGCGTCTGTCCGACTGCTCCCGGCCTATTTTTTTTATTCTTTGCTTGCTCCCGAGCATTCCGCTACATCACTTTCAATGCTTTACTCTTTCGTTTCATCTTTCCATGGTCACTTCCCATGTCATTTCACCTGCAAATATCTAATCATGTGTCTTAGTACAACATATAGCAATTCCGATCAAAACACACAATATATAGTAGGTAACGTTCTCAAAACATAAAGTAAACATGGGTAAAATACGATAAATGGGCATATAATAATGCCCAACATCACCACCCCACACTTGAACCTTTGTTCGTCCTCGAACAACTCACTATCATCCATCCTAAGGTTCACCATAAACACCTAGAGAACTTTTCATCCACACATGTGAACAACTAAACACTTTTAATCATGCTATTGTAGTTCATTAAGCAAGCCATATTCAAAACCCATTTTAGCTCTTAAGACCTTTCACTTGAAACAACACACCCTCTATAACCGACTCTTTATCACAATATCGGGCCAACATATCAATGTGTGAGCAATGCAAGTAATAACACTACCAAATACAAGTCATGTGTGCCCTCACAATTTAGTATTTCCCCCGTTTACAATCACACACTTTTCCTTTCAAAGGGGGACATTTTTCATCTTTCAAACTCTCACTCTCTTAAAAGATGTTTCATACATATCACAACATGCCATAGGCTTGCCCTTAGTGTATAGTAAATTCAACAAAATAATCACATTCATGGAATCAAAAGGACTTTCATTTGGTTGTATGTCGGCTTCGGGACGGGTAGGATACTTTTCGGTACAAAGTGGCTCTTTACCCTATTGCACATGACACTACATTCTCACTCTTTTCTTCACCCTCCTTTTTAAGTTCCTCCTATGTTCACGCTTTCTTGCACTACCACTTTTTCTATTTATTCTTTGCCCTCGGTATGTCACGTACTTGTTGCTAGCATAACCCCTTATTCATTTTTTTCTTTTTATTTTTCTTTTTGAATTCTTTGCGTACCTAACCATAAGAACATTGCATGATTTGATCGGGCTCTACATCTTTGATAGTTATTACACTCACCTTCACTTTTATCTACCGTTCTCCTTTTGTTCTCCACTCTTTAGAAATCATAGTGCACTAGGGAGTTTTATCAGGACCAAATTCACGGGGTATCAACAAAGTGAATAGGCTCATAATGCGGCTTAACAAAGAAATAGGCTTCTAGGCTCAAAGGGGCTTCACTAATGGTAATGTCAAGGTAGGCACAAACAATCATCAAAGAAACAAACAAATGGGTGTTTTCAAGAAAATGCCTTCATCATGTTCCATAAAATTCATGCTCATACAATTCACACACAAACGGGGCAAGTTCTAGATGCTATTCTATGCAACAACCAAACAAAAGCTCACACACACATGATACATGTGTAGGAATATCACACTTGCATGCTCAAACACAGACATCTTGAGTGTACTCACACAATTAAGCCCGTTTTCTACACTTTTGAGTCTAGTTAAAGAGCCTATGTGTCTCTTGTGAAGTTCTTGCTCACTTGCTTGAATTCTTATGAACTACCCATGACGTCTAGTTGAAGCTCCAAGTGAGATTTCTATGTTCCAAAGGACAGGCTTCTAATCCTACAATCCTATGACTAATTTTCCCTTAAGATGGTCATCATCCATCCATTATCGGGGACAGTCATTACTACTACGACGCGTCCTAAAATAAGATTTATCCAAAAAAAAATAAATTAAAAAATCTACCCGGTTCAAAGGGACTATCCTCAGGAAAAGAACCAAAAACAAAAGCCGAGGAACCCCACCTAAGAAAATAAAACTAACATACTAACTAACTATCAACTATCAGCTAAAACCAGTCACACGATGCCTCATCACCCTAAGATATAGCAATGAAAAACTAAAGAAAGTACATCTCTGCCGACTCTCTACCCCACATTTAAAACATGGCACTGCCCTCAGTGCTTCAAAAACAATGTATAAAGGTAGAGAGTGAGAGAAGGAACTCCCTGGGCCTCTAAGCGTCGTCCTCATCATTATCAGGAATGAATTCCTGATCATGTTTAGCTATCTGATCATCTACTGCCATCAATGCGGTACCAACATCATCCTCCTCATCGTCCTCATCATCATGAGTGTTGTGTGCTGTAGGTTCATCATCATCTAGTGGCTCCTGAAAAGTTGGACCCATCCTACACATGTACATCACACTCTCTGTCATAGGGTATCTAGCATGCAATGCCAACATCTCCTCCTCGGTCGCAGGCCGACCACCAATCCTCAACTGCAAATCTGCCATGCCATACATCCTCTCCATCTAACTCTTATCACGAGCTTGTCGGTTAGCATTTGAAAGTATCGGCCCATGTATAGCATCGTGGGGCTTTATGTTAGTCACATCTACCAGTTTGCTCACCAAGTATGGGACCTGCGGAGGAACCAAGTCATGCACTTCTTCTTCAACCTCCCATTGCCTAAGGAATCGAGTCACCAATCCCCCATAGAAGTAGCTCCACCTTTTGTTCTCACAAAACTTGACCATATTATGCCTTAGTACTGACGCTTCATTGATCGGCATCCCCTTAATGAGCATACCTACCAACACCACCCTGTCTTTAGTTACCTCGGTGGTGTGTGAGCATGGGAGAAGGGTACTACACACAATTTTTAGCCAAACTCTTGCCTCCTGATTGAAGTATGCATAATGGAGGGTAGAATGTCTTTGCGTATCTTTTGTTCTTTCCCACTGAGTTGTGGAGTCTACCCCATAAAGTGTGTGGCTCTGTCTCTGTATGGTGGGTCCTCCTTCATTGTTAAGTACGGTGTTGTATCCACATGCGGTGTGCCCAAGAACTCATTTAGAAATCGCGTGGTGAACCGGATAACCTTCCCGCGGACCCCCACCTTCTGACTTTGGCCTTCCCCTATCTGCCAGTTAGCATAGAATTCCCTGACCATAGTGAGGTTACAATCCCCTTGGTCCTGAAAGATGTACTGAAGGTCCAATCTGTGGACCATCTCATGGATTTGTGGGAATTTTGCATGCAGCCGAGCTTCATTCATATGATCATTTGGGTGGTATTTAGCTTCCTTTTGGCTCTCAAACCAGTCGATCCCCCGCGCATTCACTGTTCTTTTTCCAAATTGTCGAGGGGGTGCCCGCGGGTTTGTAGGGGCTGCCATACTGGATGATTCTCCTTTTTGGGGCCTTTTGCCCCTAGTGCCTTCAGTGACCTGTTTCTTCCTTCGTGGTGGCATTGTACCTACAACACACAGATTAAACAAATCAGCCCAGTACAATTAAATCTAGCTAAATGAGTGTTTTATAGGATCATGACAACCCCACACTTATTTCGTTAGCAATGGTGTCTATAGGTTGTTAACTTGAGGTTCAGACTTCCCTCTTTCAGAACAATATAAGTTCCGTCAACCTAAGACACCATATCCACCAAATCATTTACACAAGCACATTCCCTAAAATTCTCAAGGATTCTCTACCCTTTTCAACATTAAAAATTATTCAAGGTCACCGCTTCATTCTTTGCACTACACTTTCATGTGAATTTTCTTGAAGTTATTAAGGTGACCCATCTCTTTTTACTACTCATTATGTCTTCCATAACTCAAGACCCAACACAAAATAAGAGATAAAATTTGAAATCCACCACATTAGTGAAACTACAAATAATAATCTTCTTTTGTGGGTGTATTTTAAGCTTTAAAGCTTTCATCAATGGTGAAAAATTGTTAAATTCTTCCAACTAGATGACAAAGATTACACCAACAGATCTTGAATGTGAAAAGCATAATGAAGAAGTAGAAAGCATTAGAGAGTAAAGGAAGAAATTACCTTGAGAAGTTGTGGACTTTGTTAGAGCTTGAGGAAGACAACAATGGAGAAAAAAGGGAAAATTTTGGGAGAGAGAGGAGTGGGGAGGCGCTCCTTTGCAAATAATGAAGAGGAATTTTAGGCATGTGGTCTTTTAAAAGACCTTTTGGTCAAGATTTTGGGTCTTGGGTCGGTTGACCCTTGACCCTTGACTGAACTCGCTGCCCGAAACACATGTGGGGTGCCGCGCCCGAAATGCGCCAGTATCGGCGTTCTGTAGAAGGGCCTGGCGCGGTGCGCCTCTATCGCGCCAAACTACCCCTACGGTAGTTTGGTCCCTGGGGCGGTGCGCCTAGGATCTGCCAGACCCCTGGGACTCAAATTTTGTGTTCCTTACCTCTTTCCGTGTATCCGTGGCTGGAACTTTTCTTTTTCTCCCTGCAAAAACAACAAACTATTAAAAAAAAATGGTGGGTTGCCTCCCACGTAGCGCCTTAGTTTTGGTCGTGGCACGACTCATATTTTTGTATTTTTGATATTCTTGTCCTAAACTATTACAATACATTCGTGGGTTGCCTCCCACGCAGCGCTTGATTTAACATCGCGGCACGATGCGACCTCAAGGATCACTCATCTGACAGGGTGATTGAGGTTTTCTCTCTGTCCATATCTTCAGACCAAAAGTGCTTCACCCTTTGACCGTTCACCAAGAATGTAACTGTGTCACCAATCTTCCGGAGTTCAATTGCGCCATACGGAGTCATTCGCACTACCTCAAACGGTCCAGACCACTTAGACTTGAGCTTTTCGGGAAAAAGCTTCATCCTCGAGTTGAATAAGAGGACCTTTTGGCCAGGTTCAAATGAGCGCGGAAGGATATGTTTGTCATGCCACCTCTTTGTTTTCTCCTTGTAAAGCTTGGCATTCTCATAAGCTTTCAACCTAAACTCATCAAGTTCGTTAAGCTGCAGTTGTCTCTTCCGCCCAACCAGTTCGTCATTCAGATTCAGCTTCTTTATAGCCCAATAGGCTTGGTGTTCCAACTCGACTGGCAGATGACAAGCCTTCCCATATATAAGCCGATACAGAGAAGCTCTAATGGTTGTTTTGTAGGCAGATTTGTATGCCCGTAGTGCATCATCAAGCTTCTTCGCCCAATCTTTTCTATGTGCATTCACGGTCTTCTCCAGAATCTGCTTCACCTCTCGATTAGACACCTCAACCTGCCCGCTCGTTTGGGGATGATTTATCGTATCCACCTTATGACGCACCCCGTACTTAGCTAATAACTTGCTGAACCAATTATTGATGAAATGCATCCCACCATCACTGATTATAGCTCGCTGGGTACCGAATCTCGTGAATATGTTCTTCTTGACAAACTTCAGTACTACCTTTGCATCATTGGTGGGAAGGGCGACTGCTTCTACGCACTTCGACACATAATCCACCGCAACAAGTATATACTTATTGCCAAAGGAAGGTGGGAAGGGCCCCATGAAGTCAATTCCCCATACATCAAAGATCTCCACCTCAAGGATATTTTGCAAAGGCATCTCATGCCTTCTTGATATAGCTCTAGTCCTCTGGCATTGATCACAACTCTTAACAAAGGCTGCCGCATCTTTAAATATAGTGGGCCAATAGAAGCCCGACTGCAACACTTTATGTGCGGTGCGCTCTCCTCCATGATGTCCCCCATAAGGAGAAGAATGACAACTCTCCAAGATCTCCCTCACTTGATTTTTCGTAATGCATCTTCTAATTATTTGATCCGGACCCTGCTTGAACAAATAAGGCTCATCGCATAGATAAAACCAAGAGTCGTGGTACATCTTCTTCTTTTGTTGTGTAGTAGATTCCGAGGGATACACCTCACTCACCACTAAATTGACAAGATCAGCATACCATGAAAGCTCAGCAACACTAAGGGCTAGGAGTTGTTCGTCTGGAAACTCCTCCCTAATATGTTCTTCATTTGGCACATAAGACCAATCTTCAAGTCTAGACAAATGGTCAGCCACTTGGTTCTCTGTCCCCTTTCGGTCCTTTATCTCCAAGTTGAACTCTTACAATAGCAAAATCCACCGAATCAGTCTTGGCTTCGCATCCTTCTTGCTGAATAAGTACCGTATAGTAGCATGATCCGTGTATACAATCACTTTCGTTCCCACAAGATAGGAGCAAAATTTGTCAAAAGCAAAGACTAGGGCCAACATCTCCTTCTCCGTGACTGTGTAGTTAACCTGGGATGAATCAAGAGTCTTACTCGCTTAGTAGATAGAATGAAATACCTTGTCAACTCTTTGATCCAGCACAGCTCCAACCGCCACATCACTCGCATCACACATAAGCTCGAAGGGTAGCTCCCAATTTGGAGCAATCAATATAGGAGCTTCAATCAAGCGCTTCTTCAAATTTTCAAACGCTTTGACACACTCATCACTGAACTCATACTTTACCTCCTTCTTGAGCAACTTACACATTGGCCTGGATATCTTGGAGAAGTCATTGATGAAACGTCTGTAGAAGCCTGCATGTCCAAGAAAATTATGAACCCCTCATACAGAAACTGGAGGCGGTAGTTTCTCAATAACCTCTATCTTCGTGCGATCTACTTCGAGCCCTATCTTTGACACTTTATAGCCAAGGACAATGCCTTCAGTGACTAAAAAGTGACACTTCTCCCAATTTAGCACTAAATTTGTCTCTTCACACCTAGCCAATACCCGATCTAGATTTCGCAGACAAATGTCAAATGACTTACCAAAAACTGAGAAGTCATCCATGAATATCTCCACAATCTCTTCCACCATGTCATAAAAAATAGCCATCATGCACCTCTGAAATGTAGCCGGCGCATTACAAATCCCAAACGGCATACGCTTGAAAGCATACGTGCCATAAGGATAAGTAAACGTCGTCTTCTCTTGATCTTCAGGTGCTATGGCTATCTGATTGTAACCAGAATATCCATCTAGAAAGCAAAAGTACTCCTGGCCAGCTAAACGATCCAACATCTAATCAATGAATGAAATGGGATAGTGATCTTTCCGGGTGGCTTCATTCAATTTTCGATAATCCATGCAAATTCTCCACCCAGTGACTGTACGCGTTGAAATCAGCTCATCTTTCTCATTCTTTATCACAGTCATCCTCCCTTTCTTGGGGACACATTGCACAGGGCTGACCCACTTGCTGTCTGAGATGGGAAAAACAATACCTGCGTCTAGACACTTGATCACTTCCTTTCTTACAACGTCCTTCATAGGAGGATTCAATCTTCTCTGATGTTGTGCCATAGTCTTGTACCCCTCCTCTATGTATATCTTGTGCATGCAAAATGATGGGTTGATCCCATGAATATCAGACATCTTTCACCCAATTGCTCTCTTCCTTCTTCGCAACACTGCTAGTGCCTCCTTAATCTGTACTTCATTCAGCCCGGCTGCTAAGATTACCAGAAGCGTATCATCTTCGCCCAGATATGCATACTTCAAATGTGGTGGGAGTGGCTTCATCTCCAGTTTTGGGGCTTCTTCAATAGACAGCTTGGAAGGGGCCCCCAATGGTCTATTAAGAGGCTCGAACACAGTAGTACTGGACAATGTACAAGCTGCCTCCAAGCATTGAATCATCTCATGTGCTGCTCCATCTCCATATAAATCTGTCCCTATGAGGGCTCTCTCCAATGGATCTGAGGAAGTGATGAGGGGTACCCTTGAGTCTATCTCCTCCACAGTAATAGCCGATAAGTCCTCATATAGAGCAGGCAATTTCATTGCCTTGTACACAGTGAAGACTTCCACCTTGTCATGTGCTCTCATGGTAAGCTGCCCTGCTGCAACATCAATCAATGCTCTCCCTGTAGCCAATAGAGGACGTCCCAAAATAAATAGAACTTCTGGATCTGTCTCAAAGTCTAAGATCACGAAGTCCACCGGAAAGATCAATGAACCAATCAATACATCTTCTATAATGCCCTCAGGTCTAGCTAAAGATCTGTCTGCCAGCTGCAGAACAATTGTAGTGGGGCGAGGACTACCCAACCCCATCTTCTTGAAGACTGAAGATGTCATAAGGTTAATACTTGCCCCAAGATCGCATAGTGCTCGAGCTATAACTTTCTGTCCAATGGTGATCTCAATAGTGAAACTTCCCGGATCTTTCAATTTGATTGGCAACTTGTTCTGAATCTGAGAAGTACATACCTCGGTAAGAGCGACTGTGGCATATTTGGTTAGCCTGTTCTTATTTGTCACAATGTCCTTGATATACTTCGCATACTTTGGAACTCCCTGAAGGACATCTATGAGTGGGAGGTTAAGGTGTACCTGTCTCAAGAGGTCAAGAAATTTCTTGAATTCGGCTTTCTCTCTCTGTTTTATCAACTTCTGTGGAAAAGGTGGAGGAGGCTTTACAATAATTTCATCTTCTTTCACCTCAATCTCAGTCCCAGCTTTAGCCTTTTCGGATGCAACTTCAACTACCTTGGGATCTGCTTGCTTTGGTGCCAACTCTTTCAGCTCCAACCCACTTCTAGTAGTGACTGCGTTCAACTGCTTTGGATTCGGGTCAGTATCACCTGGAAGACTACCTTGTGGTCTCGTATTCTGTGCCCCAGCTAACTGCCCAATTTGCTTCTCTAAATTCCGGATGGCAGTTGCGTGATCCTTTGTAGTTGCTTCAAATTTTGCTTCACTTTTAGCTTGGCTCTCCATGATAGACTTCAGCATGTCTTCGATGTTGCTAGGTATGACTGCAGGCTTATTGTTTCCAGCAAACTATTGATTCTGTCCTTGTGGCCTGAATTGATTCTGGCCTTGGTTGTTCCTATAAGACAAATTATTTCGCAGATTTGCATTGTATGCATTCCCATAGTTCTGATTTCCACCTCTTTAAGCATAACCAACAAAGTTCATAGAATCTGGATTTGCTGCACAATCTTCCGATAGATAGTCACCACCACAGGTGTCACAAAACTGAACAGTTGCTGGCTGAACTGCATTAACCTGCGCCTAATTATTCCCCAAAGCCAATTTGTTGAGAACAATAGTTATGTTGCTCATCTGATTAGCCATAGACTCCACCTTGGCAAATAAAGTTGTGTTGGAATCTACCCCGAGCATTCTGGCAACCTTCTTAGGTGTGGCTCTACTAATATCATTGTTCCATTCTGAATTACTTTGCGCCATCCTCTGCAGAAGAGTATACAGCTCGTCATATGTATTCTCCAGTGCTTGCCCGTCTGCTGCACAATCTAGTAAGATCTTCGAATGAGGCTCCAGCCCCTCAATGAATGTATGTACCAACACTTCATTATTTTGCTGATGATGAGGGCATGCCATAAGGAGGGCCTTAAATCGCTCCCAAGCTGTGTAGAGATTTTCACCATCCTTTTGCCTGAAACTCAGAATTTCACTCCTTAACTTGGCTGTCTTCCCAGAGGGAAAGAAATGCTGCAAGAATTTCCGGGCCAACTCATCCCATGAAGTGATGGAATTAGGCGGTTCAGATTTTAACCATCTCCTCGCTTCCCCAAGTAGAGAAAATGGAAACAATGTCATCCTCACATAGTCTATTGCGACTCCTGTTTGAACAAACGTGTCACAGATTTCCAGAAAATTCTGAATGTGTCTCTGCGGGTCCTCGTGTGATAAGCCCGTGAACTGGCCATTGGTGTGCAAAAGTTGCATCATACTCTATTTTAGCTCAAACCTACCACCCGATACGGGTTTCAGCATGTTGTTGGTGAAATTGGTCAAGAGTGGGATTGCCACATCGCGCACTAGCCTTGGGGATGCCATTTCTGCGATAACAACTTCGGGTTGTTCAACTAATGGGATTGTCTCCTCTTCAGCCACCTATGGAAACTTAATAGGATAAAGAGTTGCTTCCCTTCTCCGCTGATGAAATAGTCTTTCGGGTTCCGAGTGTGGCTCTACCAAATCTTTTTTCCTTTCCAATTTGTTGAACAACTCAAAGTTTGTACCTGCAGATTTTACCAAACGCTAAGATCAAGTTGTCAATACTTGAATAATAAAGTTGTATAAGAAAAGTTAGAAATTTGCTAATTTCTAAGTCCCCGGCAATGGCGCCAAAAACTTGTTACGCGATTTCCACTCACACGCAAGTGTACGTGGTCGTCCAAGTAATAGGAACTGGTTAATCCGGATATCGTACCCAAGAGACTTGTGATTTAGCAAATATCCTACTTTAATCGTATACAGCTAAAATAACCAAGTACGAGAGTAAAAAGAATGTGTCCTTGAAGTATGTGAGTAATTAAAATAAGTTGACAAAATAAAATGCAAGCAAATAATAATTGTGTTGATTCCAATTTAGAAAGAATTCCAGGGTTACAACTTTATTACGCACTCCTAAATAGTAATCACTTGAATCGACTTATTCGTTCACCTAGTTGTTGCTTCCGAGGTTGATATTACAACTATGGTCTCTCGAACCTCTAGTTGCCTATTCAAAATAGCATCACAACTACATCATTGAGCGGGGATGTGACATCATATTTCAAAAGCATTTATATTTCTTCCTGTGTGAACCAAGCAAGGCGTTCTAGGTATATCTCTATCCTAGTCGCTAACCTACCCCTTAAGTTATAAAAGAGAGGTCTTGCTCCTTATATTCCTCGGTCTACCTTGTTGATCCTTCTCTCGAGATTGCAACACGGTTATATGTTTATCTTAATGGCGGCCAAGCATCAAAATACTAAAACAGGAATATAAGAACAACTATTAATAGTAAAAGAACAATCAATTCAACTCCAATACTAAATAGTCATGCGTTTGTAGCCGTAACCCCAGAACAAGGATTCTTAGCCACTCATACTCAAACGAAACACAAAGATGTAATTATTTTCATCCAAAGTATAGCTAAGAAAAGGAAGAAGAAAAGAAACCTAATGGTGAACTCTGTTCTTGACTCTTGCTCTCAAAACATATGACGGTACCTTCCAAAAAACGTCCAAGGTTCTATTTATAGGGTTTGGAAAATAACCCCTTTTCCTTCTTGAAATCGGAATAAAAAAAGCCCAAAAGTCCATCGGGATGGTGCCTGGAGCGCTGCGCCTGTAACGCGCCTGAATGCCGCTGTTGTAGTTTTGGCGTTGGCGCGCTGCGCCTCCATCGTGCCCACCTCGGTACTCAGTTGGCGTGCTGTACCCTGGATGCGCCCGTGATGGCCCGCTGTAGTTGGCCTCCTGGCGCGCCGAGCCTAGAAGGCGCCATGATAGTGCTGCGGTAGTTCTAGGCCTGGGGCGTCGCGCCAGGCGTCTGTCCGGCTGCTCCCGGCCTATTTTTTTCTTCTTTGCTTTCTCCCGAGCATTCCGCTACATCACTTTCAATGCTTTACTCTTCCGTTTCGTCTTTCCATGGTCACTTCCCACGTTATTTCACCTGGAAATATCTAATCATGTGTCTTAGTACAACATATAGCAATTTCGATCAAAACACACAATAGATAGTAGGTAACGTTCTCAAAACATAAGGTAAACATGGGTAAAGTACGATAAACGGGCATATAATTATGCCCAACATCAGTGACCTTTTTAGTTCCTTCCATTTATAAACGACTGTGGTGTCTTGGCCAGCTCTTGCGCCTGCTACCTCTACCAATTCAAGTATTGATTGCTTAGGGTTCTAGCTTTTGCTAGAATTTGAACATGAGACCTCATAATTCTCATGCTTCATTTACCGCTAGACCACCCCTTTGGCTTCCTTTTTTGATCCTTTCTCAACGTCCATTCAAAGTATTGAGAATTAATTAGAAAATGAAAATATAGAAAAGATCACAAACTATATTGATTAAAAAAACTACTTATTTTCCTCAAAACATCATCAGTTAAAAATTATTCTTTGCTTCAAATGTCTGACCAAATTGCCAGTTAGCAGGAACAACATAATCAGATTGAACCCATCGGCCATCACTAGTTTGTACTTGGAAAGATAAGCTCTGTCCTACCAACTGCTGAGAAGTCTGCCAACTTTGTCCCCAATTTCGCTCCATCGGTAACCATCCAGTCTTAGATCCTTTGATTTTGACATTAGCAACATCTCCAACACCTCCCACATTGAAAACAAGAACAAGAATCCAATTAGGATTCCCTTTAATCTCAAACTTGAGACCTCCTGTTTTGTGGCAGGGGACTCTTTTGTAAACAACAGGGACAACCCCTGCTTTGTACTTGGCAATCTTTAAGAACATAGGCATTGACAGATCAAAGTGTTTTTGTGGAGGATTGCACCAAATGTCTACACTTTTTGTGTAATTTGGAGGGCAGAAATTGGTGGCGGTTATAGTTATGATTTGGCCTGGATTGCACAATTGACGATCATTGACACACATTATTTGATAGCAAGCTCCACAGGTAGTACCATTGTTAAAGAGTGCTGTGCTTAGTGCTGCTGTTTCCAGGCCATAACCTTGCTGGAATAAATCTCCATAACCACAAGCTCCCTCTGAAATATAGTATTCAAATAAAATTTGTCACAAAATGTTACTCCACTAATATGTATATTATGAACAGAAACCAAAAACTTTACAGTATGCACAGGTGAAAATGTTCCTATAACGCCAATTTTTCTCAATCTTAATTCGACCCTTTATTCAAGTACCTTTTTCTTCGGCAAATTGATCCAGGCCTATGCTTTTTTAAATCCTATTGTGGATATTATCTCAGTTAACAAATCCTCCCTAAATATATCTACTCAATTTATTTCAAATAATATGATTTATTAATAGTGTTAAATATTTTCTATCTATTTTCATTAAATAGTGTTAAAGATTAATAGTGTTGATGAAGTCCACTACTAATGGAGATGAAAGGCATTTGACGAATTGAGAAAGTCTGACTCGTGGTCCTCATTTCCTTTTAGATCGTAAATTTATTCCAACGTCAAGAAAACTATCAAATAAATCGGAGTCGGTTATATAAATTTTACTGATCATATTCCCTTTTCAATCCATCAAAAAGTCAACATTATACTTTGAAAATAAAATAAATAAAAATTAAAAAAAACCACCGGTATGAGATTGCTTATATTGCCTATCAAAGACCCAAATAAAAAAGGAGGACTATGGTAGACTAAACGTGATGGTAATTTTTTTTTGGTCTATATATTGTAACATATTTCAACACCATGGTATAGCCTCATCTAATGAAGGGTGGTCAATTAAATAACCTTCATAAAAAAAATAATTTAACATCCTTAACAAAAAGTTTTAGCTTCATTACTATTTCGACATATATATATAAGGAATTAAGGTACAAGTATAACTTACGCATGGTTTCACCACCACTCATGTCTCCATAAAATGTAGCACGAGCATATCTCCATCCATTGCCATCCAAATCTCTTTCTATCTCTTTACTTTCAAGTGTTACGACTAAAAAAATAACAACAATGGTGATGAAGAAAATGAAGAAGTTTTGGTGTTTGCCCATTTTGGCTTGAACAAATTTTCTCTAAACTAGTTTTAACTCCGTGGTTGATTTACTTTGGACAAAAGATTGCTTTGACATACAATTTATAGTCACAAATAGTCACGATAAGATATTGTTATAATTTGGAGATAATGAAGTTACTTTTGGCAAATTATTGAAATAAATCAAATCATTTGTTATTATAGTAGATTTGCTATTAGCCAATTGATTCCCAATTAAGTAGAATCTGCATTTAAGTGCTCATAAGTAAACAAATCAGCATCAGTTTTAATTTGCTAAAACATTTATGGGAAGTTAATTACTTCATTTGTCTTATAGTTTAATGAGAAAAGTAGGATAAATACAAGTTTAGTATTTAGTTACCACTATATGATGGAAGAAAATTGTGTTTTTTTCTGTAATCTTGAGTTTTTAACGCAATTAATTTTAGATTAACATAATCAAATTATTTATAGATATTTACTATTAATTAAATAAAATAAAAAAGAGAAAGTGGAAATCAACTAAAGCATCAGAAGGTATAATGCTATAATTGCATAAGATTGTGAATATCAGGTAAAACAAAAGATTACCTTGAAATTCATTTCACTTCCACATAATTAGGGAATGAAACATTTCTAGCCAGGATTTAGAAAATATTTACATAATAATAGCAAGCATTACTTAGTTATCATTCCATGGCAAATAAATATTAACACTAAGGCAACTTTTAAATAAAAATTCCTAAAATTTAGTTGGATCCCATTAATCATTCCCAACTCTTCCTATTTTTTTGGATAAAATATCTATCTTTAATTATTATTATTTTTCCTCCTTTCCTTTTCTAACGTCGTTTCCTTTTTTCTTTATGCATGTAATATTTCTTTATTTCATTCTATTATTTGGAATTTTTAAATTTGGATATTAACATATTATTTATATTTATATTTCTACTATAAAGAAGAGGCCGTGGAAGCAGTTGTCCGTCGATATGCTTGCTTCCAGCCAAGGACATCTTCGATATTACCTAATTCTTATGCTTTATCAGTATTATATTTATAAGCTTGTACGTTTCTTCTGTTAGACCAAAAAGACAAGCCACTTTTACCTAAGAGAAAATTACATGGTTGACATACTTAAGCCCTTTTATAATTCATAACAATATTTTCAAAAAATTACTATCCACAACAAATATAGCAATATTTTGACCAGACTCATCTATAAGTCCAAATACAATTAGAAGAGTTTCATTCCCTTCCTAATATCACGCCTAATCAATATCCACTTCTTTTTTCAATCAAACGTCTCTCCCACAATCTCAATATTCTCGCCATTACACTCAAATCGATTTCGTCACGATTTTAAATATTTTCATACCAAAATTCAAGTATCTTTCACCATTCCAGTTAACCACCATTATCAGTTATAGCTAGTATTTTTTTCATAAATACATTTAATGGTAGTTGTATTTCAATCGGTTTCATTACTTTTTCTCAAGCTTCCATTATTGTACTCGATTTACAGTTGATAGTAAGATTGGAGGTATGCTTTAATGGATGAACACACACCAAGTAAGGTTTACAAGAGGTACACCACGTAACAATGATAATTTGACTATGCACCATCTTTTAATTTGGGTATTTCTCAAGCAAATACAAATGCAGGCTCTGATGCCGCTGCTGCTGCTGCTCAAGTGGAAAAGTCAGTACAAGAGTTTAGGTCCAAGCATAGGAATGACCCAGTATGGAAAAAAATATTGAAGAAAAGAGGCACAAAAAAATTGACATACATCCTTCCCCAACTTCCAATAAAGAGAACAAAGCAGTAAACACAAAAAAAACAAAAAAAGCTAAAGATATTGCATCTGCTACAAGAATTTGAGAAAAAGGTTCGAAAAAACTTATGAATCTCAATCTGGTGAAGAAGATCTTGATGAAGAAGGAGAGATATACATTTTATATTTTTTTAAAAGTGTATTTAAATTTTTTTATATGTATATAAATAATATAAATTGAGAATTTTGCACAAAAAATTATTGTATTTGTATTTTTCGATTCAACACAAATACATATGTTTGTACTTTCCAATACGAGAATGTATTTCTCTTCTTAGACTTTGCAATCCTGCAAATTTATTTGTAATATATAATGTACTCGAATATAAATACAAATGTATTTTTGACTGCTCTTGTATATATATCGACACACATTTGAAAACTCAAATGTATTTATATATGTTTGGCTGGTCTGGTACATGTAATTAACATTCAAACATATCAAATGTATTTGTATTCAAATACAATTACAAATATATTTTTTGTTGGCTATTCTGGCATATATGTATTAGTTGTATGCAAAGCGAATACAAATACAAATGATTTGTATGTGTTTAGCTGGTCTGATATATGTACTTAACATACAAACATATCAAATGTATTTGTATTCGAATACAAATAGAAATGCATTTTTGTTGGTTGTTCAGGCATATGTATTAGTTGTATGGAAAGCGAATACAAATATAAATGATTTATGTGTGTTTGGCTAGTCTGGTATATTTATTTACACAAATGAAAAAATAAATTGACTGTTTTATACACCTTTATATATTGAACATGAATTTTTGATCCATTGTATATCATTTTTTTCTATGTGTTATAATCATTAAAAATCCTTTTCTTTTTTAAAAATTCTTGATAAAATTCTTGATATAAGGAAGAAATTATAATCATTAAAGATCCTTGATATAAGGAAGGAATTATACTCATTAAAGATTCTTTCCTTTTTAAACGGTAACAATCAGCTAAAATCACTCTTTCATATCAATTCGTATTTATATTTGACTAATAAAATACAGACGTTAAATACAAATAAAATAATAATATTTTAGCTTTTAGTTGTTATCACCTGTAATTAGTTAATATCTGTTATCTCCTCCTTAATTATGGGCTCAAGTTTGCTATTTGAGAAATTTTCTCTTTAATTACCTATGTCCCGTTAAAACAAAAGTGCAATTTTTTGGAAATTTTGAGGCCCATTTTGCTTTTACCCATTTGTTTAAAGTGTAAACAACATAAAACACACTAGTTTGATGCCTTATTACATTTTAAATCAGTATTTTTAAAAATTATATTTTACCCGAAACTTTCACAAGCTTAGGCGTGTATTACAGTAAAAAAAATATGTATCCTAGATACATGTCTAACTAATTGGGGCGCTTTAAAAGGAAGTAACTGATTTGCAATTAATTAGGAGGAAATCACTAATTTCGGTAACTAAAGATATTTTCAATAATAAATCTCTTAATATAAGGTGGAAATCAAGGGATTAACTTAATATATATTTTGGTTATGTAATTTGATTAATTTTATTTTTATTACTCTTTAAAATAATAAAATTATTATTATTACTCTGTTTATATGTATCCAATAGGTGATTTCATGTATATGTTTATATGTATCCAGTACTAATTTGATGTATTCCGTACATGTATCCTGTGATTTTTGATGTATCCAGTACTAAATTGATGTATCTCGTACATGTGTCCTGTGATTTTTGATGTATCCTGTACATGTATCCAGTACTCTTTTGATGTATCCCGTGATTTCTATTACTCTGTTTATATGTATCCAATAGGTGATTTCATGTATATGTTTATATGTATCCAGTACTAATTTGATGTATCCCGTACATGTATCCGGTATTGACAAGTAATATTCATCAAAAGATACATGTGTCCGTATCTCAAATTCGTGCATAGATGCACATCGAACACCACCGTTCAATAACTACTGTCATTGACATGGTGGCGGACGAATCATCCACCACCACTTCAGACCAAAAATTCACTTGGGATTAGTCTTGAACCCGAATCAAAAATCATCCATTGACATCTATGTTAGCGTGTGTACAAAATCCAGGAACAACTGTCAAAGAAGAAAGCTACATCATCAATTAAAGAACAAAAAGAGGTTTTCAAGTGTAAATATTTGAACAACTATCAAAAAAGAAAGTTACATCATCAATTAGAAAACAAAAAGAGGTTTTCAAGCTACATCATCAATTAGAGAACGCAAAGAGGTTTTCAACTTTCAACGAGAAGTTATAAATATTTTTGAAAAAATAAAGAAAAATCGTGTGAAAGTTGGAGTGTTAGATTGAATAAGAAGAGAACTTAGAACTAAACACACCCAGATACATAATATAAGTAGTATATGTAAAATCAGTTACAAACCTTGAAGATGAAAGTTTTGGATTGATTCAAAATTAGTGGAAGATCGTGTTGGAGTGGGAGAGAAATTTAGACCGTGATTTGGATAACTTTGATCTGGTAGAATATTTGACAGAGAGAGAAAAATAACTGTTGAACATGAGATAGAGAGATAGAGAGATTTGGGGGAAGGAGTGATATGGGGTGAATTAATAGGGATATACTGAGATACATCTTTTGTTATGAAATTAAAATCTAGTGAGATATGTGTAATTATTTTAAAGTAGTGAGATATTATGTAGTTATGGTAAGGATATTTGATTAATTATGTAGTTTTTCCTATCATACCGTTACACTATAGCTTTACTATTTCAGATATTATTGATATTTGTGTAAATATTGAATCTACTTGAAGCATTTTATAAATCTTCCAACAAAGCATGAATAAGCTGTTGAGGTCATGTTAGTAAAGTACATACCTGCATTTTTTTCCTTTTTTTTTGGGCAGTCTTCTTACAGCCATATTATATACATTAATATCGGTTTGTTTAACACATAATTTAGAAGCAATTAATACATGAATTTGTATATATGGACAATATAAATTTGCATTGATTATGAATATTTTTGTTGTTCTTAATAGTATTAATACTTTATCAAATTTAATAATATTTATTAGCTATTTATTTTATGCTTATTCGAGATCATAATATTAAAAATTATTTAATTAACATTATTTTAAAGATTTTCATTAAATCTATATATATATATATATATATATATATATATATATATATATATATATATATATATATATAAAGGAGGATTATATACTCGCTAATGTGGCACCTCTATATGGCCAGCACTGATATTTATCTTTTTTCTCCTTTTTTGACATTTTTTCCTCCATTTCTCTATTTTTCTGCTTTCTCCATATATCTGCTGCAATGTATTAAATTTGTTCATTAATTTTTACCTTAATTCTCCTTAAAGTCTTTCTCATATAACTGTTGAAACATTAGTGAAAGAACCAAAGAGGCACCTAAACGTTACTTATTTCAAATTAAATGTCTGACACTAAAAAAAAGAGCATTAACTACTAAAAATACACTATAAATTTTTTCCAATTATTTCTACACATAACATGAGCATGGACTTCCAAAATAGAGGAGATAAAGAGAGACAGAAAGTCCAATGCGAAAGAAGAAGTGAAGTAGTTTGATTTTTTTTCCTCCTTTTATTTGTTTTGCTTTCTTCAAAGTTCTAGAAGTTTTTTACCTCAATTCAGAACATGAATATAAATAGTTCTGCAAACATAAAAAGCCCTCTTTAAAGAATTTGCAAAAACAACAACAAATTCAATCCAGTCTCATGAATTGGATTGGTATAGAGAGATTGTTTCAGAAAGACCATCTCGAGTAACGAACATGAGCAGCTAAAAGCTTCAAAGAACTTGAAAGAAAATAGAAAAAGAGATGTTGATGATAAAAGGTCCAGCTAGAAAGTCATAGATGAGTTTGATTGGATAATGAAGGAGGGTCTATTTGACATTTTTTTGGTTATGAAATTGTATATATATAGTTAACAGAAGTTATATTCTCCTCCTCCTCCTCTTTTTTTTTTTTTCAGGAACTCCTTTTTATAATATTACCTTTAATAAATTTATAAACTGTATATGAAAGTATTGTGATAGTGATAAAATATAAAAGAAAGAGAGAAGATTTTGCAATACGTTAAAATAAAATGGGAATTTGACTTATTTTAGGCAAGAATCAAGAAATAAGTTAAGAAGATATTAATAACAATGAAGTAAAAGTGGTAGGTAAAAATTTGCAGAAAGGTTGGTGAATGTTTTGACAAGAAAGGAAAGGAGTAGAAATGGGTGAAACAAAAAAAAGAAGATTTGTGCTCTTAATCTTGTATTATTACTTATTACTTTCCTTATTTTATTCTTTTTCAATTTGCCTTTTTATTTTTTTTAATTTGTACCCGTGTTTACCTTCATTTATACCCAAGATTTGTGTTATTAATTTAGTATTATTTTTTTATTACTTTCCTTATTTTATTCCTTTTCACCTTTCTTTTAGCTTTGTCATTTTTTTTAAATTAAGAAAAATATTTGAAGAGATCACATTATAGCTTTCTGCATATATTAAATAAATATTAAAGAATATAATTCTGTGCAGAAATATATCATCTACATATATACATTTACGAAAAAGTTTATAGTAAGAAAATAAGAATTTCATCTAAAATTTATTTACTTATTTTCTCCTTCTTTTTCTTTTTTTTTTTGCTTTTTTTGGCTGCTTGCAATAAAAATCTAATTATGTACAATTAATGCATTTAATACTCATTTAATTATAATAACTTAAATTGGTTTCTATTCCACATCTTTCTATAATTAATATTTTTTTTTATTCCTACTGCATAATAATTTTCCTTTTCCATTCCACAACTTATTTCTCAATTCTTCATTATTATTACTTTGCTCCTTTTTCATTTGAAACTCTTTCCACATAAAGTTTCTTTCTTTCTTTCTTTTTTTTTCTTCATTATTGGTGTTTTTGCCACGGTTATTAATTTTATATAGAATTTTGGTTGCATAATTTTTATTTGTTAGGAAATGGGGGAGAATGGCATATAGCGTTATTTGTGAGAAGCATTCATTAATATCTATATTCAAGCTTGAAGAATACATTATCGTTATTTGTGAGAAGCATTCATCAATATCTATATTCAAGCTTGAAGAATACATTGTCATTAATGATATATCAAATTTTGTTATTTTTTTCACTCATTACAAACTTGTATATAATTTTAATGTGAATATAAATATAATAGTATTAATGTGAATTCAAATTTAATAATTTAATAGCCTATTATCAAATTTTGTTACTTTTTTTATTTGTTACAAGATTATATGTAGTCATAACATGAATGTAATTATAATATTTTTATCGTTTTTCAGGTAAATGTCTATTAAAAAATTTAAGAATTATTGTATAAATCTCATATTGAATTTTTGTTATTCTTTTAATAGTTAAACATAAATAAAAAAATGAGTTTGATTTTCTACATGCTCCCAAAACAAATGACATCTTTAAACGATAATTAAACATGTAGGTATTATTCTTTCATCTCAAAATAATTAAATATAAATTGTATTGTACTTGCATGCAAACAATAAAATAAAAGGAACCTTAAAAAATAACTCAACTTCCTCACACTTGCTATAATTCTTTTAATTTTGAGAAAGTTTTATTTCATATTTAGCTCAATCATGATTTTATGCATGGTTATGACTATGCGTCTGTAAGCTTTGTTCTCCTTTGACTCTTTTATTGAATGTTTAAAGAACCTGATGAGTTTATCGTAATGGCCAAAAAAGTATAAATATGAGGGAGAAAGAAAGAAAAGAAGCAAAAACAAAAATGTGTATTATAGTAACATATTTTTCATAAGCTAGATAAAAGACATAAGCTAGATAAAAGAAAAGTGATGTGACACTTCTTTTTGGTCAAGAATTTTACTTTTTTTCTCTCATTTATTTCTTTCTTTCTTATTATTATACAAAAATGAATGTGTCATTTACTATTCTATTTATTAATATTCTTTAATATACAAACTTAACTGTCTTCATTTTTATTACTCCCTTGATTTTTGATGATCATAAATCCTAAATCGTATTAATAGTAATGTTCATAATATCATTTGGTATTCCATATTGTTATTCTATAAATTGAGGCATTATAAGATTTTGTTACAAAAAGAAATGATCAAATTTCTCTCTCTCTCTTGAGAAAGGTGATATGACATACTTCTTTGGCCATAATTTCTATTTATCTCTTTTCTCAAATTTTTGAATATTTTCTTTATTTTATGCTTAAATAAAATTCAAAAAAATAAGTGCACTTAATTTTTCTCTTTCCTCATTATTATTACTATTTATTTATTTTCCAAGAACTCTCCTTTTGCCTTCTTTGTCTTCCCTTTTTTATTTCAAAATAATTCTTTATTGTCTTCTCCTCTTCTGTAATTAATTTAATATACTCACAAACATAATGATAATTAAATTTAAATCTATCTATCTATATATATATTATATATAGTAAAACTGAAAATAAAAAAGTGATATGACACTTCTCTATGGTCAGTATTAATATTTATCTTATCAACCTTTTGATTTTTTATCTCATTTTTCTGATTAAAAGTTATATAAATTCATAGGAAATACTGAATTCAATGCAAACATAAAAATATTACTCTTGATATTAATAATTAGTACGTATTATTGATATTAATAATTAGTATGTATTAATGTCCATGTTTTTTAATCTTCTTCCATAATCTCTGTTTACCCTGAATTAATATAATTAATTTGCATTAAACATATTAGTTAAAGCAAAAAACTTTCCCTCTCACCACCACATCTAAGAGCTACTCCAAGTTTTTCTTTTTTGTTATTTAAGGAGATCATCTTTCAATGAGAAGTATTAAGACTTTTGTTTGTTTATTTTGAACTTTTTTAAAATTTGTAAAATAAAACTTAATGATACTTTAATGCTTTTATAATTATTGGTGTTATAAATAACGTATTTATTTAGTATGTTACTATTATTTCACATTGTGAGATATTTCATACACTCAAAGAAAAAAATATACCACAGTATATATTGTAGAAAAAAGTTCAACTTCTTTGAATGTGCAACAGAAATGCAATAAAATTGCAATTAGGAGATAAATTTTACCTTATTGATAAAGATTATTCCTTATTTAATGTTAAAATTTGTTAAAATTTATTTTCTTTTATCGTTTGAAAACAATCTTCATAATATAATTAAATCAAATGATAATATTATGATTAGACAACAGATTAAAAATAAATTTTTTCAAATAAAAAATATTGATTCTTAAATGACCGCGCGAAGCGGGATTAAATTTCCGAGTTATGTATAATGTATTGCTTCTTAGAAACAAAAAAGTATGGTGTGTTTGATTTTTCTTAGTTGCTCCCGATGAAAATGACATCTTAAATTTTCATTTTTCATCTTAATTGATTGTAATTGTGTTTCACTTAAGATTATTCTCGTTTCAATAAATAAAGTAACAGATTTGATATCAAAATCTTATCAGTGCCATATAAATTAGGATAGGGGGAGTTACATATATTATTTAAAAATTACGTAAAAAAGTACTATTCATAATAATAATAACTTAAAGTATTTAAAATCATATAAGAAATTTGGTTGACTCTCTAAATTTAATTCGAATCACATAAATTAGAATAGAGAAAGTAACATATATATTATTTGAAAAAAATAAAAAAGACCATTTGATTTATGGTGTAGATATATTTTTATGAAAATATCAAGTATATTTATGCATGTATTTAAAAAAACAAATGATTAAATAAGAAAAAAAAAGAATGATACTCATACAATTGTCGGTGTTGGTAAAATATCAAAGAATTATCATTTGTAGTCATTATTTCAATGTAAGAAGTCTCAAGTACTTCAATTCAACTGAGAGAGCCAAATCATGCCAATTTTCTTTGTAAATGTTAATTACTTTAAATGAGTAATTATCATGTGTTTGCAATACGTTCGTATAGATTATAAAAGTACTCGAAGTCATAATTATTTTTCTAGATATTCAGTTTTTTTGTCATATTGATTTAACAACTTTAAATGAGTAATTATCTATCTCATGGTCAACATAAAACTTAGAGAAAGGCAGAGATAATGAAAAGGACAAAAACAAAGCAAACAGTGGCAAAATGAATAATAATCTTTATGAAAATTTTATGATGATCAATAATGAAAAAATAAGTCTTGATTGTTTTTTCATATCCCTTAAGAAATATTAATTAGAAGGGTTTTTTAATTATTGTATCCTACAGTAATATATGGATAATCATGATATCAATAATAATCAAGGTGTTTTTAGTCTTCAATAACAATAAATATTAAGGGTAAAACGAAAAAAATAAGAGAGAGTTTCAAGTATTTTGAGTATATTATTTAAGTAAATGAGGAGATTGATAGAGTTGTCACTCACTGGATTAGATGCAGGGTGGATGAAACAGAGACTCGCATGCGAAAATCTTGTGTGATAAGAAGGTGAAACCAAAACATAAAGAGAAGCTATAGAGTGGTGGTTAGACAAATTATGTTGTGTGAGGCAGAAATATTGGCCAGTCAAGAATTCTCATATTCAGAAGATGAAAGTTGTGAAAATGAGGATGTTGCAATGAATGTGTAGGTACATTAAGAGAGATATGATTAGAAATAAGGATATTCGAGACAAAATAGGAGTGGCTTCGATGGAAAATAAAATGTGGAGGGAACGTATTGCAAGGAGGACTCACCAACAGCAGAGGAGGTGAAATCTAGTGATTCGTCTGCTGATGATCCTGAGTACCTGAATCTGCTTCATGAAATGATGCGACGCCAAATGACATGAGTACACAAATGTACTGTATGTGAAATAGCAGAACTAAAATTATACTAATAATTGGTAAAGCTAAATAACTAAGTGTGAGTTTAATAGAAGTCAAGATCATGAAATAACTGTGATACTGAGAGATAAAGCATTATAATTGTCTGAATCAATAATCCGTACCCCTTGATCTAACCTTGAAGGAATTAAACAATTAATCAGAGACCTATACTTTTTCTCATATAAAGCCTCAAATGGTTCCATCTGAATGCTAGAATGATAATTGTTGTTGTAGGAAAACTCCGCTAAAGCCAAGAACTGGTCTCAATGACCATCAAAGTCAATCACACAAGCCTGAAGCATATCCTCTAATAGATTAATAGTCCACTCTGACTGACCATCCGTCTATGGGTGAAAAATTGTGCTCATCTCCAACTGAATGCCCTACTCACACAGCATAAGAGTCCAAATGTGTGATGTGAAATGAGTACCTCTGTCTGAAATGATTGTCAAACCTCACAAAGCTATTGGCCAAAACTCTGAACATCTATAGACAAAGGTCGATCCTCTTCCATCAATAAGGCAAGGCTACCATACTCACGATCTTCCTACTCAAGGCATCCGCCAATACATTGGCCTTGCCAGGGTAAAAAAGTATAGTCATATCATAATCCTTCAACAACTCCAACCACCTGCACTGTCTCAAATTCAAATCCTTTTGGCTGAAAATATACTGAAGGTTGCGATGATCGATGAACACCTCATAATGAACTCCATACAAGTAATACCACCACAACTTTGAAGCAAACACTATCGCTGCCAACTTTAAATCATGAGTGGGGTAGTTCTTCTCATGAGTCTTCAACTGTCTCAAAGCATAGGCTATAACCTTTCTTTTCTGCATCAACACACGACCAAGCCTAACTCCCAAAGCATCGCAATACACAGTAAAACCTTAACCTTCCATGTTCAAGATAGACACTGAAGTCAACAAAGCCTTGAGCTTTTCAAAGCTCGTTTCACACTCATCGGTCCACTGAAAAGCAATATTATTATGAGTCAACTTGGTCTATGGGTTGCAATAGAAGAGAAAACATGCACAATCGTCTATAATATCCAGCCAAACTCATAAAATTTTGAATCTCGAAAGGTGAGGTAGGTCTGTCCCAATCTCTAATTGTTTCAACCTTGGATGGATCAACCATAATATCATCCTTGCTCACAATATGTCCTAAGAATGCCAAAAACTAAGTCAAAACTCACACTTTGAGAACTTAACATATAATTTATCATCCCTCAACCTCGAGCACAATTCTCAAATGCTTCACATGATCCGCTTCACTTGGTAAATCTGTAGGGAACATATTCTGAAACTTCCTAACCACTCTCACTAACTCCAAAGGAGGCGTGTCGGTGCTGATATCACAAACATATGCCAACTAAGATAGACACCCCTTCTCAACCAAATATTGAGCCTTAAGAAAAGAAATCACCCTCTTAATAAATGAACATTGGCTACACTTCCACTCCAATTTTGGTATTTATGACATAAATAAAGTGATTGTCTTAGCACTACAATCCACAATAGCATGATATGGAGAAAGTCATGAATACATGCCTAAAATCACATTAAAATCTACCATATCTAGAATAATCAAGTCTACCCAAGTATCATACCCCAAAAGAGTCACAACACATGATCGCTATACCTGATCCACCATTAAGAAATCAACAACTGGGGTAGCAACACAAATAGGCACAGTAAGAGTCTCAAACATCATATCAAGATCCAATGCAAAATATACAGACACATAGGAGAAAGTAGAATCCAAGATCAAATAACAGTGAATCAGATTGATGGCATACTGAGATAATGCTTGTGATAACTGCATTGGAAGACTTTGCCTTAGGTCTATCAAAAAAAGTATAACACTGAGTCTTGTCTCTTCCTAGCTGAACAACTTCTCTACCACCTTCTTGACCGGCTGGTGGTGCCTCTCTGCCTGCTTGAGATCTACCTCGACCCCTAGCTGGGGGTGCTGCTGCCCTAACTAGAGCCTAAGAACTCTACTATTGACTCCCACCTCTAAGTCTAGATGGGGCAATCCTTCCTGAGATACTTTGGACTACCACACTCATGACAAGACCTAGGAACCATTATCTGCTGAGAAGGCCCTGAATAACCAAAATGGTCACCACGGCCTGAGAACCTCTGGGAAGAACCATGAGAAATCTGTCTTGGGATGAAAGATTCTCATCTAGAATACCTTCCCTTAGATGCCTGAAGGGCTGCATGAAATGGTCTACTATGTTGAGGATGAAAGCCTCTCCTCAAAGAGCCCCTATCTCCGGATGAGGTTCTACTAAATTGACCAAAAATGTTGGATCTTGTCCCTCAGACCCCGAAATTCCTCACCGCGCATAAGCTCAAACTTCTTGGCCACCTTAACTACCCTATGAAAAGTATCTCCTGAATGTTCTATAGAAAGACCACCTCCCAAATCCTGAAGGTAAGCCCTTTCATGAACATATGAATCCTTTTGGTCTCATCTAGTAAGTTCACCAAGTGATGGCGAGACAATGCATATAATCAAGTCTAATACTCAATCACCAAGATCCCATCCTGAGTTAAGTTCTTAAACTGATGCCTACGCTCCTCCCTCAATCTATGAGGAATAAATCGATTAAGAAAAGCCTGCGCAAATAGCTCCCAAGTCATAGGAGGAGATCTTGTGGGTCTGCAGCCAACATAGGAAGGCCACCATTGCTTGGTGAGGGCCATGCATATTTAAAGTTGTATAATTAACCCCGTTAGACTGTACCAATCCCACGCTCTGAAGCCTCACTCACTAAAAATTCGTAAGCATCTTCACTCTGGCCACCTTGAAATTGAGGTGGATATATCTTCCTGAACCTCACAAATCTCCTCTACTCCTCATCAGACATCATTTACCTAACTACTCTCATAGTTTCTACAGCTGGTAAAGGCATACCATTAAATCTAGTTGTTATAGCCACTAGTTAGCCAATTAGTCCATGGAAAACTAGGACATGCTGCTGATTTGGGGGTCTGATCCCTAACTCTAATATGGGAACTCTCAGGAGTACCACTCACACGACCACTCTGAGACATACCGACTAACAAACCCAACACACAAATTAAGGCATCCTGTAGTACTGGGCATCTATAAACTCAAGTGAAGCCTGATCTGGCCCACCTTCTCAATTGGAACCTGATCATCCTCAAGCACATACTCACCCTAAAAAAACTCTGCCCTATATGGTACATGAGTAGATGTTTGAGCTTTACCCTTAGTACGATCTCTTTTATGGTACCACATCCCCAGTCTCATTCATGAGTCCCAACACGGGTGCTAGAATGGGCTCCTAACCTCTCTCTATAATGGTATGAGCCTTCAACATTTGTGAGAGAATGAAACAAGGATATGAATAACTAGTGAATCCAATCTTCACACGATAAAAAGAAGGAAGGGAATTTCCTGAAGTCCTGTAGCCTCTCTAAGATAGATAATGGATGTCTCCGCATCGATCCGCAAGACTCTACTAGACTCAACTTGTAATTGTGAGACTAATGAACCTAGCACTCTGATACCAACTTGTCATG
Source organism: Jaltomata sinuosa (assembly GCA_003996215.1). NCBI lineage: Eukaryota > Viridiplantae > Streptophyta > Magnoliopsida > Solanales > Solanaceae > Jaltomata > Jaltomata sinuosa. The sequence goes on from QJPP01002398.1 coordinate 294,418, forward strand.
AATTAAACTAAATTGTGATAGTACTTACTATACCCTCCCAAGATAGGTAAGCTAACCTAATAAAATCAACAAGATAAATAATGGTTACGCAAAAGTAATAATAGGGAAATCAAATTTCAATATCCAAAACACCAAGAAAACTATCCCAACATCTGGTAGTCATAAGGTAAAAACCTTTAAAGTAAGAAGTACAATGAATGAGTCCAAAAGTGTCTCAAAATGCAAAATAAGTATAAAGACAAAGATAGAGAAAATTTGGTAAGGCCGCGGATCAGCCAGTAGCTACCATGAATCTAAAAAATAGAATCTATACATGAAGGGAAATCAATTACCCATAGCTCCAAATTCAGAACTTGCACATAAAAGTGCAAAAGAAACAAGCATGAGTACCAAAACACATGTACTTAATAGCATCATCAGCCGACCCTAATACAAAGTGATGGTGAGAACCACCCAAACTCTCAACTATACACTATAATCTATATGAACCTACAAACAGAAAGACCACACCTAGGCTAGCATATAAAAATAATCACCACGACTATATATGCATCTCAAAAAAGCCAAACCAGGATAAGGTAGCAAATCATTCTTTCACACTCTTAACCCCAATATTATTACAACTCAAGGAAATCAACTATCTACTAGGGTTAGATAACTAGTTATCATTTTTCTCAATACATAAGTACATATTCATCAAATAGCACCTTATGCAGCTTGAATAAAGAGAAATGATTGGATGAATGTAATACATATGTCGTGTACAAACGAACTGCTCTATATAGCTAGATGGAAACTATAGGAGATACACGAGGTCCATGTACGGCAAGCGTGCCACTCCATTCCCAATAATATTATGCAAGTGTACAACTCTGATCCATATAATATATAATATGCAGGCATGCAACTTCAATCCTAATGAAATACAATGTATGATATGCAGACGTGCCACTCGTATCCCAAATATCAAACACAATATCAAGCAAGGCATTTCATATAATATGTCATTTCAATTATCAGTCAGAATTCCCCTCTATCGGCTTTTACAATAATGAATCTCCCTTTTGTAATTCAACTAGTCAAAGTTTCAGTATTTCACCAATTATCACTAGGAGCAAAATTAAAATCTCAAACGAGAGTATCATTACCAACTAGCATACTCAACAAGTCACTATCAAAACAATTCACAACTATTATGCTAGCAAATAAGGGAAAACAATCCAAACAAGTTAATTAATTACTATTAGTCCTTCACATAACACCAGTACTTGCATAGATGCTCATCACCTCATCTATACAGGGCCCTAAAGTACCCATTACTCCTCATACATACAATCAATACATAAATACTTTGAAAGAGAGTTAAAAAATCTCAACTTGCCATAAGAGAAGACCCACAAAGTCAAATCAAAGACTTTCCCTTCTGAAGAGCTTTCGAACAAGTCCAATCTAGTCAAATATGATTCTACAGAAGAACACAAAATTATAGACACCTAAATTACAATACTTAAGTTTTGAGTCCAAAAGTCAACCCCGAGCCCAGAAAGGAAAAACTATTTTTTCTTATAGGAGTTAATAGATGAAATTTCATCAAAAAATAGAGTAAAAATAGAGCTTAAAATTATCAATTTATCATTCTTTAACTTTACTAGGAAACTCCTAAATTTCCAAGTTAAAAAACCAATATTTGAAGATGAAATTATGAAATAATCATTGGAAAATGTTAAAAAATTAGTTTAGAAACTTACCCAATGAAGAAATCTCAAAAACCACCATTTGAATCTCCCAAAATTGAGTTCCAAAGCAACAAAAAATGGGTTATGGGGTTTTGAGTCGAAAATGGAATTTTAAACACTGCCAGACCCATTACATTCGCAATAGACCAGTCGCATTTGCGGAGACCAAAACACCTCACCTAGGACCCAGACCAATTACCCTTCACAAATTTGGGCTCCCCACCATGAACGCGAAGGCCAACCACCATCCTTCTTCTCTAACACGGCTAAGGCCTCACAAACATGAAGAAGAAAAGTTAGTTGCACTAGAAACCAAGTTAAAGCCAAAAAACCCTGGAAATTTAGTTGCACCAGCAACCAAGTTAAAGCCAAAAAAACCATGATCGAACCCTCAAAATTCATTTGGAACCGCGTGAACACAAACCAATTATGCTACTAGACTAAAACCAATATTTCAAACTCAATGGAACTTTCAAATTCATTAACAGAGGTCGTTATCGATGGATGTTTACCAAAGTCAACTCTAGATCAAAAAATTTCAACTTTCCAGCCAACTACTCAAAATCTATTCGAACGCCTCGGGGTCCAGAACAATGGTACTACTAACTCAAAAAATGATATTCTAGAGTTGATGAAACTAATGGAATTCTCATATGATGCCTAAAACTCTGAATATTGTCCATAGTCAACCATTTTAATTGTAAAGCCTTCCAAAATAAAAAAAACTCTCATAAAACCTAAGTGACTACCTCGAGAACCATGCTACCCATTCCCACAGACTACAAATACCATAATAGAACTATAAAGAAAGGAAAAATGTTCAAAATGCACTAAAAGCTAAAAATCACAATGAGGGTTGTTACACTAAAACACAACTATAGAGAGGGTCAAATGGGGAAAAAAGCAAAATACCTAAAACTGACCTCGAGGGTCATTACGCTCCTTTAACTCCCTCAAATATATTGGTGTTATCTGGTATCGAAAAATAGAAAAAGGTTGAGTGCCCACCACCAAATCAATGCCAAAATTGATATCACGATCGAGTGGAATACCAGGAAGGTCTATACTAAACACCTTTAGAAACTCCCTCACCATTGGTACTAATTCAAGTGTAGGAGTCTCAACACTAGAATCCCGAATATATGCCAAATAAATCAAATATCCCTTCTTTACTATTCATTAGGTCTTGAAAAAAGTATCACTTTTTTGGAGAATGACTAAGATTCCCCTTCAACTCCAATATAGGAATTCTCGGCATAGCTAGAGTTATTGTCTTAGCATGATAGTCCAAGATCTAATGATAATGAGACAACTAATTCATTCCCAAAATAACATCAAAATCCACCATATCAAGAATCGCCAAATCTACCAAAGTGTTGTAGCCCAACAAAGTAACCACATACGATCAATAGACTTGATCCATAATAAAACCACAGAAGCCCCCATAGGTATAGAAACATGAATAGGTAAGAAACGTGAATCATATAACATGTCCAAGTCTGAAGCAAGTATGCAAATGTAAAGAATAAGTAGAGCCTAGGTCAAATAATATTGTAGTTGTCCGATGAAAAACTAGAATAATACGTATAATGACTGTATCTGATGCTTCTTTCACAGGCCTACCCAAAAAAACATAAAACTAAATATGGTTGCCCTTGATCTAGATACCTCAATGACCACCACCGTTTTTGGCCTGAGTACTACCTCTACCTGCTTGAGCACCGACATTAGCTGGTTGTGCGTATTTCTTGAGCGTTGAAATATGGCTACTCTGATATGTCCTACCTCGCCTAATAGTAAGGTAATACTTCACTCGGAGAGGGTGAAAAAGAGAATCCATCTCCATATACTTGTCGGTATCATCCTCGGGCACCCCAACTTGCCTGCATAGTGCAAACACTAGATCGGGAAAGAAGGCGACCTCATTGGTGTCCCAGTAGTCCCTCCAGTCTGACACAATCTGCACCCCCTTACTCAGCTGAATGCCCTGTATGGAATAGGCCACCACCAAGGCCTGAGTGTAGGTCACGTTGGTAAGGTTGCCCGATGGATGGATCCTCCGAGACACAAAATTCAGCCATCTTCTAACGTTATTTGAGAAGTAAGTACTTGTAATGCCCTCATCATTGGGATAGTATACCTGGTCCCTAAACTCCTCCTATACCAAAGTATCTCGCATCCATTTCATATCCCACTCATGAAGCTTATCCTCGTACACAATATTTAAAATATGAGGCACTCCTAGTACCTCATTGATGGTCTGGGTATCCACAGGGACATCCACTCCTTGGATGCAGATGGTGGGGTTGGGGTCGTCCCAATGCATGGTAGGAAGTATGGCATAAAACTCCCTTACCCAACCTGAGGCCTTGAAAAGAGGAGCCTCCATCAATGAACCCCAACCAAACTCCCGGAGCCGATTGTAGAAATCCCTTGCTTTCTCTTCCACCCCATTCATGCTGAAAACCCTCTTATAGCAGAAACTGGTCCTTAGTAGTCCCAAAATATCTCCCGATTAGAATTATTGGGGAACCTCTTGTAAGCTGGAATATGTTCTTAGTTGGCAGCCATTGAGTTATTAAATTTGCAAGTTAACAAAAGAGGTTGAGTTAGAACTCGCAAGGTGCAAAGGAAATTTTTTTTTGGAGAAAAGTCCAATTCATGGCCCTATTTGGGGGCTACTGCTTGCAGCCTCCTGCTACGGTGATGGCACTATAGCAGCATCACTATAGTGGAGCAAGGCCGCTATAGAAGCCTTCATCATCCTAGAATTTCAAGAGGTGCAATAATGGCGCCTCTTGAACCAAAATTCTATTTCTTGATAATCTAAGTTAAGATCAGTGTTCCCAAAGTACTCTACTACTATTCCATGCAAAAATTTGGGCATCATAACTCTTAAAAATTGCTCAAGTCGACATTTCCAAAACAAGAATAATTCTTTACATTCCCTACCATTTTGATCCCATTTTTGGCCATGAACCCTGTAATTCTTACACCCAAAATATTGTGGGAGTATTATAAACGTAAGGAAAGCATTCATGTTTCGAGGTTTCAACCAAATCAAAGCCAAAATTTAAAATTTGAAAAACCAACCCACTACCCATTCTATTCATCAAATTCAAGCTTAGAACAAGCAATTTTCCTGCAATAAAGTAAAGAAAGTTATGTTGAGAGAATTTACCTTGTTTTCCAATGTCAGGAGTAGAGTGATCGAGGGAGAGTGGTGTTTTTTTGGGAAGAATGGTTGAGAAATCCATTTCTCACTCCTTTAAACTATTGGCACCCTCTATAGTGGAAGGATAACCACTATAGTGGTGCCTCTATAGCAGGATAATTCCCGCTATAGTAGGACCCAAACTACTTTGAGGCAGGATAGTTATTTTCCATGTTGTTTGAAATTCCTTTGCTACGGTATATTGACGAGGCCCCGGATCTCTTAGGCACTCAAATGAAGGGATTCTTTGACAAAGAAGGATCGAATTAATTTTTAGTTTAGTTGGATACACCAAATGAAATAAAGTTTGGTGATTCACATAGGGATATAATTATGTTGTCATGGTAGGACGTTAAGGTTCAAAAACTGGATCGTTCTTGCCTTTCGATTAGAAAATTATTTGGGAATGAATGATGAATAAATTTATATCTATTGTAATGAGTTGTTATGTTGTTATTAAAAGATACATCATTGTGGATTACAAAAACTATAGAAATACACTCTCGATTTAATTTGGGGTGACATGACAAAAAATTTCAGAATTTGAAATTTTGTTCAAACTGATGTCATCCCGCTACAGTGGGAATTTTTTGGCAATAGCACCACTGTAGTAGCAGTCGATAGGCTGCTATAATGGGCTGACAGAACCAGTAACTCGAAATGTGGATTTTATATTTTTGACTTCTCCTCTTCAGTTGCAAAAAAGGATGAGGCTTACTCCAAAAACCCTCCTAGCGTGCCTTATGGATAGAAAGCAATGGAGATGAGGGATTTTTTCTTGGATGGGGTAAAACCCATGGATTCCACGCCTATATTCTGTCAGAATTCACCTCCACAGAGCCAAAAATTTGTGTTCAGACTTCTACAACAGCTGCTTGGTATCCAGGTGGGCTAGGTTTAATTGTGTAGATTAGACCAGGTTAAAATACATGACATGCAGATTGATGGGAGATTGCATGTTTAGGCCCTCGGGAATAGAGTTTGGATGGATAAAAGACATTATTTCTATTTGGGGTAGAAAAGTACTATTGTAAATAATGTTGACCCTATGACTGACTGTTGGTATTTATATTATAGTTGTGAATCCTTTCAAAATTAGATTATGGGTAGGTTTTCCCAAAACTGGTAATGAGAATATAATAAGAAGGGCGTTGCTAGGTCTTACAAGATTTCTCGAATTAGTAATATGAGGGGAACGAATGAGCTAGGAGATACTAAGCTCTTGGTATTAGGGGATAGGTATTCTGTGGATGCATGAGTATTCCTGAATAACTCTAGAAGTTGAGGTATAAGAATTTATGTGCTTAATTGAATAAGCCGGGGGTTAGTCTTTGGACCGATCATCAAGGTTAGAATAAGGAATCATATCTATTATGGTAGGTGATGGTTGTTGTATTCCCAAATTACATTATGTGTGCATGTAACTGTTCCATTAGTATTACTTGTAAAATGCATGTTTAGGGAATAAAGGAATGAAGGCTAAATGATATCATATTGTCAATCTCATGTAATGAACTTGTTTTAATGCTTGTTGGTTGTACAAGTGTGGTATGTATTTTCATTGTGGTTGTGATTGCTATGAGATCTGTGATTCTTTGGTTGGCTCGGGTACCACACCTGGTACAGATTACTCATCGATTGGTTTGGGTACCATGCCTCGTATAATTTCACTTATGGTTGGATCAGGTACCATACCTGGTACGGATCTGATTGTCATTAGTTGTGTTAGTTCCATGAGTGAACTGGACTTGTTTGTTGTGATGTATTATTACATGTTGGTCCATGAGTGGCCGAGCTGGTATGTTTAAGTGTTCAAGTGGTTTTTTGGATAAATTGGGGTTACACATTAAATGCCATAGATTATGTCCGAAGGATCTTTGGGATGGTCCTAGTTTCTTGAAGAATGTGTCATAATGTCATGTGTTTAATTACCTTGTGGGTGGGGATATGCTTATATAGTTATTGAGTCAAGTTGTTGACTGGGATATCTTACGGGTGGTCTATAGACTTGGCTATGGGCTAGGGGTCGGGGTTACTATCTTAGGATATTGAGTAAGAGTGAAAGGCTACTATTGGGATAGCTGGCAAATTGGTAACATGGATGACAATTGGGGAGTATCTATAGAGGTTGGTAGTATGGGTAGGCTTGGAGAGTCTAAGGTTTATAAGGGTCAGTGTATACTCGGGTTAATGGAGTGGGGTTTTCTCTAAAGGTTGAGTTGGAAATGGAATATAGTAATGAGGCTTGGGGGAAGAGTGAATGAGATTCACGGGCAGCATATTAGGTAATAGGAGTACTGATAGAGGACCCTGACAATATACCTTTCAAGTTGTATGCTTTCTTTTGGATTTTTACATGATGTTATGTAGCATATTCGGATTGATCGATGATGCCTACCAGTATGCGTTATTTGTACTGATACTACTCTCGCTATGACTTTTGGGTATAGTATGGTTGCAGGGTCAGTGATATTTCCTAGGTGAAGAAGATGGTGATCTCCAGCAGCTTCTACTCATCTCTTTCCTATGGTAGAAGTTGTGTCTTGTTTTGCTTTTGTATTTCTCTTAGAAGCTCTTGTACCTGTTTAGACTAGTTTCTAGGGAGGGGTTCAATTGTAATTGAAAAGTTTTCATTGTAATCAAAGTTTGATATTGGTTTTTATTTCAATAAGGCAAATTTTTATGTTTCTTATTTACTTTTGCATTCTTATTTTAATCGGGTGATAAAGGTTCTCCTATCTAGGTGATTTAGAGTAGGTGCCTGCACTTCCTAGTTGTTGGGTGGTGATAATTTGGTATCAGAGCATAGGTTACTAGTTCCTAGTGTAAGAGCAAATATTGAATAAAGTCCCGCAGATTGGTGTGTTGATGTCTAAATCTAATCTTTGGGAAGTATAATGACCGGGTCCGTCATTACAGGTAGTCCAATTGTGCCAAGTTTTAGTTTTAGAGTTAGAAAACTCTCGATTTGGGGGCTTGAAATTCTGGGCTAGGCTAGTCTCGACCGGTTTGGGAGTGAGGCATGGTCTAGGGACATCCGGGTAAGGATGAGGTCGGATATATTGTGTTGAGCTAGTTTTCCTCGTAGCTAACATATAAAGGAGTCCGAGGGACTTTTCAGAATCGAATATGGGTAAGTAGAACTCCCAGAATTGAGGTTGACGTAAAGGGGTTGTTTTGGGACATCGGGAAAATAAGTGAGTTGTAAAATGGACTGATTTTGAAGGTTTTACGACTTTCTATCTGCCTTGGGACTTTCTATCTTGGGAAAAATTACCACTACAGCGGAGGTCAACATCGGTTAGCCTCCGCCATAGTGGGAGACTCCGCTATAGCGGTTCCTATAGCGGAGCGGACCACTATAGCGGGCTCATCGGGAATTAAAGCTGAAACATTCCCCAAAACATTCAGTTTTTACAATTTCATTTTTGGAGAAGGGCAAGGTGATTCCAGGCAATTTTCCTCTATTTTTCCATTATTTTCTTCCCTAAGGTAAAGTTTCTACTCCCCAGTCTCCATAATGCTTTCCCTATGCGGTAGAATTGCTAGGAGGGAACTTGGGGGAAGGTTGGAATAACCTAGGAATGGTAGAATCCGGGGAAGAAGGGGGATTCTAGACTTGAATATTCTTGGGTTTTGTTAGAAGTAAGATATTATGATCATAGGTTGTTAAATTCTCTATTCTTATCTGTAAAAATGATAGAACTAGGGAAATTAGCGGTGGGAAGCCCGGGAAAAAGGGTGGGATGATCATGGGTGGCCTGGGGTCTTGGGATTCGCTGTAATCCGGGTAATGTGCAGGCCTTGTTTGTTAATTTCATGTACTTGTATGTTATTTTAGACCAAGAATGAGAAAGGAATCCAGAACACGGGAAAGCTCGAGTTGAATAGAGCTTGGATCATTTCGAGGTAAGTGATGGCTTACGATTTCTGTGAATATTGTATGTGCTTGTACTCTTATCTAAGTGGTTGTATGAATTGCATTGCTTAGAGGGATTGCGTAGAATGTCTAAGGGTCCTGTTTTACGGTCTGTGAGTTGAACGATGTGTACTTGTTGGTTTACAAGTTGTGTTTTCATATATTGACTGTAGATTATTTACATTTGGTTGGCTCAGGTACCATGCCTGGTACAGGTATACTAACGGTTGGCACGAGTACCACACCTGGTACGGGTATAACAAATGGTTGGCACAGGTACCACGCCTGGTACAAATTACTAATGGTTGGCTCGAGTACCACACCTAGTACGGGTTTACGTTTTTGCATCATTACATTATTATTGATTGCATTGCATTGACTGATATTGGTTCCGTGAGTGAACTGGGCTGTTTTTTGAATTGTGATATTGGTTGGTGGTCCTTGAGTGACCGAGAATTCTATTATATCTGTTGAATTGGTCTTGGTTTAGGCCGGGTTGTCTGTTAACACTTAGGTATTGTCTAGAGGAGACCCCAGGGAGGGTACGGGCTAGGTGGAACAGATGGTTATGTGTATGTGACTGTTACTTATGGTTATTAAGGGTGGATTTCATGCGGGAACAAGTTAGGTAGAGGCTAGTAGTCTAAGGGAGCCTATTACTATTGTTGCATGTCTTCCATACATTTTACTTGATATTGTTGTACTGCTTATACACTGTATATTTGGAAACTGGCTGATGATCCTACCAGTACACAGTGGTGGTGTTCTGATACTGCACTTGCTTGTCTTCTTGTGAGTACATGAAATCTTCCAGCGGTTGAGACGCGACCTCATCTGTAGTACCAGCGTTCCAGACTTCAAGGGTGAGCTATTCGATCAAGCTGCCTTGGATCTATCTCTAGAGTTGTAGCCCATTTGTCTCGGGCTTAAACTATTTCCTTTATGTTTTGGGGTTGAATCCTCTTACTCTAGACATTGGTAGATTGTTTGGTACTACGACTTTCAGGTTCTAGGGGATAATTTCCGCAGGATAATGTTAATGGAGTATTTTTCCTAAATTATTGAATGCTAGTTTACTTTCTGTACTTGGTTTTGAGCTGTTAGAACGGTTAAGTTTGGGGTAGTAATGGTTCTCTCACTCGGGGGTTGGGTGAGTGCCACTCACGACGGTTTGGGTCGTGAAAGGAAGCTATGAAGCATTTTAGAAAATTGTTCCACTTCTTTCATTCCTTTCATGCTGTCTATTGCTTACTTGTATGAGTTGAGTCTAATTAGTATCTCTTGATTCTAATTAGTATCTCAACGAGGTAAATTGATTGTCGTTGTTTCTGGCTGAAATGACACAAGCAAGAAAGTTAGAACCGGGAATGTTCTAATTGGTATCTGGCCTTAGAGGCTATGTGAATAAATGGATGATCAGCTAACAGTCATTCATGGGGCGAATCAAGGATAATAATCAGGACATGTTTTAGTGATGAAGATTGAGGTTATGTTTACGTGTATTTGTATGGTTTGAATAACTGCGAATGTGTGGTGTGTGATTACTTGAATTACTATGAAATTCGTGGTTAGTAAGAGGTCATAACTTGGTTATGTGTGATTGGTTAAGGGATAAACTACTATGTGGTTTAACTGAGAATTTTGTACTAAATTTTGGGCATGGACTTACCATTGGTAAAAATGGTAAGGGCACAAAAATTATTTGTGACTGTGGGGAAACTCCGGTTTCAGGACAACCAAGATTGGTTGGGAACCATGGGGAAATGGCTGATGTTATGAATAATTTTCTAGTGTGGTTCATGTTTGGTTTATGATAATGTGGTGCTAAGTTCTCATTCATGCATTGTGGGGATCGGCCTTGAGGTTATATTAAGGACATAATGCGATTTAAGGTGTTAAAATTGATAACAAGGAATGGGAAAAAAGGAACTATGCAGAAATTGAAAAAACCAATTGGGCTACTATCATTGGGGCCGCCATAGCGGTACTGACCTGTCACGCCCCAAACCATGGGAGGCATGACCGACACCCGGAGCCCCAAAAGGCCGAGGGTGTCAAAATAGAGCGTATCTCTATTGAACTTGCTGGGGGTCTGAGACCGACAAGGTCTCTAAGAATAGCAATTTGAAACACTAAAAGCTCAATAGTAGTTAAGCAACTCAAGGCCGACAAGGCTATTATCATAGTAGATAGCTAATAACAAGGCCGACAAGGCCATACCCAACACTGCTATACATATACACGTCTACAAGCCTCTAGGAGTAAGTAAAATATCTCATATCCAGGACAGGGCCCTGGACTACCCATAAGTTGTACATATACATAACCTGGCCAAAATATAAGCTCGACCTCTGACTCGTCAGCTCCAGGAAGAATGGAGCTTACCAAAATGGCTGAACTTTGCAACTCCTACTGAAGAGATCTGTCTGGATATCTGTCTGGACCTGCAGGCATGTATGCAGCGCCCCCAGGCAATGGGGGCATCAGTACGACAATAATGTACTGGCATGTAAGGTAGAAACATAAAAGCAAGTCGCAAGTAGTAAATCCGAACAAGATATAATATGAAACTTGTAAACTGTAATTGGTAAGACTCGTTAAGCTCTTTCTCTTTTATTCTTTTTAGAACACAACACATGCATTAACTCACGCTGCAACTCACTCTTTATAACCCACACTGAACCACAATAACGCCTCGGCGCACCCTATATTTAATAGCCTCAATATGGCAGTAGCGCCTCGGCGCACACTATGTATATAATGGCCTCAATATGGCAGTAGCACCTCGGTGCACACTATGTGTATAATGGCCTCAATATGGCAGTAGCACCTCGGTGCACACTATGTATATAATAGCCTCAATATGGCAGTAGCACCTCGGTGCACACTAACACGCAAACCATGCATAATAAGTGTATTACTAGATTGACCTTCAAAGTTATTCTTGTTATTTATGAAGGTTCATTTAGATAAATTCTTTAGCCTTGGCTTACTAGGTGTTGGACTCAACATACCAAACACATATAAATGGGGATTTGACTTTCTAACTTTCCTTGTATACTTTCTAAAGCTTGATTAGAGATCACAATACAAAGAAGAAACTTGACAAAAGGATAACTTACATTTCGTGCAAACAGAATCAGATTTTTATAAGAAGGCGACTTGAATCACCATAATGTATAAATTAGTTCCTTAAGACTTGTTGAGTTACCAAATCAGCTCTCTTACAACTAAATACTCAAATTCCTTCTTTCGGAGATTTAGAGTTCTATTTCTAGATTCATGCCGATAAGGAATAAAGAAGCCTTAACATACCTCGTTCCTTCCGAAGATTGCGCTTACCACAACTTGGACTTTCCCTTATTAAGTTAATCTAAAACACAAGGGTATAATGAAGCTAATATTAGCTCTTAAACCTGCTGCAACATTCCCAAAACAGTAGCTAAATATTTCCCGGGCAGATTTACGTATTTTGCATTAATTAAAGGTGTATCATCACACCTTTCTCCCCTATCCAATACACATCACACACACACCAACCTACTACCTCCAATAATACAAAACACATCAAACATCCCCTACACAACTCACCATGCCGAAATACAATAGCAACACATTGAACCCACGGCTTCCGATCGCCGTCCTGTGAGTTCTTAACAACAATTCAACAACAATTGTCCATCCGAACTTCAATCCAAAAATATTATTATGGGCAGAGTACTTACCACACTTGAAGGTGTGTTTTTATCCTCTTTTTATTGATGCTTTAAAAGCTTAAGTACCCCCTACACATACACCAACAAGAGAAGAAGAAATTTCTTAATTGTTACCCAATTTCTATCTGTTAAATCATAAGAAAGGGGCTGCCATAGTTCATGTCTTTCTTACCATAGGATATCCTAGCTATATGTAGTAGATTAATACCAAGATAACAAGTTATTTAACTCACCTTAAGCTTCAATTAATCTTGGTCTTCTTAGAACCCTAAAGGGAGAGAAGGGCTGCCAAAAGGAAATGAGATAAGAGAGAATTTTCCAGCTTTTTTTGTGATCAACATTGATCAGCAAATGGCCTATATAAAGGGACCTTTTTGGCCGACTTTTTTTGAGTATATTTGGGCCAAAATGGGTCAAGAAACTTGGGCCAAAATTACCCTTTGCTTGGGCCTCAAAAGGGTTAAGTTTTGGGGCTGATTTTGGGCTTCTCTTGGGTCAAAATGTGGTCAATATTGGTGGCTACCTTTTGTAGTTGTTTGGGCCAGATTTGGTTGTGCTTTGATGGGCCAACTTTAAGCTTCATTTGGGCTACCATTAGGTCTAATAATCCATGGTGTTTCTGCCCGTAATCGGCCCTCGGAACTTAGTTCGTTAGCGTAGGTAGGTGATGCACCTACTTGTCACCTAAGAGCTTAGATAAGTCGAGCAAGTACCTCACTTGTTTTATCTCATTTTCAAAACCCTCCTCCTTATAACTTAACTTAACACTTATATACATTTGACCATTTCAAATTCTAGGCCAAAGTACCCCTTCACAATCTCGAGCTCAAATACCTTCGTCGATATTTACTTAGTCACATAGGTTTTGAAAGGTACGGGGTGTTATATTCCTACCCCCTTAGAATCATTCGTCCTCGAATGAGGGTAATGTATATAGAGCTCTAGTCCCTTAGGATTTTTTTGAAATTTCGACAGAGTTTCCTTTATAATTGGGACTATCCAAAAACCTGAAACTCAGCAAAAGTCCAGCACAATGCCTCACAGGGCGATACAACTATATATAATTAAATGTAATCATTTTCACATGTTCAAACCTGATCATATTTGCATAGTAGGAAGAGTATCAAGAATATAAGAATATGACTTACCTCTGTACTATCTTCAAGTCATAAATAACTGGGGATGTTTTTTCCTCTTTCTTCCTCGGCTTCCCACGTCATTTCCTCAATATTATTATTTCTCCACAACACCTTTACTGAGGCTACTTCTTTGGTTCTGAGCTTCCTAACTTGACGATCTAGGATAGAAATTGGTACTTCCTTATAAGATAAGTCTTCAGAAAGTTGAACATCTTTAATAGGCATAATACGTGAAGGATCTCCTATGCACCTTCGTAGCATCGATACATGAAATACAGGATGGACTGTCTCCAATTCTGTGGGTAAATCTAGCTCATATGCCACTTTTCCTACCCTCCGAATGATCCTGTATGGTCCAATATATCTTGGACTAAGCTTTCCCTTTTTACCAAATCGCATAACGCCTTTCATGGGCGAAACCTTTAGGAAAACCCAATCACTAATATTAAATTCCAAATCCCGACGTCGCACATCTGCATATGATTTCTGCCTACTCTGGGCTGTTAGTAATCTTTCTCGGATTAGCTTCACCTTCTCCATTGCCTGATTAACTAGGTCTGGCCCTAATAATCCTGCTTCTCCAATTTCAAACCATCCAATTGGTGATCTACACTTTCGCCCGTATAAAGCCTCATAAGGAGCCATTTGAATGCTTGCATGGAAGCTATTATTATAAGCAAACTCAATTAGTGGCAAATGGTCATCCCAACTCCCTTTAAAATCTAGTACACAAGCTCGTAGCATATCTTCGAGTGTTTGAATAGTGCGTTCAGCTTGTCCATCTGTCTGTGGATGAAAAGCTGTACTGAGACTTATTTGAGTACCTAAGCCCCTCTGGAAAGACCTCCAGAAATTTGCTGTAAACTGAGCACCCCTATCTGAAATGATGGAAATTGGGACACCATGAAGTCGAACTATTTCACTAATATACAACTTGGCATAATCTTCAGCAGTATAAGTTGTCCTAACTGGCAAAAAGTGAGCTGATTTTGTAAGTCTATCTACAATCACCCATATGGAATCATACTTCCGATAAGTACGGGGTAAGCCTGTAATAAAGTCCATGTTGATCACCTCCCATTTCCAGGTAGGTATCACTATACTTTGAGTTAGACCTCCGGGTCTCTGGTGTTCAATTTTTACCTGTTGACAATTCGGGCATTGGGCTACAAACTCTGCAATATTTCTCTTCATATTATTCCACCAATAAATCTGTCGAAGATCATGATACATCTTCGTCGCTCCTGGATGGATGGAATAGCGGGAATAGTGAACTTCTGCCAAAATTTTCTCCCGAAGCTCCCCGACGTTAGGTACACATAGACGACCTTGATATCTCAGAACCCCATCTTCCTTAAGCTCTATTAGTGGTTGTTTCTGTTGTGGAATTTCCTCCCTCAATCTTACTAATTCTGGATCATCATATTGTCTTTTCTTTACCTCTGTCATAAGTGAGGATTCCGCTGTGCTTTGAATAACAACTCCCCCATTACCTTGGTCTAGTAGTCGAACCTGCAAATTAGCTAACTGATGTAGTTCTCTTGTCATCTCAATCTTTCTATTTTTCACGTGGCTCAAGCTTCCCATGGATTTGCGGCTAAGTGCATCGGCCACTACATTGGCCTTCCCTGGATGGTACAAAATATCTACGTCATAATCCTTTAGTAACTCTAGCCACCTTCTTTGCCTTAGGTTTAAATCCTTCTGTTTGAATAAATACTGTAGACTTTTGTGGTCCGAAAACACGTCTACATGGACTCCAAACAAGTAATGGAGCCAAATTTTCAAGGCAAATATAACTGCTGCCAATTCAAGATCGTGAGTAGGGTAATTTTGTTCGTGCTTTCTTAGTTGTCTCGAGGCATAGGCAATAACTTTACCATGTTGTATTAAAACGCAACCTAACCCAATCCTTGAAGCATCACAATAAACAACATAACCTTCTGTGCCCTCTGGCAGAGTTAAGACAGGTGCTGAAGTAAGCCTGTCCTTCAACTCCTGAAAACTCTGCTCACATGCATCAGACCACTGGAACTTGGCAGCTTTATGAGTCAACTT
>QJPP01002399.1:0-82595 GCA_003996215.1 Jaltomata sinuosa
TGAGTGCCGCGGTCTGAAATAATAGAAGCTGGGACCCCATGCAATCGAACAATCTCACGAAGGTAGATCTGAGCTAACCGCTCTGCACCATAAGAAGTCTGAACCGGCAAGAAGTGTGCTGACTTAGTCAGCCTATCAACAATCACCCATATGGAATCAAACCCACGAGGAGTACGAGGTAAACCAACAACGAAGTCCATAGTAATCCCTTCCCACTTCAACTCAGGAATGGGAAGTCGTTGCATCAAACCACCAGGTCTCATGTGCTCGAACTTAACCTGCTGACAGTTCAAGCACCGAGATACAAACTCCGCTATATCCCGCTTCATACCGCTCCACCAGTAAAGCTGCCTCAAGTCTCTATACATCTTTGCTGTGCCAGGGTGAATGGAGTATCTAGTACAATGTGCCTCGTGAAGTATCAACTGAATCAAATCACAAATCCTCGGAACACAAAGGCGACTATCAAACCTCAGAACCCCATCTGAATCTAGAGTAGCCCGACTGGTCTCACCCTGAACAACCCGGTCACGAAGGTCACACAACTGCTGATCCTCAAACTGACGGCTCTGAATCTGATCAATCAAAGTAGAACGAACCTCAACACTAGCGAGAACCCTGCTAGGATCCGACAAGTCAAGCCTAACCAAACAGTTAGCCAAGGACTGAATGTCCAAGGCCAACGGCCGCTCTGAAACTGAAAGAGAAGCTAGGCTACCCATACTCACTACCTTCCGGCTCAATGCATCCGCTACCACGTTTGCCTTGCCCGGATGATACAGAATAGTGAAGTCATAGTCCTTCAGTAACTCGACCCATCTCCTCTGCCTCGAGTTCAACTCCCACTGACTCGTGATATACTGAAGACTACGGTGATCGGTGAAGATATCACAGTGAACTCCATATAGGTAATGCCTCCAGATCTTAAGCGCGAAAACTACCGCCGCCAACTCTAAGTCATGAGTGGGGTAGTTGCGCTCGTGAACCTTCAGCTGCCTCAACGCATATGCTATTACACGACCCTGCTGTATAAACACACAACCAAGACCAACCCCAGAAGCATCACAATACACGGAGAAGCTCTGACCCTCAACCGGCAAAGTCAACACTGGAGCTGAATTCAATAAGGCCTTAAGCCTCTGGAAGCTGCCCTCACACTGGTCCGACCACTGAAATGGGACATCCTTCCTAGTCAGCATAGTTAAGGGTGCTGCTATGGAAGAAAATCCCTCAACGAACCGTCTGTAGTAACCTGCTAACCAATAAAACTGCGGATCTCAGTAGCAGTAGTAAGTCTAGGCCATTCACAAACCGCAAAAATCTTTCTCGGGTCAACCCTAATCCCATCCTTAGACACCACGTGCCCTAGGAATGCAACTGACTCAAGCCAAAACTCACACTTTGAGAACTTGGCATAAAGCCGATGAGCTCTCAAAGTCAGGAGTATAACCCTCAAGTGCTGCTCATGCTCATCTCTACTACGCGAGTATACCAAGATGTCGTCTATAAAAACTATCACAAATGAGTCCAAATACTGGCCAAGAACCATATGCATCAAGTTCATAAAGGCTGCGGGGGCATTAGTCAACCCAAAAGACATCACTAGGAACTCATAATGGCCATAACGTGTCTTGAATGCTGTCTCAGGGATGTCCTCCGCCCTAATCCTCAACTGATGGTAGCCGAACCTCAAATCAATCTTTGAAAACATGACTGAACCCTGAAGCTGGTCAAACAAATCATCAATCCTCGGCATCGGATACCTATTCTTCACTGTCACCCTATTCAGCTGCCGATAATCAATACACATGCGCATCGACCCATCCTTCTTCTTCACGAAGAGAACAGGAGCACCCCATGGTGACACACTAGGTCTAATAAACCCCTTAGCTAACAGATCCTGGAGCTGCTCCTTAAGCTCCCTCAACTCAGTAGGAGCCATACGGTAAGGAGAAATAGAAATGGGCCTAGTGCCCGACTCTAGCTCAATAGCAAAATCAATATCTCTCTTAGGTGAAAGGCCTGGCAGGTAGGTAGGAAACACATCGAGGAAGTCTCTAACCACAGGAACAGACTCAGGAGAAGTGGGGTCAGCACTAACATCTTGGACATATGCTAGATAAGCTAAACACCCACGGGCAATCAACTTCCTACCTCGAAGACAAGAGATGATCCCAGATGGTGCATGGCTAACAGAATCCTGCCACACAACCGGGGATACACCGGGCACAACTATTGTAATGGTCTTGGCATAACAATCAAAAACCACACGGTGAGGGGATAACCAGTCCATGCCCAGTATCACATCAAAATCTAGCATATCAAGAATCATCAAGTCACCCCAAGCCTCTGAATAACCAATAGATAACATACAGGATCTCACAATCCGATCCACTACTAAAGAATCTCCTACTGGGGTCGAAACAGAAACAGGAACAGATAATGGCTCACTAGCCAACCCCAAACAAGGCACAAAGTAGGCAGATACATATGAACAAGTGGATCCAGGATCAAATAAAGCCATAGCAGACTGATGGCACACAGAAATCGTACCTGTAATCACAGCATCTGAGGCCTCTGCCTCTGGTCTCCTAGGAACCGCGTAAAACTGACGACGACCTCCACCTGCCCGACCGCCATCCTACCACCTGCTCTGCCACGCGAGCACTACCTCTACTCTGACGACCACCCCCTCTAGCTAGTGGCAGAACTACTCGTAAAGGCTCGGCTAACTGAACTGTACCCTGCTGAGGGCAATCTCTAGCAAAATGACCAATCGCACCACAAGTAAAACAAGCCCCTGATGGCCTGCTCAGTCGAGATGAACCAGCAGATCCCGTATGACCACCGCGACCTGATGCCCCAGAAACTATACCCTTCAAAGACTGGCCGCCAAAGCCCTGATGGCTGCTCTGACCCTGCTCGAACTGGGTACTACCAAAAGTCTGAAGGGAAGCCTGAACCGATCGGCTGGACTGACCCTGGTACTGCTGTGGCTGATAACTCTGACTCCACTGGCCACGACCTCTACCGCCATATCTGGAACCACTATAGACACCCTGATGTCGAGGCCTCTTATCTCTAGACCCCTGATCATGTCGCTGTAAGTCCTCCACAGTGCGGGCATAGTCTACAATGGCCTGGAATGACCGACCACGGGCAATCAATATCTCAGCTGGCTGCCTGATCTCTGGCCTTAAACCCCATACAAATCTGCAAATCCTATCAGCCTCGGTAGGAATGATCATAGCTCCGAACGGTGCTAGCTGATGGAAACGGGTCTCATACTCCGAGATAGTCGTAGAACCCTGCACAAGGTGAGTAAACTGCTCCCTGCGACGCTCACGATCACTTTGTGGTAGGAACTTGGCCATAAAAGCCTCATAAAACTCAGACCAGGTCAAAGGAGGTGACGACGGTGGTCTACAAGCAACCTGGGCCCTCCACCATAACTTCGCTGGGCCCTCCAACTGATAGGTAGTATAACCAACCCCGTGAGTCTCCAACAAACCCAAATGATGCAACATCTCCTCACAGGTAGTAATAAAGTCATGTGGATCCTGTCCAGAAGTACCAGCAAACCTCGGAGGTGCTAACCTCAAAAACCTACCCAACGCCTTCTGCTCTGACTCTGTCATAGCTGGGCGAGGAGCAAGAGGCTGTGCAACAGATGGGACCGGAATGACCTCTGCACGGGGAGCCATAGTAGCCGGCTGCGCTCCTGAGCTCTGTGCACCCAGGGCTGCCCCCTGAGCGGATGTCTGCGCTACCTCGGAAGGCCGCTCTCCAATCACACCCAACAGCTGTAATAGTAATCCCCGAATATCTGGAGACTGAGCTGCGGCTGGAGCTGGCACAGAAGTGGGCACTGGAGCTGGTGCTGGAGCTGGAGCTAGAGCTGGCGCTGGAGCTGGTGCTGGAACTGGCGCTGCCTGGGCTGCCCCCTGAACCACATGTCTCTCCGGCTCTATCTCCACTCTAGCAGCCCTAGCAGGTGCCACTGATCGAGGGCGTCCTCGACCCTTAGCTGGAGTGGGAGGCTCATCTTTGCGTGATGCCGATGATCTCGTACGAACCATCTGCGGAAGAATAAAGTAGAATAAATGAGATCTCTAGAAACTTCAAGGGTAGTACGCACGACACAGAAGCAAGGAAAGAGTCAAATTTCCTAAAATGCCACTGTAGCCTCCCAAAGATTGAGTACGGACATCTCCGCCCCGATTCGCAGGACTCTACTAGACATTGGCTCCAATACCGATGACACCGGTGAACCTAAAGCTCTGATACCAAGTTGTCACGACCCAATTTCTCGGTCATGATTGCACCTACAACCCCCGGTAGGTGAACCAATCCCCGTAGTCCAGAACAATTAGTAATGGGCTGCTATCTAGCAAATAAGGGAACAAGACGAATAAAATAGATAACAGGGATATAAATATATACATATGCGGAAACTAAACCAAACCCAAGACCTGGTATCATAGTATAGAGCCAAACTACATACATGGAGTGCAAATAAACCAAAACTATATATAGAGATGTCTCTGAATGGTAATAGAGTACATGAAGCAAAAGATAAACTAAAGCTAAGCTACGATCGCCAAGAGCTCACCCTCAGCCTGAAGTAGTCCCCAACAGATCTCCAAGCATGAATCACAATGATCTAACGGCGATGGCCCACGCTAGGATCTGCACCCAAAGATGCAGGGGGTAGGGGTGAGCACCAAATGCGAAGCATAAGGTACCTAGTAGGTATCATAGGCCGACTGGGCACATATAAGATAAAAGCATAGTAATAGACAGAATAGAAGCAAGCAGTCACAGAAATCAACGAAAGGTACACAGGAACTAGCCCAGAGGGAAAACAACAGAACCACATGTGAGGCTAGTAAGCAGAATATACACACCATAAGCACAGGTGAAAGTAAGAAACAACGCACCTGGGGTCCTTGCAATAATGGTGTATACAAAATAAGTTTACGAAATGGACGGTATACCGGTAACCTCAAGTGTAAGAAGAAGAGAGAAAGGGTAATAATAGACATGCTCAGAGACATGAATCAACTCAACTAATCATATCAATCTCAAATCCAGAAACTAACAGTCCAGCAGTACCAATCTCATACTTATCCATAATAGAGAACAATTCTGTAAGTAAATAGCAAAAGTCTACCTACAGTCCCCCGGCCGCCCATACAACCGAGGAACACAAACAAGTGAAAACAAACCCTCCGGCATCCCATACTACCGGAGCGTACAATCAGCAAACAGCAAACAAGGGTGGAGCCTCAAACAATGAATGATATGATGCATGAAGATCTCAAGTGCCATGGTATCTCTGTATGTACCTCCTCCGGCGCCGATCCGGCCCAGCAGGTAGGTTCCATGGAAGGACACTGCCCGTATACCTCTACTCCACCGTATACCCCTCCTCCGGCACATGCAGCCCGTAGCCCCTGGCCCGGATGGCAAGGTCCATGGAGGTCCCAGACCCCATACTAAAACTCAGTATCAGAACATGTCATCCGGAAGCAAGTCCGGTATCAGGATAGAGACCCAGTCTCGAATATGCAATGCCCAGACCCTGTCCAGGACTAAGTAGTAGGAAAATGTCTCAAAACCCCCTCCAAGGGTGCCCGGGAATAACCGGGTCTAAACAGTAAAAGTCATATCAGGTGCTCGGTCCGACCGAGGCTAAAAATCATCTCAAGTAACAAAAAAACTCAACTAGCACCCCGGCCCTGCCGAGTCTAGCGATAATCGTAAAACTGATGATTTTAAACATAATTTTACTTTCTTGCTCAAAAATATTCACAAGTTAAATCAAACCATTTCCAAATTATTTCCATAAAAAAGGGGCCCCCCGGTCTATGCAAGGTTTACAAAATAGTGCCCGTAGGCCCGAAGCCCAAACCATAGTAAAACCTGTATAGAATCTCTTTTTATGCATGAAAATTGTATGATCAAACACAATAGCTGCCCAACAGCTCACAATCAACCTATCGACCCTGCACAGGCCCATAGCTACTCAGCAAGCATAACCAGCCTAGAAGGATAATTCTATGCCCGGGAATCGCGAACATTCCCAAAATCTCACCTTTTATGTTCCAGAGTCAACAACGCCTCACAGGACCACAAGGGTAAATAAAATATACCGGCAAATACTACAAGCAACGGAGGAACAAAAGTAGGCGGATATGAATAAAGCGGTCGAGGTCTGTGGTACCAACCTAATAAACCAACCCAAGGATGCCCATTAATACAATTTTATCCTATATATGCGGAGTCTAGGGAAAATAAACCGTAACCTACCTGTCGTCCGACGACAAGCTCGAACCTTTCCGAAAAGAAGCTCCGAAATGAAATCAAACTTGAACTCGGGCTTGAATAACTTGACGTCAATAATTGATTTTCTTCCCGAAATTAAACAAAACGTCAAAATATATCTAGTTCCACCTAATTCTCTCCGTATACGTATGTAGAAGGTGGCCTTGCTGCTGCAACGTCACTTTGTAAAATATAGAAATGGCAAGGGATTTAAATGCTGCCAAACTTTGGAAGTTTGGCAGCTGTGCATATATAAGTAATGTTGGATTGCCAACATTAATAGCAATACTACCACCGCTTTCACTTGGCTGGCCACTCCCTCCACCTACACGTGGAGTGGAGGTGGCAATTACAAAGGACAAAAAGGGAATTATTATCCCGTTATTTATATATTAGGGTATTGCATAAATTCGTGGTAAAATAAATATAATATTTTAAATATACCATAATTCATAGAAAATTATTTCAAACAAAACCTACTATATTATAATAATAATTTTCAACATAACTAAATTTACTATCTCCGTTAAAATATTATGGTGTATAAAAACCTTATAAAATAAATACATATACAATTATCTCGTAACAAAATATTTTTCATAAACCTTTAAAATATTTTGAAAAGGCAATACTAATATAATTTTTACCAAATTCAACTTTTAAACAAAATATTTTTAAATATACGCACGATGCTAATAAAATTCTCTCGGGATCCTCCCTTATGTTTTATCACTGTTTCGGAACTGAAATGGCGTTTTAAAACGTGAAGTTGAGGCTTAAATCGAGTTTAACCCGACCCGGTTCGCGACCCGGTTCGTAACCCATTTTCTGCCAGACAGTCCGTGGTAAAACAGTCATAACTTTTTACTCCAAGATCAGTTGGACGCGAGGTTTTGTGCGTAGGAGCCTAGACTCGTAGACCTTCGATTTGGTATTTTGGGGGACTTCTAACTCTTTATATATTGAGAGAAAATCCCTGAAACATTTGGCCCAAAGTTCAGAAAATTCATTAAAGAACTTACGATAACTTTTGCCGACTTGCTTGGCTTCAAAACTTATAATGCGACCAAACAAATGGGCCCAACACCGAAATACCGGTCCTGACGAGCCTTAAGTGACTTGGGGCCGCTACAAACACGCTCCAACGGCACAAGGAAACCGTATTCGTGGAAATAACCGGAAGGGTCATTACATCATCCACTACTAAAAAGGGCTTTCGTCCTCGAAAGTCAAGGTCAAGGGGGTACCTGAAGGCTAAAATAGCTGCGGATACTGATCCCGCATATCTCTCTCGGTCTCACAGGTAGCCTCCTCGACTGGACGGTGCCTCCACTGAACCTTAACAACCGGGATCTCTCGAGACCTCAATCTCCTGACATCTCTGGCCAAAATAGCTGCCGGCTCCTCAACAAAGGCTAAACCCTCATCCAACTGAACTGAATCCCACTGCAATACATGAGACTCATCTGGTACATACCGATGCAACATCGATACGTGAAATACAGTATGTATAGCCGAAAACATCAGAGACAAGGCTAGCTAATAGGCAACGCTACCAACCCTCAATAAGATAAAAAATTTTCTAACAATATGGAGCAAGAAGATACTAGCAAGGTATACCCATTTATAATTATGCATAGCTAAATTTGTTAATTCCTAAGTATCATAGCATGATTAAATAAGTTTATATTCATTATTATCTACTAGAATTATTTGAATCATATTTTCAAGTTTGTTAACATGAGGAAAAAAGGGAAACAATCCGAAAATAATGTCCAGAGGTTGAAACCAAGGCGAGAAAGTCGTGAGGGGAGTAGACATAGTGGCACTATTTAGGAGGGGAAAGTACCTTTGAAAGTACGGTGTTAACAGTGACAAGAGAATATGGTTTAAAATAATCTAGTCTGTAATAATCGAATATAATGTTATTGACATGCTATGGTATGAGGGAATTAATTGATAAAAAGCAAAGCATGAACATAAATATGGATGGTATTACCATGACCACCTATTTGCATAATGAAATAAGAAATAATTATAAAACATTAGTTTTACATGCACTAAAAGACATAAGGATAGTAGAATTAAAAAGAATTATATGGGAAAAGATATTTAATGAAAAATCACAATGGTACGGGATAGATCTAGAAAGGTTAAATATAGATGACGATTGGGAAATATATTCAGATCTAGAAATAACAGATTCAGATTAATGATAAATTACGAATACTTACGATATTGGTACGAAACTAAAGTAGACATAACCCTGCTAGGAAATCTGATAAAAGAAAATATAGAAATATATCAAAGAACCCAAGATATAAAATATCTAGAATATATTCTGGAAAATATAAAAGAAATAATCAGATTAACCCAACTAAAGGAAGAATATTATAAGAAAATAAATGAACAAAAAGAAAAGTAGTAGGACCTCCCCCCAACATTGGTGGCCAATTAGGGTAGGTTGTTATACGTTTCAAAATACCATGAACATATTATCAATTCTATCATTCAATAATTTGGTAGATATCTTAAATATACTTAACAATGATAATTATATATGATGGAATTATGCGAGCGCCATTACTCTAGGTTTTATTTTCTCTGTCAATG
This sequence comes from Jaltomata sinuosa, assembly GCA_003996215.1. Taxonomy (NCBI): domain Eukaryota; kingdom Viridiplantae; phylum Streptophyta; class Magnoliopsida; order Solanales; family Solanaceae; genus Jaltomata; species Jaltomata sinuosa. The sequence continues at coordinate 8,941 of QJPP01002399.1, forward strand.
AACTCTGGATATTTACATTTTATTACTTTCTTGTCTTAATATAAATCAATGGTATAATCAACAACCATACGAATCTTGATATTTAATAGCTCAAATAAATAATTAGAACTAGTTTAATTTAGTAAATAATTAATCACAAGTCCCTGTGGGTTTGACATCTGGCTCTTTGAGTCACTTATTACTTGTACGACTGCATATACTTGTGTTTACATTTGGGAGCAATATATTTTTGGTGTCATTGTTGGAGACTTAGAAATTAATTTTTTAATCTATATTAGACTTATTCTTTTTATATATTTAATTATTTTTGTATATATTTAATTTTCTGTAAATATTTTTATGTAATATCTTACTACTCTTCTTGATATGATATCTTTGCAAGAAAAAGTTTAAAGTGATAGGTATTCCTGTGTTATTGATCGTTATCCTTATTGTAATGAACTTCACTTGTGGCAACATTATCAATATATTCCCAAAGGATAGTTGTGTGCAATATCTTAATCGTGTGGTTTTTGTGGTGGTATTGGATAAGTTATCTCAAGTGATGTTATCCTACCTGGAGTCCAAATAATAATAATTCTAATAATTCTTGTACTTTTGATAGTTTTGATCCTTGAAGGAAAATATTAGATCAATTTGATAGTCTCTATGAGAAAATCACATATTGGACGACACACTTCATAGAAGAAAGAATGAAGCTCATTCAACAGGTTCACAAGTTTGGCTTGCATATTCATAACTTAAAAGATGAGTTGTGTTCAAACATTGATGCATTTAATGCACAACAAAATAGTGATGAGTTGTGTAAGGCTGAAAAGATACTCATAAGCTAAATTTAATGAGCTAAAATAGGAGGGCCAACTAATCGACCACACTTTTATTGATGTTGCCACTATTGAGGAGAGTACTCTAGAGTCATGTGAAGAAGTAGATAGTATGATTTTTAAGGACTCTAGTGTGTGTGAATATGAGAATGTAAATAGTAATACAATTCATGAGTTAGGGCACATCGAGTCTCCTTTCAATCATTATTCTACATTGTGTTTAGATATTAAGATAGTAATTGAGCCATCTGAGCCTATGGAAGAGTTTAAATATGAGGAACAAAGTGCTTATATTCTTGAAATTATAGTGCCAAAATTACAAAAGTACATTTCTCACTTAATGGCCAAGGAGTGCAAGATGCCATATCAATTTCTTAGTTCCTTTAGATTTATACAACCGCCCCTTGAGTGTAGCTGAAAACTAGAAAAGAAGTTAGGAGTATAATTTATATGTTCAAAGTAGAAGGAAATATGGTAAACACGATGGCATCATGCCGCAATGTTAAATTAGGCACTTATTGGGAGGCAACCCAATTGTAGTATAACTTTTTATTTTTATTTTATAGTATCATATTTTTGTTTTATTTTTATTTGTGCTTATTAAGGAAAGTCTGAGAACTCGAAATTTGAAGTTAAGGAGCATGGTTGAGCGCATGTTTGGGATCGAGTAACTATTGATGAAAATTAAGGAAACATGTTGCTAGGTAGGCCGTAGAGTGTCGCACGGAGTATCTTTCACCCTTAATCTTTACCTTTTCTATAAATTACTTTCAGGAGTAATTGTGATTTTAAATGTGGGGTGGAAAATCTTTTGATATTCGTGAGTTCACAAGTGATGTATGCCATAGGATTTTGAATTGTTTTGGCTTGCTAATCTTCAAAAAGAATTTGAGAAAAAGCCTAAAACCACAAAAACAATTCTTTGGGTTAGGATAGTTTGTTAGTATTTTTTTTTAAGTAGCATAATACTCCACTAGCTCTCTTGGATTTTATTTTGACCATTGTTCGTTTCCAATAGGGTAACCTTTGAACCGGATAATTTTTATTTTTTTAGGAAGTAGAGTTTTTTTAATCATAGGTAGAGACTTTTTCCGATGATTAATAGATGACGATAGTCTTGAGAAAAATTATTCATATCTAGAAGAGGGATTAGAAATAATAGCCTTTTGAATGTTAGGTGCTTCACCTAAAGTATACATTAAATATCATGGATAATTCACTCAAAAAGAAGCATAAAAAGTAGAAAATTTCATTTAGAGACGCTTAGGCTCTTTAGATTTAATCTAAAATGTAAAGATGGGTTTAATAATATGAATACATTTAATATGGTTATATTGTGATTATGTCATCCTTGAATGCCACTTTCGAATAATTGTGCCATGTGTGATGAGTGTTTCCTTTGTTCTTGTATGTTTGGTATCTAGAATTTTCCTTGTGTGTATAAAATTTAACTTAGTGTCTAGAAGTGGGATATGATTAAGGGCATTTTTTTTGTAAGCCAAATTCCTTTGACTATCATGTATGCCACCTTGTACATTATTCTTAGTTAAGCCTCTTTGTGTCTTTTAGCCTATTTTTTTTTACTAACCATGGTAATTAGACTATTCCCCTTTGTTTGATATACCCTATATTAATTTGATCCAAAGACACCCTAATGCACTTTGTAGTTTAAAGATATAGAGGAAAAAAGGAACAAAAGAGGAGCGGTAAAGATAGAGGGAGGTTGGTGTTGTAAGAAGGAGAATTTGATATGGTGCCCTTCTAAAATATATAATTAAATGTTGTTAGTGAGGAGAAGAAAAATCAAAAAGGGAAACTTATAGAACGTCTCTGCATCCTGTATCTGGTCAAATAGATCATCAATATGCAGCATCAAATACCTATTCTTAATGGTTACCTTATTCAGCTTCCTGTAGTAATATACATATGCAAGGAGCCATCTTTCTTCTTCACAAATAATAAAAAAACACCCCACAGAGACACACTAGGCCTGATAAGCCCCTTACATAGAAGGTCCTGGAGCTATTCCTTAAGCTCCCTCAACTTGGCTTGTGCCATCTGATATAGCAGAATAGGAATAGGCTTAGTGCCCATCTCAATATCAATACAAAAGTCAATATGATGATCAAGAGGAAAACCCGATAGATTAGTAAGGAACACATCCGAATACTCGCAAACCACTGGAATTGACTAGTAGAAGGTGTGGTGGCACTAGTATCACAGGGGTAAGCAAGATAATCCAAGCACCCTTTCCCAACCAATCATTAGTCTCTTCATAAGGATATAACTCCCATCGGCATGTGGCTATCGGCACCTTTTCATACAATAGAAGGGATACTTGGTATCCGTAGAGTGAAAGTCTTCGCAAAGAAATCCAACACCGTATGATAAGGAGACATCGAATCCATGCCTAAGATAACATCAAAGTCAACCATATCCAGCACAACCAGGTCAACCCATGTTTAATACCCAAGAATAGTCATCACACAAGCTCGTTATACATGATCCACTACTAAGAAAACTCCTATTGGGTAGATACACGCATAGGAATAGGAAATAACTCACATGTAGACTCCAGATGAGTAGCATAATATGTTGATACATAAGAGAATGTAGACCCCGGATCAAACAATGTAGAGGCTGACTGATAACAGATGGAGATCATACATGTGATGACATCAACTGAAGCCTCAGCCTCGGGCCAACCCAGAAATGCATACATGTGGCTCTGGCCACCTCAAGCATCCTGGGGACCACCCCTACTACCCTGCGCACCGCCTCTGGCTGGTGGCACTAGAGCCTTGGGAGCCTGAACCTGCTGACTTGGCTGACTCTGCTGACCCTATCTTTAACACCCCGTACCTCTCAAAACCTACATGACTAAGTTAATATCGATGAAGGTACTTGAGCTCGATATTGTTAAAGGGTAATTTGGCCTAGAATTTTAAATGGCTAAATGTATATAAGTGTTAAGTTGAAGTATAGGGATGAGGGTTTTAAAAATAAGATAAAATAAGTGAGGTGCTTGCTCAACTTATCTAAGCTCATATGTGACAAGTAGGTTCATCACCTACCTACGCTAACAAACTATGTTCCAAGGGCCGATTACGGGCACTAACACTATGGATTATTAGGCCTAATGGTAGCCCGGATGAAGCTTAAAGTTGGCACATCAAAGTGCAACAAAATCTAGCCCGAACAACTAAAAAATATAGCCACTAATGTTAACCACATTTTGACCCAAGAGAAGCCAAAAATCAGCCACAAAACTTAACCCTTTTGAGGCCCAAGTAAAGGATAATTTTGGACCAAGTTTCTTGACCCATTTTGGCCAAAATATATTCAAAAAGCCGGCCAAAGAGGCCTCCTTATAGAGACCTTTTGTTGATCAATATTGATCACAAAAAGCTTGAAAACATTTACTAGAACTCTCTCTTATCTTCTTTCCTCTTGGCAGCCCCTCTCTCCCTTTAGGGTTCTAAGAAGCTGAAGATTCATTCAAGCTTAAGGGGGTACTTAATCTTTGCAAGTCATCAATAAAAAGAGAATAAAAACATCCCTTCAAAGGTGATTAACTTACTAAAGAAAAGTCCAAGTTGTGCTAAGCGCAATCTTTGGAAGGAACAAGATATGTTAAGGCTTCTTTATTCCATTTTGGCATGAATCTTGAAATGGAAATCTAAATCTCTGAAGGAACGTAGATTGTGTGTTAGTGTGTGCAAAGGTGCTACTGCAATATTGAGGCTATTATATACATAATGTGCATTGAGGTGCTACTTCCATGTTGAGGCCATTATATACATAGTGTGCACTGAGGTGCTACTACCATATGACGCCATTATATACATAATGTGTGCCGAGGCGCTACTGCCATATTGAGGCTATTATATATAGGGTCCACTGAGGTGCTATTATGGTTTAGCGTGTGTTACAAAGAGTGAGTTGTGGTGTGAGTTAATGCATGTGTTGTGTCCTAAAAAGAATAAAGGAGAAAAGAGCTTAACGAGTCTTACCAATTATAGTTTACAAGTTTCATATTATATCCTGTTCAGCTTTAGTACTTGAAACTTACTATTATGTTTCTACCTTACATACCAATACATTATTTTCATACTGACGTCCCTATTTCCTGGGGCGTTTTGCATTCATGCATGCAGGTCCAGACAGAAACCTAGACAAACCTATTGAGTATGAGGTGCAGAGTTCAACCATTTTGGTAAGCTCCATTCTTCCTGGAGCTGATGAGTCAGAGGTCTAACTTATATATTGATCAGATTATGTATATGTACATTTAATAGATAGTCCAGGGCCTTGTCCTGGCAATGAGACATTTTATTTACTTGTAGAGGCTTGTAGACTTGTATATGTATGTTAGTGTTGGGTATGGCCTTGTCGGACTTGTTATTAGCTATCTACTATGATATTAGCCTTATCGGCCTTGAGTTGTTTACCTATTGTTGAGCTATCAGTGTTTCTAATTACTATATTTAGAGACCTTGTCGGGCTCAAACCCCCAGCAAGTTTAATAGAGATAGACTCGATTTTGGTGCCCTTGGCCTTTTGCCACTCCGAGTGTTGGTCCCACCTCTCATGTTTTGGGGCGTGACAAACTTGGTATCAGAGCACATCGAATCCCAGGGAGTCTACAAGACGTGTCTAGCAGAGTATTGCTTATTGGTGTATTATGCACCATTCCAATAATCATGAGGCTATAGGATATTTAGGAATTATTATTCTTCTTTCATCTGCTAGATCGTGCAATAGAGTGAGGTCATACGATATTTGAAGTCTAATTCATGCTTTTCAATTCCTTGTTTGCAGAAATGCCTATGACAAGACAAATGACTAGCCGATGAGTTGGCATGGATGTGGGCGAAGGTACTAGTCAATCAACGTATATACAAATAGATAGATTGGAGGCTCAAAGTGAATCAGCCACTCCAGAGATCCCAGTTCAGCTAGTACCTGATAAGACTAGAGGGGATCCAGCACCCCTGGCCTCACATTCTCTAGTGGCACCATGGATAGCTAGAGATAAACCAGCACCTGCAGTTCCTCCACCTGGAGTAGAGGACCAGGATATCAGGAGCGTAATTCGATTATTGACCCAGATGGTAGCCACACATCAACAACAAATAGGGGCATCGACGAGTGCTAGGTTAGGTGACTCCAAAAGTTCTAGGGCTTGAGAGTTTGTCAGCCTGAGTCCTCCTATATTTACAGGCTCTGACCCACATGAGGACCCTCAGGAGTTTAATAATCAGATTTATCACGTACTTTGAGTCATGCATGCATCATTAGTGGAGGCAGTGGAGTTTGCATCTTTCAGGTCATTTTGTGGTTCGAGGCTTGGGATTGGTCTAGGGGATTGAATGAAACCCCGGCTGAATGGGAGGATTTTTCAGAGGCCTTCCTAGATCATTATCTTCCATAAGAGGTTTGAGTAGACAAAATTGATCAGTTTCTAGCCCTTAGACAACGCAATATGAGTGTTCGAGAGTACAACCTCAGGTTTAATTCATTAGCCAGGTACCCTCCCAATATTATGAGAACGATGTGAGCTAAAGCTCATCGATATATGGGTGGCCTTAAGGATGAATTGATTAAAGTATTAACAATAGCAGCCACACAAGAGGATATGAATATTACTAATATTTCTAGAGATTAACAATATTGCTCAGACTGTAGAGGATCTTGAAGTACAAATTAGAGATAACAAAAGCCAAGAAAGGGATCAGAATAAAAGTGCTAGATCTATTGGGTCCTATGAAGAGCCACGAGGTAATGTTAGGCCACATTTTCATAGGCAACCATCCTACCCTACCGGTGGTGCCTCACACCAGTTGCAGAGGCAGAGGTACGATCCTTTTCTCAGCCTGGACCAGGACACAATTCATGTACATCAAGTTCCCATTGCCAGAGGCATTCAGGTCAGATGAGTCCACCTTTGCTCCCTTGTGTTCTGTGCGGTAGGAAGCATCCTGGGATATGTCGCCTGGGTTCAAATATTTGTTATTCATGTAGGAATTCTGGTAACTTTATTCGAAAGTTTCAAAGTAGAGGTAGGGGTGAAATGTCCCAGCCTACAGGGTCGATGGCAGTTTTTTCATCAACTGGTCATCCCCCTAGGACAGGCCCACAGGCCACTCCAGGTCATGGTAGAGGTAGAGGAGGAGCATCCAGTTTTGATGGTCGTCAAAATTGCACTTATGCTCTATCCGGTCTCCAGGACATGGAGTCATCACCTGATGTTGTTATAGGTACATTGACTATTGTTACTCATGTGGTTTATGAACTTATAGATCCTGGCTCCACTCTTTCATATGTTACCCTCTCATTGCTGGTAAGTTTGGGGAAGACCTAGAGTTATTGCCTAGACCCTATGTTGTATCTACGCCAGTTGGTGAATCTAGTATAGCTAGACGAGTTTATCGAGATTGTGCAGTGTGGATTTATGACTATCTCACTTCATCTTATCTAATTTAATTAGATATGATTGACTTCGATGTCATTATGGGTATGGACTAGTTAGCTGAATGTTATGCTAATATCGATTGTAGAACTAAGGTTGTCAAATTCCATTTTCTAGAAAATACAATCCCGGAGTGGAAAGGTAATGTTGCCATGCCAAGGGGTAGGTTTATTTCCTACCTTAAGTCTCATAAAATGATTTCTAAAGGCTATATCTATCATCTAGTTCGAGTAGGAAGCACATAGTATGAACCAATGACTCTTCAATCGTTTTCTGTGGTGAATCAATTTCCAGATGTATTCCTGGATGAGCTTCCCGGATTCCATCTAAAAAGGGAAATTGAGTTTGCCATAGATCTCCTTCCAGATACTCAGCCGATGTGAATTCCCCCTAACAGGATTACTCCTGCAGAACGAAGAGAGTTAATGGAACAACTTAAGGATCTACTCGAAAAAGGTTTCAGTAGGTCTAGTACATCGTTATGGGGCGCACAAGTTTTGTTTGTTCGTAAAAAGGATGGGTACTTGAGGATGTTTATCGATTACTAACATCTGAATAAAGTTTCTATCAAGAATAAATATCTGCTTCCAAGGATTGATGACCTTTTTGATCAGTTGCAAGGTGCCAAATATTTTTCAAAGGTTGACTTGTGGTCGGGGTATCACTAGCTACGAGTTAAAGGGGTAGATGTGCCCAAGACATCCTTCAGAACAAGGTATGGCCACTTTGAGTTTCTAGTAATATCTTTCGGGCTTACTAATTCCCCAACAACTTTCATAGACATAACGAATCGGGTCTTCAAGCTCTTACTAGATGTAATTATGATTGTATTTATTGACGTTATCCTGATTTACTCGCGGTCCGAAGCCAAACATACAAATTATATGCGTGCAGTATTGTAAACACTTCAGAATCATAAATTATATGCAAAGTTCTCCAAGTGTGAGTTTTGGTTGACTTCGATGGCTTTTCTTGGCCATGTAATTACAGACAAAGGTATAAGAGTTGACAGCCAAAAGATTGAAGTTGTAAAGAATTGGCCGAGGCCCTTGAAACTACAAAGATCTGTATTTTTTTGGGCTTAGCAGGTTATTACCGGAGGTTTGTGGAAGGATTTTATTCTATCTCTTCACCATTGACAAAGTTGACTCATAAAGCAGCCAAGTTCTAGTGGTTTGATGCATTTGAGAAGAGTTTTCAGGAGTTGAAGGATAGGCTTACTTCAGCGCCTATCTTAACTTTGCCAAAGGGCATATAAGGTTATGTTGTTTATTGTGATGCTTCAAGGATTGGGTTGGGCTGCATTTTAAAGCAGCATGGTAAAGTTATTGCCTATGCCTCGAGATAGCTGAGAAAGCATGAGCAAAATTACACTACTCATAATCTTTAAATGGCAGCAGTAATATTTGCCCTGAAATTTGGCGCCATTACTTGTTTGGAGTCCATGTAGATGTGTTTACAGATCACAAAAGTCTATAGTATTTATTCCAACAGAAGGAATTAAACCTAATGTAAAGAAGGTGGCTAGAGCTACTAAAGGATTATGACATAGATATTTTGGACCATCCAGGTAATGCAAATGTAGTGGCCAATGCATTTAGCCGCAAATCCATGGAAAGCTTGAGCCACATGGAAAATAGAAAGATTGAGATGACAAGATAACTACATTAGTTAGCTAATTTGCAGGTTCGACTACTAGACCCAAGTAATGGAGGAGTTGTTATTCAAAACACAGCAGAATCCTTACTTATAACAGAGGTAAAGGAATGACAATATAATATCCATAATTAGTAAGGTTGAGGGAAGAAATTCGGCAGAAGAAGCAACCATTATTAGAGCTTAAGGAAGATGGGGTTCTGAGATATCAAAGTCGTCTATGTGTACCTAACGTCGGGGTGCTTTGGGAGAAAATTTTGGAAGAAGTCCACTATTCCCGTTGTTTAATCCATCCGAGAGCGAAAAAGATGTATCATGATCTTCGACAAATTTACTGGTGGAATAATATGAAGAGAAATATTGCAGAGTTTGTATCCTAATGCCCAAATTGTCAACAGGTAAAAATTGAGCACCAGAGGCCCGGAGGGCTAACTCAAGGTATAATGATACCAACCTGGAAATGGGAGGTGATCAACATGGATTTTATTATAGGCTTACCCCGTACTTATCGGAAGTATGATTCCATACGGGTAATTGTAGATAGACTTACAAATTCAGCTTACTTTTTGCCAGTAAGGACAACTTATAGTGCTGAAGATTATGCCAAGTTGTATATTAATGAAATAGTTAGACTTCATGGTGTCCCAATCTCCATCATTTTGGACAGGCGTGCTCAGTTTACAACAAATTTATGGAGGTCTTTCTAGAAATGCTTAGGTACTCAAGTAAGTCTCAGTACAACTTTTCATCCACAGACAGATGGATAAGAGGAACGCACTATTCGGATACTCGAGGATATGCTACGAGCTTGTGTACTAGATTTTAAAAGGGGTTGGGATGACCATTTGCCATTTATTGAGTTTTCTTATAATAATAGATTCCATGCCGATTGGATGGTTTGAAGTTGGGGAAGCAGAATTTTTAGGGCCCGACCTAGTTCATAAGGCTATGGAGAAGGTGAATCTAATCCGAGAAAGATTACTAACAACCCAGAGTAGGCAGAAATTGTATGTATATGTGCGTTGCTGAGATTTGGAATTTAATGTTAATGATTTTGTTTTCCTAAATGTTTTGCCCATGAAAGGCGTTATATGGTTTGGTAAAAAGGGAACCAAGATATATCCGACCATACAAGATCACTCCAAAGGTAGGAAAAGTGGCATATGAGCTAGAGTTACCTACAGTGTTGGAGACAGTCCATCTTGTATTCCATGTATCGTTGTTACAAAAGTGCATAGGGGATCCTTCACGTATTATGTCTATCAAAGATGTTCAACTTTTTGAAGACTTATCCTACGAGAAAGTACCAATTGCAATCCTAGATCATCAAATTAGGAAGCTCAGAACCAAAGAAGTAGCCTCAGTAAATATGTTGGAGAGAAACAATAATATTCTTGAAATGACGTGGTAAGCCGAGGAAGAAATGAGGAAAAAGTATCCCCAGTTATTTATGTCATGAAGATAGTATTGAGGTAAGTCATATCCTTATCTTATTTATTTTTTCCTACTGTGCAAATATGATCAACTTTTAACATGTGCAAATGATTGCATTTAATTGTATATTATTGTATCACCTCTGAGGAACTGTGCTGGACTTTTGCTGAGTTGCAGGCTTTTGGATAGTCCCAATTATAAAGGAAACTCTGCCAAAATTTCTAAAAATCCTATACGCATTACCTTCATTCGAGGATGAATGATTCTAAGGGGGGAAGGATGTAACACCTGGTACCTTTCAAAACCTATATGACTAAGTTAATATCAAAGAAGGTACTTGAGCTCGAGATTGTAAAGGGGTACTATGGCCTAGAATTTGAAATGGACAAATGTATATGTGTGTAATGTTAAAGTATAAGGATGAGGGTTTTCACAAATGAGATAAAAGAATTGAGGTGCTTGCTCAACTTGTCTAAGCTCATAGGTGACAAGTAGGTGCATCAACTACCTACGCTAACAAACTAAGTTCTGAGGGTCGATTATGGGAAGCAATACCATATATTATTAGACCTAATAGTGGCCCAAATGAAGATTAAAGATGTCCCATCAAAGTGCAAGCAAATCTGTCCCAAACAACTACAAAAGTTAGGCACCAATGTTGACCACATTTTTACCCAAGAGAAGCTCAAATTCAGCCACAAAACTTAACCCTTTTGAGGCCCAAGTAAAGGATAATTTTGGCCCAAGTTTCTTGACCCATTTTGGACCAAATCTACTCAAAAAAGTTGGCCAAAGAGGCCCCCTTATACAGACCTTTTGTTGATCAATATTGATCACAAAAAGCTGATTTTTTTTATAGAACTCTCTCTTATCTTCTATCCGCTTGCCAGCCCCTCTCTCCCTTTAGGGTTCTAAGAAGATCAAGATTCATTCAATCTTAAGGGGGTACTTAAGATTTGCAAGGCATCAATAAAAAGAGTATAAAAATACCCCTTCAAGTGTGATTAACTTAATAAAGGAAAGGCTAAGTTTTGGTAAGCGCAATCTTTTGAAGGAACGAGGTATGTTAAGGCTTCTTTATTCCTTATTGGCATGAATCAAGAAATGAAACTCTAAATATCTGAAAGAAAGAATTTGAGTATTCTATTTTAACAGAGCTGATTTGGTAACTTAACAATTCTTAAGGAACTAAGTGATACATTATGGTGATTCAAGTCGCCTTCTTATAAAAATCTGATTCTTTTTGCACGAAACATAAGTTATCCTATTGTCGAGTTTCTTCTTTGTATTGTCATCCCTAATCGAGCATTAAAAAGTATAAAAGGAAGGTTAGCAAGTCAAATCCCTATTCATATGTGTTAGGTAAGTTGAGTCCAACATCTAGTAAGTCAAGGCTAAAGAAGTTATCTAGATGAACCTTCATAACTAACAAGAGTAGCTTTGAAGGTCAATCTAGTAATACGCTTATTACGCATGGATTGCGTAAGGGGGTACTTAAGATTTGCAAGGCATCAATAAAAAGAGTATAAAAACACCCCTTCAAGTGTGATTAACTTAATAAAGGAAAGGCTATGTTTTGGTAAGCGCAATCTTTTGAAGGAACGAGGTATGTTAAGGCTTCTTTATTCCTTATTGGCATGAATCAAAAAATGGAACTCTAAATATCTGAAAGAAAGAATTTGAGTATTCTATTTTAACAGAGCTGATTTGGTAACTTAACATTTCTTAAGGAACTAAGTGATACATTATGGTGATTCAAGTCGCCTTCTTATAAAAATCTGATTCTTTTTGCACGAAACATAAGTTATCCTATTGTCGAGTTTCTTCTTTGTATTGTCATCCCTAATCGAGCATTAAAAAGTATAAAAGGAAGGTTAGCAAGTCAAATCCCTATTCATATGTGTTAGGTAAGTTGAGTCCAACATCTAGTAAGTCAAGGCTAAAGAAGTTATCTAGATGAACCTTCATAACTAACAAGAGTAGCTTTGAAGGTCAATCTATTAATACGCTTATTACGCATGGATTGCGTAAGGGGGTACTTAAGATTTGCAAGGCATCAATAAAAAGAGTATAAAAACACCCCTTCAAGTGTGATTAACTTAATAAAGGGAAGGCTAAGTTTTGGTAAGCGCAATCTTTTGAAGGAACGAGGTATGTTAAGGCTTCTTTATTCCTTATTGGCATGAATCAAGAAATGGAACTCTAAATATCTGAAAGAAAGAATTTGAGTATTCTATTTTAACAGAGCTGATTTGGTAACTTAACAATTCTTAAGGAACTAAGTGATACATTATTGTGATTCAAGTCGCCTTCTTATAAAAATCTGATTCTTTTTGCACCAAACATAAGTTATCCTATTGTTGAGTTTCTTCTTTGTATTGTCATCCCTAATCGAGCATTAAAAAGTATAAAAGGAAGGTTAGCAAGTCAAATCCCTATTCATATATGTTAGGTAAGTTGAGTCCAACATCTAGTAAGTCAAGGCTAAAGAAGTTATCTAGATGAACCTTCATAACTAACAAGAGTAGCTTTGAAGGTCAATCTAGTAATACGCTTATTACGCATGGATTGCGTGTTAGTGTGTACCGAGGCACTACTGCCACATTGAAGCTATTATCTACATAGTGTGCACTGAGGAGCTACTACCATATTAAGGCCATTATATACATAGTTTGCACTGAGGTGCTACTATAATATTGAGGCCATTATATACATAGTGTGCGCCGAGGCGCTACTGCCATATTGAGGCTATTATATATAGGGTGCGCCAAGGTGATATTATGGTTCAGTGTGTGTTATAAAGAGTGAGTTACAGTGTGAGTTAATGCATGTGTTGTGTTCTAAAAAGAATAAAGGAGAAAAGAGCTTAACGAGTCTTACCAATTATAGTTTACAAGTTTTATGATTGTGATAGGGGCAGTACCTTTAATAAGGAACAAGGCTTCAACCTGAATGCGGTGGGGGACAATCTTCCCAACATTCTAACTCAGTTTGCCAACTATCCGTGGCAACCATTTAAGGAAGTGCCCGAAAACTATTACAAGGAGTTAGTACGAGAGTTCTTCACCTCATATCAGGCCTCAGAGGATACTAAAGGCCATAAAAGGGGTTGTGAGAAATTCCCCGCATTGGACTCATTTATGGTTCGAGGAAAAGAAGTAAAGATCACCCCAGCTGCAATTAATGCCATCTATTCGAGAAATCTAATTAAATCAGCACCTGACCTCATAGAGAAGCTACTTCTCAAGCGCAAACCTCTCGAATGGGTAGCCCCCATCATTGCTCCTGACATACATCATTGGGCTACTATGGGGGGTGCGATTCCCCGCCTGACTTTATACTTCGAGGCAACGTGTGGTATGACATTATGCGCTCCTATCTAATAATTTCTCAAAATGACCAAAAGATAATACATGATTGAGCCATGCTTGTAGCTGCAATCATGGTAGGAGATCATATCAATATGGGTGAGGTTATTTCCTTAGTGATAAAGAGGAAATCTCAAAGGAGTGGTAATGAATTTCCCTTGCCGGTGTTAATTAGCAATCTTTGTACGGAAGCTGCTGTTCTTTTTTTCGACTGTGATACTCCTACTTCGGGCATTGATGTATTGGATCTTCTGAAGAAAACAGACAGGGACGCCCCCAGGTTTAAGAGGCAAAGGGTTGAGCAATTGAGTGGGATTGACAGTGATGAGCTTGCTACTAGGGCAGATGCTTTATCTCCCTCCCGGACTACCTCAGAGGCATATCCACAGGCCCCTGAACCCTCTAGGACCAAAGGTAGCCTTCAGAACATAGTGGACAAAACCCATAGCCATGAGCGGCAGCTGGCTGACCTAGCCTTGAAGATACCCTGTATTATAAACAAGGCTATCAAAAGTGCAGTTAAGGGGGTGGTGGATAGCTTGAACACACTGTGTAATAGGGTTGATGTCATGGAGGGGGCAATCACAACACTGCAGAGAGATATTGACAAAGCCAAGGGCAAAACCTCAGTGGTGCAGGAATATTTGACCACATTGCCTCCACCTCAGAAGATTACCAGACCTATGGATGACTTTTTTGCCTCCTATGCGGATGAGGAGTTGACCGATAATGATAATTATGATTTTGATGATGATAAGAACCCTGACTTCTAGTGGGTTCTCCGTGACTCCACACTTTCTGCAGACTCCCGATGGGGTGGCGCTGGTCCAAGTGGAAGGAATATAGGTGAGGAAGCAGTTGTTGATGATGATGATGATGAGGCCTAGTCCTACAGGGAGTTCCACCCTCTTCCCCATTGAGCTATTAGCATTGAGGGCAATGTTATTATAATGGGGAGGGGTGGCTTTACTTGCTTTTGTTGGTGCGCGTGAGTGGACTTGAAATATTTTATCGCCCTTGTTAGGCCATGTTGATATTCTGCTGGATTTCATTTAGCTCTTGTCAGGCATATTTGGATGATTGTGATGTTAATTGCCCTTGCCGGGCCCTTTTAGTTATGTTTTATTTTTATTTTTATTTTTATTTTTATTTTGAACTTATTTGTGCCCTCATCGGGCTTGATTTTTGTTGATTATATGCCGGGTTGGTCTTACATGCTCCATTGTCTTGCTACCCGTGCTTTGCAAATGCGCTAAGGGCCTATGCCGAGGCTTTCTTTAAATGAATCATGAGTGCAAAATTTGGATATCGCCTTGTTAATAGTAGTTTAGAAATAAACTCTGAGGGTTTTCTTAATACCACGGTTCTTTCCCAAGAAGGAAAAGTTTTGATTATTTTCTTTTTATTCTCTTTTGTTTTTGTGTGTCAAACCGGGTTGGTGTTTCCCTATGATAGATTGAGAGGCAACTTTCTTAAGAGAAAATGCTAAGTTTTAGTTTAGAATTGAGTCCGTTGTTGCTTGTCTCGAAATGGGCCCACCAAAAAAAAATTCTTGGCAATTTATTTTGAAAATAAAAGAAAGAAGGGAAATGAATTTTTGAGGAAAAGCATTCTCTTGTCATGACTTACACAGTCTCGTTTTTGCTTGATTGACTCACAAACGAGTGTGTAATAAACTCGTAATAGCTTGTCAAAAATCATTTGCCCCAATTGATTGTGAGACTAATGGAAGAGGTCTTGTGGAATTATGCCTTGTGTGATGAGGCTTTACCTTGATTCTTGTGCATAAGTGTCATCTAAAACTTTCCTCGAATGTGATTCAAGGCGAAATTCTAGGTGTGATCAAACTTAGAAGTTGACCTTAGGCCCTTTTTGATAGCCACTTCTCCCGAATGACTTCCCACATCATCAATCCTAATGAAACCCTTTTGAGCTTGTGACCGTTCTTTGGCACCTTGTAACACCATAACCTTTTTGGAACCTCTATTTTGGCACCCATCCACCCTAATTTCTTAAAAATAAAATGTAGGCTAAAATCCTAAGTTTGGGGGGGGGGAACGAAAGATAATATAGGCAAATGCCTAAGTTTGGGGGTGCATGTAATCAATGATGAGAAGAAAAGAAGTCCACTTCAAGTGCAAGGTAGCACCTTAATTTCGAATTAAAAATTTCTCCAAAAGATCAATCCAATGAGGAAATTGAAAAGCAAAAATAGTTGCTACCAAGTGAAGGGGGTATAACGAGTCTGAATGATCGTGAGTAAAAAGGAGAAATCTTGGGTTGTGTGAGGGAGAATAAAGGTGAAGTTGAAATTGGAAATTGTGAGCGGTGTTCGAAATGAGAACAAAGAGCATTAGGGGAGGTGTAGTCACTTGAACCAAATGATATCCTCACCTTAGCCCTAACAAACATCGTAACCCACAAGTCCTTGGTGATTCCGAGTTTGGCTACCCTACATAAGTGGCAATATACATAAAGGGAAAGCTTATAGTTTGATGCATATGCACTTGAACTTCCTTGAGAGAGTAAGAGTCTTCTTGGTTCTCCTATAATCCCGTGTTTTGTGAATTGAATGATTGTGAGCGGGATTCTCTCTTGTGGGGAGTATCATCATGCACTCGAATTGAAACATAGAGTCTCTATTTCAATTGAGGGGAATAAATAATACAAGTTGCGTGAGGAATGTCGAGGCAAGCCTTGACGGTCCATGCCAATGACTTGAGAAGATTAAATGTATTGTTTTGAATGGAAAAATTCCCTTGATTTTGAATGAGAAATGATGTCCTTTTGGAAAAGGTATTGAATTGATCAATTTCCTTGAATTTGTGGTGGTCCAAATTGAGATGAGCATAGTAGTTGAGTCGTTTGTTTGAGTCTTTCGATTATTCTTTTTCTTAATTTTTAGAGTAGAGTAGTCTTTTGTGCCTTGATTGAGCCTAGATCATAATTCATTCCTTACCTTGTGAGTATCTTGCTTGAGTAAAAGCAATAGTTCAAGTTTGGGGGTTTGATAAGTCGGTAATCCACCAACTTATTGAGCCTATATCCATGAATTACAGTTATGTTTTGAATAGATTTAGAGGTTCTTATGGCCTTTATTGATGTCTATGCAGGTACTTTTGATAGATTATGATAAACAAGGAAATGGACCCAAAAAGAGTTCAAAAGGAATGAAGTGTGAAGTGTTCGGAAAGGCTGAAGATGTTGTGGTCGTGCAACACGCACAAGCCGAGGTGCGAACCGCACCTCTTCCACATAGAGCTGCAAAAATTCCAAAAGAGTCTGTTAAGGTGTGTGGTCACTGTGAAAAGCGCACATCTCAATGTCTGAACCACACCACCTTACGGAGCTCCCAAAGATAGCTGAAGTCACTAGTTCAATTAAAGGCGGTGTGCGACGCGCACATCACAACGTGCGAACCGCACATCACGCCGCACACCTCTCGAAGGGTATTTTTGTCCTAATTTTTAGTGACATTTTGGGAAACTATAAAAAGCCTATTTAGGCTCAATTGTAAATAACTTTCTTCAGTCCTGAATCTTCTAAAGAGCATTTTACTTGGAGACTAAGTTTTTCACCTCCATTGAGAAGAGGGTTTCAATATAATTCTTTTGGTTAACACTTGTGTGCTCAAATTGAATCTAGAACTTGAGATTCAGCTCTAGTGGAAGAGTTTTAGACTTACCTAGCTGATATCTCTTTCTCTCTTGCTATGAGTGGCTAATTTCTCTTGTCTAGGGGTGCATTGATGATATGTGCTTAACAAATAGGTGTGGGTGTTATTTATTCTTGCTTATAATTGCTTAATTGACATGGGTCTAGTAATTTCACTAAGTTTTAATCCTAAAATTGGTGGTTGCAAACAATAATTTTCATTACTTGACTATGTGATTGCTTGAGAAAGGATTTCATAGTTTCAGATGTGAAATTACTAGTGGGAACTTGGGATTCCACTCAGATTTGAGGCTAGAGATAGATCTTATCGATGGAACTACCCATTTAA
Source organism: Jaltomata sinuosa (assembly GCA_003996215.1). NCBI lineage: Eukaryota > Viridiplantae > Streptophyta > Magnoliopsida > Solanales > Solanaceae > Jaltomata > Jaltomata sinuosa. The sequence goes on from QJPP01002399.1 coordinate 26,698, forward strand.
GGGTCTAAGCTAGAGATAGGGTGACCTCCCTAAGCATAGATTGGTTATTTATTGATCAAACCGGTGATTCTCTAACCGAGATCATCAGATATAAGATTGTTGATCGGGAGATAAGCAATTCATACCCATAACCAATGCTACGTATGTCATTAAGCGAGAATAAGTATGAATTGATGATCACCCTATCCCATAACTAAAGCCCCATTGGATATGCATCCCTAGTCGTCTAGTCAACTTGGTACACCCGCTTTCGTTTTATTGCTTTTTAATTGAATTGTGATTGTAGTGACAACATCCCAATTCCCCCATCCTTTTACTTTTTCTAATTGTGAGCATTTACTCTCGCTTTGAAGGCAACTCAATACAATCTCTCTTTAGCTACTCCAAGTCCCTTGGGTACGACCCCGACACTCATTGGGATTATAAATTTTGTTTTGCTACACAATCGTTGTGGCCCCCAACTTAAGGGACCACGATTTTACCATTCATCAGGGACCGGTACCCGGAGCGCCAAAAAGCTGAGGGCGCCAAAATCGAGTGTATCTCTATTGAACCTGCTGGGGGTCTGAGACCGATAAGGTATCCAAATATAGAAATTAGAAACACTAATAGCTCAACAATAGGTAAACAACTCAAGGCCGACAAGGCTAATATCATAGTAGATGGCTAATAACAAGTTCGACAAGGCCATACCCAACACTGACATACATATACACGTCTACAAGCCTCTACGAGTAAATAAAATATCTCATAGCCAAGACAGGGCCCTGCACTACCCATTAACTATACATATACATAACTTGATCAAAATATAAGTTATACCTTTGACTTGTCAGCTCCAAGAATAATGGAGCTTTCTAAAATGGCTGAACTCTGCAACTCCTACTGAAGAGGTTTGTCTGCATTTCTATCTGGACCAACAGGAATGAATGCAGAACCCCCTAGACATTGGGGATGTCAATACGAAAATAATGTACTTGTATGTAAGGTAGAAACATAATAGTAAGTTGCAAATAGTAAATCTGAACAAGATATAATAGATCACTTTCATGCCCTCTATCTGAACCGAACCCTCTCCTCCTTTGAGACTTGGTCATGGTAAGATGGGGCTTTCTTTTTCCCTTTTGCAGCTGGCTTGGAGGAGGAGGGAGTTGTTGGCCTGCCTGAGCTTCTCTCTGTGTTACCCCTGTTAGAAGACATGTTCTGCATACATATATTGTAAGCAAAAAGTAAAAACAAAACCTAAGAAGAAATTAACAAACTACCAAGGATGGAATGCAATGGATTGGAAAAACAAAGTAGGTAACTATTGGTCTGTGTGGACCACATGCAAAATGCAGCAGAGAGAGTGCGTGTCGTATGTGCTTTTTAATAAGAAAATAGAAACCTACATGGAATTTCCGTCGAGGTGCGAAGCTGGTGCGATTCGCACCATCCAAAGTGTGTGTCGCACCAGGTGTCATCCCTCAAATCAGTGACTAGCTTTTTCTTTTTAATTATGGTGCGATGATTCATGCGACCCGCACATCAAAATCTATGCATCTCATGCAAAATGCACAAAGGAATAATTGGAATTTTTGGTTCCTTGTGTTCCTGTGAATTCCGCATGTGATCCATTGAGCAAGATGTGCTTAGGAACTGGGCATCACGCAATAACCCAATCAATATTAAATAAGGGGGACAAGGGATCTTATGACCAATACTTCCAGGTACTCAGGCTTCCCCAGATTTTCATTAACACAATAACAAGCAAGAAAGGAACTCAACGACTTCCCTTAAGATGGATGTTCCCCCATCTATCATCGAGAACATCAAGCCCTCACTTCCACAATGGACACCCACAATTTCGGCAATAATTAACCCCCTCCTCGTACAAGATCATATATCCTAAATAGAATGGCCAATAAAATTCATGGATACACAATTAGTGAAATTTACCCTTCATAACAAATTCTCATAAAAACCTCATGACAAACGACTATTTGCGTTTAAGAACGACGTCACCCAATCTATCATTGGGATAAATCATTCGTTCTTCACAAGTGGGTTACTCAGACTTCACCCCAACACATACGTCAAGGCTAAAAATTACTACCAATCAACATGCATTACCAAAATTAAAGTTCTACCAAGTTGACACATAGTAATATCATTAATACAACTTAGAATTGGGGACCCAAAAGTTTCGGATCTCACCCAAAATAAACATGGCAATTCTACTGAGCATACTTCACAATATGAGTTCCCAACCTTCACAAAAACAAGTATTTAACATCGGGGAACTTACCACAAGTGAAAATTAGGAAGATAGGAGTGAAAATTAAAGCTTTTTATTCTTCAACAATGGTGTCCCGCGAAACCCTTTTGGAGAGATAATGAAGGCAGTGGTGATGGAGTGGTGGATATGGTGGGTGAGAGGAGGAGAATATTTTGGGAAGGTTTGAGGGATTTAGAGACAGTTTTGAGAGAAATATTTTGAGAGTTTGAGGCAAAAGATGGTTGGAGAAGAAGAGAAGAGGCAGTTTTAAACGAAACAGGAGAAGAAACGTCAGCCGGGTCATCTCCGGGTCGGGTCGGTCAATGGGTTAGGTCAATTAAAATTCAAACTTATCGCTTATGCGCCACGACATAAGACTCGCACCAGACAATGTGTGGACTGCATAGCATTTTGCACATGTCCCTTTTTCTCCCCTGGGTTTGCCCAGGAATTTGTATCACCATGCGACTGTAGGTGTGATGCGCAATTGGGATCGTGCGGTCCGCACAGCCCAGCGCACGGTGCCTCAAATTTTTCAAATTTCCTTCAGGCCTTCTGCTTTGGCATGTGGTGTGCTGTGCGACACGCAAAATATCTTGTGAGGTCCGCATAGTCCACCGTACAACCCATTTTTGCCCTGCTTTCCCTTGTTCATTTTTCCATCCATGCATTCCCTCCAAAAACGCCAAAAACAACAAAAGATAATCAAAAACAAATAAAGAAACTTGGGTTGCCTCCCAACCAATGCTTGATTTAACATCGTGGCATGGTGATAATACCTCAATCAATTATTCTTTGGGTTGGCGATGGTGTATCTACACAATGTGCCTTTCATACTCGGGTTCATTTGGCTTGAGAGGTGGTTCATTTGGCCCTCAATATGCTTGATTGAGGCTGAGTGGGAGCTCACAGTTTGGTGAAGTTTTGAGACCTCACTCTTTAGCTCGCTCACTCCTGTATTTGTGGTGTCCACCTTCTTATGAACCAAGGACAATATATCCTCCAACTTGGAATGGATGGGGTTGCTTGTGCCCAGATAGTAGAGAGAGTCCGCCTTGTTTGGAGGGATATAGGGATTCGAACTCCAGTGATTGAAATGATCACCATCCTTGTTTCTATCCCGCCAATTTATTTCTCTTTCTTTGTCTCAAATCCAACCTTGGTTCTCCTCCCTCAGGTGATAATACCTGAGACGAGAACCCGCCGACACAAAACATAGCTTTCCATCAACCACAGTCATAAGCTCATCATCACTAGCTTTGATTTCCGGTGTACTCACAATATTCACCGTCTTAGCAACACCAGCTCCCATTACATGCTTGACTATTAAATCAATTTGTGTCATCATTTTGGCCATTGTCTCATCACGCTCCTTATACTTCTTCCTTATTTCATTAACCAAGATGGATGAGGATTCTCCCGAGGTTGGTATATCCACTTCTCTTGTGTGCCAAGCTTGATTGGTCTTTGTCATTCACTCCAACAAAGTCGAGGCTATATAAAACTCTAAGTCCATGAAGGTACCACCTCCAAGATTTTCAGCCACTGATTTATTCATAGAGTTTAATGATCGATAGAAGCTTTGTAGTAGCACATTGTTTAAGAACTCATGATTTAGACACAATAGAAGCTTATTTTTGAAGCTTAGCCAAAACTCATGAAGAGGCTCATCTGGGAGTTGCCTAAAGTTGGTGATATCATCTCTTCACTGCATCATTCGAGATGGAGGAAAGAACCTCGATGTAAATACTTTAACCAACTCGGCCCAAGAGGTGATGGAATCATCCAGAAATTCCTCCAACCATGTCGTGGCTTCCCCCATCAAGGAAAAAGGTAATAGGCGTAATCGGATGGACTCTTGGGAGATATGTTGAAAGATGAACGGTTGACAAATCTCACCAAAATTCCGAATATGCCGGTTGGCATCTTCATGGGATGCTCCACCAAATAGGCCTTTCATTTGGATTAAGTGGAGCATAGTGCTAGTCACATGAAAGATAACATTTCCCACCGTGGGGGGTAGGCGGATTGCACCTACACCCCCTTGCATCATAGGTTCAGCCTCGTCGGCCCCCATAAGCCATCAATGCTCTCATTGTCGTCGACCTCATTCATAGGCTAGCCTGCTCAATCAAAACACAAACAACAAACAAAAGTAAAAGAAACAAGTACTCTCAAATTGATTTCAAAACAACAATAAAAAATAGCTATCAACTCAAGTCCCCAGCAACGGCACCATTTTTGATGAACACTCAAATCCTTCTCCCCAAAGTTGGGGGCCACGACGATCGTGCAGCAAAACAAAATTTATATTCCTAATGAGTGCCAGGGTCATACCCAAGGGACTTGGAGTATCTAAATAGAGATTGTATTGAGTTGAGTTCAAAGCGAGAGTAAATGCTCACAATAAAAAAAGTAAAAGGATAGGGGAGTTGGGATGTTGTCACTACAATCACAATTCAATTAAAAAACAATAAAACAAAAGTGGGTGTACCAAGTTGACTAGACGACTAGGGATGCATATCCAATGGGGCTTTAGTTATGGGATAGGGTGATCATCAATTCATACTTATTCTCGCTTAATGACATACGTAGCATTGGTTATGGGTATGAATTGCTTATCTCCCGATCAACAATCTTATATCTGATGATCTCGGTTAGAGAATCACCGGTTTGATCAATAAACAACCAATCTATGCTTAGGGAGGTCACCATATCTCTAGCTTAGACCCTTAAATGGGTAGTTCCATCGATAAGATCTATCTCTAGCCTCAAATCTGAGTGGAATCCCAAGTTCCCACTAGTAATTTCACATCTGAAACTATGAAATCCTTTCTCAAGCAATCACATAGTCAAGTAATGAAAATTATTGTTTGCAACCACCAATTTTAGGATTAAAACTTAGTGAAATTACTAGACCCATGTCAATTAAGAAATTATAAGCAAGAATAAACAACACCCACACCCATTTGGTAAGCACTTATAAATAATGCACCCCTATACAAGAGAAATTAGCCACTCATAGCAAGAGAGAAAGAGATACCAGATGGGTAAATCCAAATCTCTTCCTTTAGAGTTGAATCTCAAGTTCTAGATTCAATTTGAGCACACAAGTGTTAACCAAGAGAATTTGATTGAAACCCTCTTCTCAATGGAGGTGAAAAACTTAGTCTCCAAGAAAAAATCTCTTCAGAATATTCAGGACTGAAGAAAGTTATTTACAATTGTGCCTAAATAGGCCTTTTATATTTTTCTAAAATATCACTAAAATTAGGACAAAAGTGCCCTTTGGGGAGGTGTACGGCGCGACGTGCGGTTAGCACTTTGTGATGTGCACATCCTACACTACCTTTAGTTGAACTAGTGACTTCAGTTATCTTTGGGAGCTCTGGCGAAGAGGGTGCGGTTTGCACCTTTAGATGTGCACGTCGCAAAGTGACCGCACCCCTTAGCAGACTCTTTTAGATTTTTGTAGCTCTATGCGGAGGAGGTGTGGTTTGCACCTTGGCTTCTGCGTGTTGCACGGCCACCGCATCTTCAGTCAGAATCTTTAGCTTTTCGGAACGCTTCACACTTCACTCCTTTTGACCTCTTTTTGGGTCCATTTCCTTGTTTACCATCATTTATCAAAAGTACCTGCATAGACATCAATAAAGGCAATAAGAACCTCTAAATCTATTCAAAATATAGCAATAATTCATGAATATAGGCTCAATAAGTTGGTGGATTACCAGCTTATCAGTCCCTCCTCCCCTGTTTTGGGGCATGACACTATCGCCCAAAATATGGAACCGGCGGACAATCCCTAGCATAGTGACCTAGCACACCACACTCATAGAAACCTCGACCTGCTGCACCCAGGTGAGATGAATTGGCTGAACCAAATTGACCCACACAACTTGTAAACCCGAAGTGAACACCTCTTGATATCTGAACCAAGTTCTAGCTACCTTGACCCCCATAATCTATAGTGCCTCTTGAACAGGCCTGCTAGGCTGGAAATGCTGTGGATGATCCATACTGGAGAACACTCTGCCTCTGTGCTGCAAACTACTAAATCTACCATGATGGTGGGGCCTCTTGTCGATGCCTCCATAGGCCTCATGATAAATATCCTCAATGGTGCGAGCATGATCAACAAATATAAGAAAACTCACCCTTGAAGCCACAACTATAAGAAAACTCACCCCCAAAGACACCAAGTGCGCTGAATCAAAAAAGGTTGTTGAATTAACCCCTTAACAAATGAGCGAATGCCCTCATGCTATGTGCGCAGAGTCATAGTGGCATGCCTAGTTAACTAGTGGAAGCATACTTCAAACTCATAAACCAACATAGAACCCTGCTTAATTCTAGAAAACTCATCGATCAGCCACTTTTTCATATTGTGCAGTACATACTTCTACAAGAAGTCCTTGGAGGACTGAGCCCAAGTCATAGGAGGTGACCGGGCTTGTCTACAAGTAACATAATATATCCACCACTGCTTCGCTGGACCATCCAACTAAAATTCAGTGTAATCTTCCCCATTTGACTCTACCAATCAAAGGTTATGTAACCTCTCTTGGCAACTGACTAGAAACTCGTGAGCATCCTCCCCCGGAGCACCAGAAAACCTCAGAGGACCCAGCAAAATAAACCTGCCAAGCATTTTTTGCTCCTCAGAAGACATAACCGGCCTAGCTGTAGTAAGCTAAGCAACCAATGGAATATGCAACACCTATAATAGGGGATCCATAGTAGTAGGCTGCGCTCCTGAACCTTGTGATGCTTCCTGGGCTTAAGTCTGAGCTTCATCTTGAGTCTGTGAGCCAATAGGAGTAGCAGGTAAAGCCTCAGGCTGTGACATGTCCTAAATAAAACCATGAATACGAACAATAGTGTCCTACAAGACCAGTGTATCTACAAAACTAGCCAGATACTGGTCTAGCTACACGCCCTCTAGTTCATGTTGAATATTAAACTACCGGGTTTGGTGACGGTACCCTAGCCTTGGCCTGAGTTGGACCATAGTTTGTGACCTACCTCTATCTTTGGGTTGACCTCTTCCCCATCACCTAGTTGGGGCACTAAATAGGTGCAAAAGTCTCGTCCTCACCTATTGTCTATCTCGTCTGAACCATCTGAGAAAGAGTGAAATAAATGACATTTAGAAGTTGATAGAATTAAGGACGCACGATAAGGAAACAACAAGACTTAATTTTCCTAAGAATTCCCTACAGCCACTCGCAGATAGGATACAAACATCATCCTACCAATCCACGAGACTCTACTAGAAACTCGCACTTGTGCAAGTAATACCGGTGAACCTAAAGCTCTGATACCACACTGTCACAATCCAAATTTTGGCCATGATGGCGCCTACTAAAAACACAAGTAAGAAAGCCAAACCTAAGAGAATGATACTAAAATTAAATACTAAAACAGATAAAACGGAATCAAAATAATAATAATATAAGGGCCACCATCATTGATATATACAAAATGGTATAAATGATACAACACGCCCTAAAGAAACCAAGAAAGATAAATATATACAAGGAACCCAAATCCAAGACCTTGTGTCACCGGTATAAGAGCGTCTAAGTACTGAAATAGCACTATACAAGGTACTATTGTCTACCAAAAATACAAAACACATACAATATGAATAGAGCAAAAGTGGTAAATTTGCGAACGCCGGGAGCTAACCACAATCCAAATAGCAGCTGGCCTCGAAAAAATGGATGGTCAATGAAAGTGGCTCATACTAGATGTTGCATTAGAAAAAGAAGCAAAAATGTAGTATGAGTACTAATATATGAGGTACTCAGTAGGCATCATAGGCCGACCAAGCTCAGAAGAAAATATACAATATACTAGACAGAAAAGTAAACTAGGTATCGGGATCCACCTAAATCTAGTCATCGCAGGTAACTATAAACAAGTATAATTCGAGCTAAAAGGTTAAGATAATAATAATAATAATAATAATAATAATAATAATAAGTGACAAAACCACTCAAAAATGCATTTAAGAGAATGCAATACATCATAGAATGATATGGTGTAGAATGTGGCGAATGCAAAAAAGTAAAAACCCCAAAATGCAATTTGCGAGCCACTCTGCAGGCTTTCCTAATAATTTTGGAGGCATCCCTAGGACTCATCAAAAGATGAAATAAAAGTAAAACCTAGATATGTGCTCCTCGGGCTGCCCTTAGGCTCATCAACAGAAAGCAAGTAGAGAAAGGGTCCGAAAACATCTCTCGGACCAAGTATAAACTGGTCCAATCCCTTTTTGCTTCCAAAATAGTGTTAAAACTATGAAGTACTTTTCTGAAATCTGAAAACCATAGTAAAAGTAAAAAATCCCATTCTTAAACGAAATATGAATATATAACTACAACTTAGTAAAATAGAATAAACATGCATAACCCAAGTCAGTGAATATAAGCAAGACTCTCAGTCACCAACCTTACTTAACACCCACATGAGACATGTCCAATACGACAACAACAACAACCCATATATGATTCATCAAACCTTTCAAATAACCCAAACGACCCCAGATGCCCTAGGACATAGTATATGGTGTTTAACAACAATCCTGGTCTATGCAAGAACCATCCTCTTCATCTAAACACACGAATCCGGCCACTCATGTACCAATATGTAATAAATACATCACAATGAATAGACCTGGTTCACTCATTGAACCAACACATAGAAGAACAATCAAACATGTACATGGTATGGTACTCGAGCCAACCATAATAGAACCTGTACAAGGCGTGGTACTCAAGCCAACCAATAGATATTATGTACTAGGCATGGTACCCGAGCCAGCAGATAATCTTTACTAGGCATGGTACCCGAGCCAACCGAAGAACACAACCACAATGAATACAACCACACTTGTAAGACCACAAGCATTTAAGACAAGTTCATTGCATGATATTTACAACAAGATATCATTTCACATCCATTCCCTTATTCCCTAAACAGGTATTGTACAAGTAATACTAATGTAATAGTTAACATGCATACATAAAGTAATTGGGAAATAATTCAACCATCACCTACCTCAAATTAAGCCTGAATGCTCTACTGGACTAGAGCTTTACCTTTCTTCAAGCTCTAGCTTGATCTTGATCTAAAACTTATAACATAACACAAAATCAACCCAAATGGCCTAAATATTCCCAGATTACATCTTAATCCCAAACACCAGGCCATACTCATGATCATTCCACCCATCCCAGGGACCCCCATCTTAAATTCACCTATTTACTACTAATTCCATGGTTATTATGGTGAATTATGGTAAGGAATCATGAATAAATAGTTTATAAACAAAACCCAAGGTTTCTACACCTAACAATACTTCTTTCACCAAATTTTTCATCTTAGGTCAAGTTAAACCATCCTCAAGGCCTGTAAGTATCGATTCTAAGGTATAGTAATTGAAGTACTATATTAGGGGAACAAATTACTTACCTTTACAAAGAATCTTTAAGGGAAAATCAGTAGAAAATTCCCAAATCGCCTCTGTCCTTCCCCAAAACATTCTTGAGAAAGAATGACTATTTTTTGGGAAGTTTTTATATTTACAGTGACTTATCCTGCTATAGTTTCCCAATCCTGCTATAGCAACACCACCATAGCAGAAGCTGCCTGCTATAGCGGGTTTTACCGCCTTTGACTCCCACTATAGGGGGAATTTCTCCTATATAAAAGTCATCACCGTAGAAGCGTGTCACCCGCTATAGCAGCTGACATAGGACAAAATCTCCAGAATCCTCCTAGTTTTGTCCATTTTGCAACACACCTTCAAACCTTGATGTTCCATACTAACCCATTCACGTCACTCAAATTCATTTTCGAAAAATCCTACGGACTCCTCAATACCTAGCTAATGTGAAAACTAGGCCAAACCTACTCATTTTACCGAATTATTTCCTGCATTTCCCTAGACCTTACCTTGCTCAGATTTTGTCAAAGACTAGCCTACCCCGAAATTTTCAATTCCCCAACCTGGAAGTTTTCTAACTCATTTTCTCCCATGAATGATCACCCATAACGATGGGAAAGAACGTTAAAATAGATACCAGTTTATCTATCCTTCATCCCTAAATGATCAAACACAAAAAAGATGAGCTAAATAGAGAAGAAAGTACTACCTAAATCCTCAAACAAGTGAGGGTACTCTTCCCGCATGTCCTTATCATTTTCCCAAGTGGCTTTTTCAATCAGATGATGCTTCTATTAGACCTTTATCAATCTGATATCCTTTGTCCTCATCTTTCAGACATCCCAATCAAGAATAGCAACTGGCTCCTCCTCGTACTGAAGGTCCTTATCTAACAATACTGAATCCATTTTGATAATGTACTCCCCATCCCCATGGTACCTCTTCAACATGGATACATGGAAAACTTGATGGACTTTTGATAAACTTGGCGGCAATGCCAACCTGTAAGCTACCAGCCCCACACTTTCAAGAACCTCAAATGGACTGATATACCGAGGGATAAGATTACCCCTCTTGCCAAATATCATTACCCCTTTCATCAATGACACCTTCAACAGAACCTCTTCACCAACCTGAAAAGACATGTCCCTTACCTTGCGATTTGCATACTCCTTCTACCTGCTCTGGGCTGCCAATAACTTGGTTTGGATACCCCCCACTTTTCCCTGAGCTTCCCATACAAAATAAATGCCCAAAGGCTTCACATCACATGCCTCAAACCACCCTATGGGTGATCTACAACCCCTCCCATAAAGTGCCACAAATGATGCCATGTCAATACTAGAGTGATAGTTGTTGTTGTATGAGAATTCACACAACAGTAAGAACTGATCCTAATGGCCCTCGAAGTCAATCACATGTGTTGTTAGCATGCCCTTCAACACCTAAATTGTCCTCTCCAACTGACCATCATCTGAGGATGAAAAGTTATGATAAAAGTGAGTTGGGTGCCTAACTCTTTGTGTAACTTGCCCTAGAACATGGAAGTAAACTGCGTACCTCTATCTCAAATGATGGAAAGGGGCACCCCGTGCAACCTCACTATCTCCTTGACGTAGATCTTGACCAACTGCTGGGAGTTGTAATCCACCCTGACCAAAATATAATGAACTAAATTTGTCAGCCTGTCCATGATAACACAAATTGAATAATACTTTCCTAAGATCTGGGGAACACCCACCATGAAGTCCATGGCTATCCTTTCTCACTTCCACTAAGGAATGGGAATTTTTTGAAGCAACCTTGCAGTCCATTGATGCTCATATTTCACCTGCTAACAATTTTGACACATGGACACACATTCAACTATGTCCCTCTTTATCCTAGGATACAATCAATGTTTCCTCAAGTCTGGGTACATTTTGGTTTTGCCCGTATGAATCGAGTACCACAAACCATGAGCTTTTGACAATACATTTTGAACCAAGTCATCAACTCGAGTAACACAAATTTGCCCTCTAAATCATAGTAGCCCACACGTATCAAGTGTGGCATCTGGGGCCTCCCCAAACACCACCTTGTTTTGGACCTTGTTCAATTGTACATCCTTAAACTGTTTCGCCTTGATTTCCTCCAGAAATGTGGACTTAACCTCAATACTGTCCAACACTCTACCCTTTTCTGAAATTCCCAACTGCATGAACTTGGATGCTAGAGTTTGAACCTCTCTAGCCAAGGGTCTCTTAGACACCCAAAACAAGCGAAACTGCCCATGCTTACTTCTTTCTGGCTCAATGTGTCAGCCACCATATTGGCCTTACCTGGATGATACTGGATGATCATGTCATAATCTTTCAACAACTTTATCAACCTCCCCTTTCTTAGATTCAAATCCCTTTGTGTAAACACATGCTGCAGGCTGTAATGGTCTATGAACACCTCACACTTTACATCATAGATATAGTGTCTCTAGCTCTTAAGTGCAAATACCACTGCTGCTAAATCCAAATCATATGTTGGGTAGTTCTTCTCATGAGGCTTCAATTTCCTCAAACCATAATTTATGACATTCCTATCCTGCATCAACACAGCACCCAAACCCAAATGTGAAGCATCACAAAATATAATAAAGTCCTTGCCATCAACCTACAATGACATAATAGGAGCTGTAGTTAGAATTTTCTTGAGCTTTTGGAAGTTGTCCTCACACTTGTAAGACTAAACAAACAGTACCTCATTCTTAGTCAATATTGTCAAGTGAGTAGCAATGAATGCAAAATTCTTGACAAACCTGTGATAATATCTTGCAAGACCCACAAAACTCCTAACCTCAGTCACAGAGCTAGGCCAAACCCAACTCTTAACTGTCTCAATATTTTGGGGATCCACCATTACCCCTTTTTCTGAGACTACATTCCCTAAGAAAGCAACCGAGGACAACAAATATTCACACTTCGAAAACTTAGCATACAATTTATGTCCACTCAAAATCTCCTGAACAATACAAAGTTGATCTGCTTGCTCATCCTTATTCTTGGAGTAAATCAAAATATTATCAGTAAATACAATCACAAAGGAATCCATAACGGACATGAAGACATCATTCATCAAACTCATAAAGGTTATCGATGCATTGGTTAACCCAAACGACATTACCAGGAACTCATAATGCCTATACCGAGTCTAGAAAGCCATTTTGGTATATCCTTAGGCCTAATTTTCAACTGATGGTACCCTAAACTCAAGTCAATTTTTAAAAACACTGAAGCACCCTGCAACTGGTAAAAAAGGTCATTTATATGGGGTAAGGGGTACTTATTCTTAATGGTAACCTTATTCAATTTCCTATAATCTGTACACATCCTTATACTACCATCCTTCATTTCACAAACAAGACCGGAGCACCCCAAGGAGAAGCACTAGGATTAATAAACCCATTATCTTAAAGTTCTTGAAGCTGAGTTTTGATCCCTCAACTCTGCCGGAGCCATGTGATAAGAAGGAATAGAGATTGGGGAGTGCCTAGCTCCAAATATATATATATGTCAATGTCCCTGTAAGAAGGCATACTAGGAAGATCCATAGGAAATACCTCTAAAAATTCAGAAACCACATGGACAAACTAAATAGAAGGGGAATCCGCACTAACATCCCCAAGATAAGCCAAGAAGGATGAACAACCCTTCCCCATTAGCTTTCTAGCAAGAATAAAGGATATGATCTTTGCTGGCTTAGGCTTATACACACCCTCTGATAACGCTCAAAGTACCACTCCAATTACGAAGCGTAAGCGATTGTTGTCAAATATAGAACCCAACAAAGGTTGGGGTCGATCCCACAGAGAATATGGTGAAAGTTAAGTATTTAGTGAATTAGTTGACTAATGGTCAATAGTTTCCGGTAAATAAAGGGGGGTTTTGGGTGATCAAAACGGAACAAAAACAATTAATAATTTATGAGAATAATCAGTAGAAGAATGAACTAGGGAAGTGTTTACCATGACATTGGTAACGATGTCGATCCTAAGCTTAACCGGGTTCTTTCTATATGCGTATCACGATGTGATTGAATTAACGGTATCGTCTAAACGTTTCTCAACCAAATAGACGAATTTACTTTTCAATTCTCTCGAACTTGAAAAGGTGTGCTTTTAGATTTCAACCCTAAACATCAAGTAGATTAATCTAGTTACAGCATTAATCATAAGACGAGAGTTGGTAGTCTCGAATCCTCGTCGTTAATCAAGTTTCCCGGTTTTAATCTCTTTACTCAAGCAAATTAAACCTAGGCATGTTCTAATGTTTGCAACCACTAGAAAGCGTTAAGCATGAATGATTAATAACGTGACAATCATATATATTGAACCCGTCGCTACCCGGAATCTATATCGCTACTTTAGCCATGGCTCCCACAACCCTAGTTGTGGGAGGTTTAGTTAATCATGCTTGTAGAAGAATAGAAGAAAGTCATATTCATAATAAAGAAAAGAGATCCTTACAATATGGTGAAAACAATCTTCAATTATTCCAAGAACAAGAAAACAAAGATCCCAAGAACAAATCAAGAACACGTTTTCAAGACAAGGAAAATGTGTTTCTTGCTCTCAAATTCTCTCCTAAAACTATTGGGAGAACTATTGTAAAAAGCTTGACAAATAAAATAAACCTAACATAGGGTATATATAGGAGTCTAGGAAACAAATCCCAAAAACGCTCGAATTCTGCGTCGCGGACTGCCTCAGGGTGACGGTTTGGGTGACGGACCGTCACTAGCTTGACGGACCATCGCCGGAACCGTCACCACTAGGCAGTGGACTGCCTCAACTTGACGGTTGGGGTTGACAGACCGTCACCCACTTGACGGACCGTCGCCTGAACCATCACTCTTATCCAGAATGTCTTTTTGCTCGTTTTTCCTTCCGTTTCTATGTTTGTCTCCATTTCCTGAAAATCCAACATAAACACATCAAAAACGATGACGGTTGCTTGAAAACGTACGATTGTTCTTAGTTAAAAGGAGTCGAAAGTGCCGTAAAATGGCGGCACATCAACACCCTCCACTTAGATGTTCGCTTGTCCTCAAGCAACATAACATAAAAGAAAAACAACACGACGACTCAACTAAGAAAACAAACTCGTGTCTCTAGCAACTCATGGTCATTCAACATCTTATTCAATTTTAATGCAAGCTCCCTCGTAGCACACAAATGTATGAAACACTAACTTGCATGGATCCAAACATGTCATTCCGATATGATAGAACATTCTACATACACACGCGCAGCTATCCTAACAATCAATAGACAATACAGAAATCTTGGTGCCCTCACCACAAAAGAAATCCCACACGCAAGATTTGGGACTAGGTAAGCGCTCACACTCACAAACGATTTCAAACAGTGCACATGCGATACCATAGGCTTGCCCTTACTATTTTATTTCAGTTCTTCAGAAAGCCGCTCAGGATCACTACAGGACTTGTTTAGGCTTGTAATGAGGCTTCAGGTGCAGGTAGGATACATTTAGGGGTTAGTGACTAAGCCCTCCTTGGAACCATCGACGTCTTATTACCACATAACTTTACTTTGTCCATCCTTATTCACCTTTTTATTTCCTTCTCTCTAGCTACAGGTGCGGCCCCTTTATTTTGACAATCCTTTTTATTACTTTTTCGATCTTTTTAATCTCTTTTTCTTTTCTTTTCTTAGGCACACACCCGAATTTTCATTCTATTCACAACCAATCTTCTCCATCCTCTTTTTCTTATCATTCACCTCTATAGTAGGCACCCTCAGCTTAGGCTGATTGCCTGCGTTTGAGGTGCACGATGTCCAAGGGAGGACCAGGGCCAAAACAGGGTTTACCTCTATAGTAGCCACCCTCAACTTAGGCTGATTGCCTGAGTTGAGGTGCAGGATGTCCAAGGAAGGACCAGGGCCAAAATAGGGATTCAAAGTTAAACAGGAACGGTGACAGGTTATCAAAAGAACAAGGTTAATTATGGCTGAAACAGGGTTCAAAGGGTTTATTTACATTTGGACGGTCTTAAGTGGACTGCACACAAAAAGGGCCTGTGATCCTTTCCTAAGCAACCAAACTTCGAACTTTAACAAAATAGACCGGGCAAGTTCTAGATGCATGCACAGAGTAAGAATTTATAACAATACGCTCACACACACTTTGCACCAAGAAACTATACCACTACCGACTATCAAGACAACAACTCGGCTTAAGCATACTTATTCCTATCATAATCACACAATGACATTCAAAGATCCAGACGGTCAATCGTTTCAACATAAGCTCAAAACCAGAAAATTTTTCAAGGGGCTCCTTTTAGTCAAGAAAAACACCATGATGCTTGCTATAGACACTAGAAAATAACTAAAAATTTAAACGACAACCTAAACATGCCGGTTCTACTAGATAGCACACCGGAGGGAAAAGAACTCGGCAACAAAAACCCTCGGTGGTGACTCACAGGTTTCCCAGCACCCTCAACTTAGACTCATGCATTGTCCCCAATGCATACATGTGAAAACTAAAACTGTGAGAATAAGGAATACCTGTGAAGTCCATAGGACTCAGATTCTGACATGATGTTGGAGACCGCCAGGGTCTCCAAAGCAGGAGAACTCGATGGAGTGTGTGCACGCGACAACCTCATGTTGCGTTCCAGCTTACCTTTTTGTTGGCTCCATAGCTAGTCGTGACAACTTTTTTGCTCTTTCTTTGCAGATTCTCTTGCAGTGTTTTCATTTTCTTGATCTGTTTTCACCACTTTCCTTTACCTGCTTCTCCTCTTGCGATCGCGACCTTACTCTCATCACAGCTCGGGTTTCGACACAACCCTTCTCCTCAAGATGCACGACCGCCGAAACTTCCTCAATGACATTGACGACCGCGACCACCCTCATGTCACTTGGTTGCTTCATCAATTTGGACACATCGAACTTGACAACTTCATTGTTTAGCCTGAAGGTCAGTTCGTTTCTTTCCATGTCAACCAACACTCTAGACGTGGCTAACAAAGGTCGTCCCAAGATTATGGGAACTTCAAAAACCACCTCGCAATCCAAGATCACAAAGTCAGCTGGGAATATAAGCTTACCAACCTTGACTAGCACATCGGACAATATTCCCACCGGTCGCTTTACCGAACGGTCAGCCATCAACACTCTCATGGACGTTGGTTTAGGTGTTCCCAAGCCCAATTGCTTGTAGACTGCTAGCGGCATCAAGTTGATGCTAGCACCAAGATCACATAAGGCTTTCCCGAAGTTGAGCTTCCCAATGGTGCAGGGAATAGTAAACGCGCCTGGGTCTTCCTTCTTTTTGACTAACGACCTTGAGGAAATAGCGCCGCAGTGGTGGAGGTTATCTTCTGGTTCAAAACTTACCGACCTCTTCTTTGTAATCAAGTCCTTCATGAACTTGGCATATCCGGGCATTTGTTCAAGCGCTTCCACCAATGGGATGTTTATTGATATCTGCTTGAGCATGGTCAGAAAATCAGGAACTTACCATCTTCCGTTTTCTTCTTCAGGCGTTGTGGGAAGGGAGGTGGTGGTCGAGGCATCATAGTTGGAAGCTTTTCAGCTTCCTTGCTTTTCTCCGCGGGCTTTTGAGTAGCCTCTTCAACCTCTTTGCCGTTGGCGTCATCACCCTCAACTTGAGTCTGAATTATCGGACGTGATTCTAGTAATATTTTGCCGCTTCTTGTAGTGATCGCTATACAGCTTGCGTCGTTCCTCGGGTTTTGAATCGTGTCACTCGGCAAGGTACCTGTCTTCCTTGGGTTTAGAGATGCCGAGATTACGCCCACTTGCTGCTCCAATTGCTTAATCGAAGTGGAATGCGCCTCCACTATTTGACTCATGGCCGATAACTCAGTCCTTATCTCCTTCACCCCAGAGTCAGTCGATTCTACCTTCAGCAGCATCTTTGCCATCATGTTCTCTAGCTTGGAAGTCCCTGTCTCATTGCTAGCTTTATCTCGATTACCAGGTGGTACATACAACCCACCTCTATAAGTGTTATTCCTCCAGTTTCCTTGCTCGCGATCTATGTAACCAGCTTTTTCGTAGTAGTTGTCCTTCTGATAGGTCCGACCTTGGTTTCCTTGGCCATTGGCCTGGAAACCCCCAAGTAATTTGCCTCCTCATCAGTTTCCAACTCTGCTGCTCTACCTTGGGAACCCATGGCTTTTACCTTCTCGATACCTCCTGAAAACAAGTGTTTTGTCAGTAGGTCCAACTGCGTTTTCAGATGCACCATGTCTTGGTCGCGCTCCTCCTCTTTTCTGCACTGCTCAGCTGACATACCAACTGTATAAGTGCTAGCTGCTACCTCTGTATCCCGTGTATGCCAGTCCCTGTTGGTTTTGGTGAGCCTGTCCAAAGTAGTTGTGGCCTCAACAAAAGTGAGACCCATGAATGCACCACCTGCTGCGTTGTCTTACGTTGGCTTGGTAGCGGAATTCAGTGCCCTGTAGAACGTCTGCATCAAGAAGTTGTCGGTCAACTGATGGTTCGGGCATTGTGTCAGCTTCTTCTTGAACCGCAACCAAGTCTCATGTAAAGCTTCGTGGGGTTGTTGTCTGAAATTACTGATTTCATCCCTCAACTGTATCATCCTAGAGGGAGGAAAGAACCTTTCTAGGAAAGCTCCTTTCAACTCTCCCCAAGTTGTGATAGAGTCGGGGGTCAGCTCTGTCAACCACAATGCTGCCTCATCAGACAGAGACAACGAAAACAACTTGAGCCTGATTGCCGTCTGACTTACTCCAGGCAACTCGAACGACTTGCAGATGCCCACGAAATTCATCAGGTGCTGGTTTGGATCATCACCAGCGGCACCACGGAACACTCCTCTCAAGTTCAACAGCTGGATCATCGTGCTAGTGATGTTGAACTTGGCTCCGGGTGCTAGCGGTGGAAGAGCAATAGCGCCCGTAGCGCCAACTCCATCCAAGTCGATATCCTCATCATTCATCATAACATCGTCCTGCAGACCACCAGCATTCAGATTTTGTTGGGCCTGCAGTTCTGCAACGAGCCTTGCTGCCTCTTGTTGTGCGGCCATATTCCGCCGTAACGTTCTAGCAAGCTCGGGGTCGTAAGGTAATGTTGATTCACCCGAGCGCCGGGTACTTGGCATGCACAACTTTGTACCCTGTCAAAAACAAAAACAACAAATAAACGTAAAAGCAGGAAAGTATGACTAAGAGTCAAATAAACACACCGGACTTAATAATCAACCGTATTCCCCGGCAATGGCGCCAAAATTTGATAACGCTCAAAGTACCACTCCAATTACGAAGCGTAAGCGATCGTTGTCAAATATAGAACCCAACAAAGGTTGGGGTCGATCCCACAGAGAATATGGTGAAAGTTAAGTCTTTAGTGAATTAGTTGACTAATGGTCAATAGTTTCCGGTAAATAAAGGGGGGTTTTGGGTGATCAAAACGGAACAAAAACAATTAATAATTTATGAGAATAATCAGTAGGAGAATGAACTAGGGAAGTGTTTACCATGGCATTGGTAACGATGTCGATCCTAAGCTTAATCGGGTTCTTTCTATATGCGTATCATGATGTGATTGAATTAACGGTATCGTCTAAACGTTTCTCAACCAAATAGACGAATTTACTTTTCAATTCTCTCGAACTTGAAAAGGTGTGCTTTTAGATTTCAATCCTAAACATCAAGTAGATTAATCTAGTTACAGCATTAATCATAAGACGAGAGTTGGTAGTCTCGAATCCTCGTCGTTAATCAAGTTTCCCGGTTTTAATCTCTTTACTCAAGCAAATTAAACCTAGGCATGTTCTAATGTTTGCAACCACTAGAAAGCGTTAAGCATGAATGATTAATAACGTGACAATCATATATATTGAACCCGTCGCTACCCGGAATCTATATCGCTACTTTAGCCATGGCTCCCACAACCCTAGTTGTGGGAGGTTTAGTTAATCATGCTTGTAGAAGAATAGAAGAAAGTCATATTCATAATAAAGAAAAGAGATCCTTACAATATGGTGAAAACAATCTTCAATATTCCAAGAACAAGAAAACAATGATCCCAAGAACAAATCAAGAACACATTTTCAAGACAAGGAAAACGTGTTTCTTGCTCTCAAATTCTCTCCTAAAACTATTGGGAGAACTATTGTAAAAAGCTTGACAAATAAAATAAACCTAACATAGGGTATTTATAGGAGTCTAGGAAATAAATCCCAAAAACGCTCGGATTCCGCATCGCGGACTGCCTCAGGGTGACGGTTTGGGTGACGGACCATCACTGGCTTGACGGACCGTCGCCGGAACCATCACCACTAGGCAGTGGACTGCCTCAACTTGACAGTTGGGGTTGACGGACCGTCACCCACTTGACGGACCGTCGCCTGAACCGTCACTCTTATCCAGAATGTCTTTTTGCTCGTTTTTCCTTCTGTTTCCATGTTTGTCTCCATTTCCTGAAAATCCAACATAAACACATCAAAAACAACGATGGTTGCTTGAAAACGTACGATTATTCTTAGTTAAAAGGAGTCGAAAGTGCCGTAAAATGGTGGCACATCACCCTCCCACTCTAATCTATCCATACCCGGCATTTCTATAGTGACTGCCTTAGAATTACAGTTCACCACAATATGATAAGGAGACAACCAAGTCATAGCCAATATAATATAAAAATCCAGCATATCCAAAATAACAAAATCTACCCAAGTCCGGAAATCCATAAACAACAAAGCATAAAAAATACACATGGGTCACCACTACTGACTCCACAACCAGAGTAGAAACATGAATAGGAGAATCAAGAAAATCACAAATCAAGTCAAGACCCATGGAAAATGTAATAAATACAAGTAAAATATGGTACCCAGATCAAATAAAACAAAAGACACCCGGTCACAGATGAGAATTGTACCTATTATCACAGCATTAGATGCCTCAGCCTTAGACTTTCATAGCAAGGTGTAACAATTATCTCTATCATCAATCTGGGCAACCTCCTTAGCTATCTGCACCACTCCCCTCCCCACATAACTGTTACCTCTATTTCCATGGCCTCTCTAATTATGAACTCACCCACTATGTAGGCATCCCCTTCCATTGCCACCTCTACATAGTGGAACCACAGCCTGAGTCTGCTGCTGCAACTAATTACCTGCTTGATATAAAGGTCATTCCATCTTAAAATGAGCTAAATCACTACAATGGAAACATCTTCATTCAAGAGAGGGCATGTTGGCAGAAGAATAAGAAGCCCACTGGCTTCTAGGACAACTTGCAGAAGCTGGTAGGGCTGACTAAATAGGGCAGGTCAAATGAATCTGCTGATTGGGACCTCTGGAGTAAGAACCACTGAAATTACCCATATTCCTGGACTTCTTGGCTAATACCTTATCCTGCCCAACTTGCTTAAGCTCCTCAAGTTTCTTCACATAGTCAGTCACCTCATTAAAACTATTCCATATAGAAGTCATATGAATGGATAGAACTTACAAGTCAGTATTCAAACCATAAATATATAGGTGAATCCTCTCTTTCTCAGTGCCTAATATTTGGGTAGCATAGTGATACAAGGCATGAAACTCAGCCTCATAAGCTGCAATAGACATGCTGCCCTGTTCAAGGGTAAGAAACTCATCTTTCTTGCGATCCTTGAGAGTATGAGGCACATATTTTTCCGGAAACAGGGCATTAAATTAGGCCCAAGTCATTGGAGGCAAAGATAATGAATGACACTCCACATGAGCCCTCCACCAATGCCTGGAATCACCCTACAACTGAAAAGTCACAAATGTCACCCCATGCTATTGTATAATACAGAACTTATGCAACCTCTCATCACAAACCACAATAAACTTGAAAACATCCTCATTCTCTGTACCATGAAATGATGGAGGTTTCAGCTTCAAGAACTTTGTTAACAACTCATGCTCAATCCCGGTCATGACAAGGAATATTACTAGATGGAAGAATGCATCAATACTCGAAGCTTATCCATCCTTGGAACTATTGCAACAATGGGAAGAGCACCCAAAAACTAAATTTCTAGCGTAGTGAGGGTGGCTCCAGTACCTGCTAGACTGCTCAGAAATGCCAACACCTGCTGAATAACATCAGAAGACATAAGAGGAAGGCATGCACCTCCATGTGGTACTACAACCTCTAGTTCAATGCCATCCTCATGTACCTCCTCAACATCCTCAACATGATCCTAGGGTGGGGGAAGGGTCACCAACCTCTTCTCAGTAGCCGCCTAAGCTCCACCCCTGGCAGGTATTGCTCTCCTTTTTCCCCTACCCCTTCCTCGACCTCGAACCATCGATCCAGTAGCTGGAGCTTCTACCTTTTCCCCATCCCATGTGGTGTTAACCATATTTAGAAAAAAGAATGAAGGAAGTAAGATACCAATTCAGATCGCCAGATACCAATTGGAATCAAGTCATAGCACAAAGGAAGTAAGAAGAGATAATTTCCAATAGTCTTGTAGCCTCTCGAAGAAAAGTATAGATGTCTCATTACCATTATGCAAAACTCTACTATACTTATTTTTGTACTATAAAATCAATTAACGTAGGTCTCTGATACCATCTTTGTCAAGACCTAAACCACCACGAGTGGCACCCACACTAAATCCCCAATGCGAGAACCAATTACTCAAGCCAACACTTAACAACTAAGCAACAAAAAACTAGATTTCATTTAATAAACCAAGATTCACATCTAAAATAAAGTAATAAGAATCCCTATGGAAAATATCCCCTAGAACCTAAAAATCGTGTACTAAAACATCTAACATAGTCTAAAATACAGGGATGCAACCCCAAAGTAAAAGAAGTCTGAGCCTGAACAATGGACAAGAAAGAGTAGACGAATCCATGGAAGCTCAGAAGAAGCAGCTCACCGTTAGATTCAGGAAGCATCCGTATCCCAACTCAGGGCACACAACAACCACTGAAATATGCCCTGTACTTAACAAAAGAAGAATAAGTGTAGTATCAGTACACAAAACAATAGTGTACTAGTAGGATCATCGACCAACTTCAAATATACAAAATATGAACATATAACTACAACTTAGTAAAATAGAACAAACATATATAACCCAAGTCAGTGAATATAAGCAAGACTCTCAATCAACAACCTGACTTAACAACTAATAAGTTGGTAATCTACCAACTTATTGAGCCTTTATTCATGAATTATTGCCATGTTTTGATGAAAATTAGAAATACTTATTTCCTTTATTAACATAAATGCAGCTAGTCTTGGTCAAATGAAGAAAGCAAAGGAATTGAACGCAAAGAGCTTAAAAAGAAGTTAAAGTGTGAAGGTAATCAGAAAAGGAGAAGAAACTGTCAAAAGATGCGACTGACATATGAGCCGCATAAAGGTACCTGCATTTTGTAGGTGTCATCACACAAGGAAGATTAGCAACTGCCTGAGAAGCTACAAACATGCTAGCCACACAATCCAATATACGATCACACCTTCTCGTACCTCACATTGCATAAGAGGCTGGACTTCACTGCTTGGAGAGGAAGGCACATGCGAGCTACACACCACAAGGTGCAATCATATATGCAATCACACATGAATCGCACAAGCCCCGAAGGGCATTTTTGTCCAAGTACATATAACATAATTGGGAAGGTTCTAAAACCCTTTTTGGGGTGTGTACCTAGGAGGACAATCAAGTTTTTACTTTCCCAAGAAAGATTATTGAGAGTACACTTTCTCTTTTCTTCTTCCTTATTGAAAGACACCATTTGTAAGGATTTTAAGTTTGGAATAAAAATTTAGCTTTTAAAATGAATGGAATTTTGGGAAACCCAATTGGTCCTCTTATTCCCTTAATATGACTAGCTAAATCTTATTCTAGGGGTATGTGCATGATAGGTGTTAGAATTTGGGTATAAGGATTGCTTCATTGTACTTATAATTGATTATCCAGTATGAGTCTATTGAATTCTTCAAGGTTTAATTATAAAATTGATCCGCAAACACTAATTGAGTTTACTAATTTTGTACTTGCTTGAAAGAGGAGTTCATAAATTGGGTAAGAAATCAATAGTGGGGATTTGGGATTTCCACCATAGATCTGGAAATAATATCACGCCCCGAGATTACCCCCTAGACGTAACATGGAATTCAAGACCACAAGGATCCCAAGCTAACCCTTGGTCATAGCATTCTCAGGCATAACAAAAGATAGGCAGAAGCATAATACGGAAATCCAATAAGAGAACCTCAATAAGGGTCTAAGAGACACATAATATCCAATATCCAAAAAAAGGAAACTGGAACACAAACTATGTCTGAAAGGTTGTAGACATAAAATAAAGAGTTGCTAGGACAAAACCCTAGCTAACTCGGAATATCGAAGTAAAGCAGTCATAAGGAAAAGCATAACTAGTCCTCGAACCATGAGGACACACCACAACTGACTAAGGAAGTGATCAAAGACTCTAGCGATGAAGATTAGAAGGGGTATCTGAGTCTGTATCATAAAAGGATGCAGCGCAATATGCGTTAGTACTATGGAATGTACTAAGTATGTGAGCGATGTATAAGTAATGAAAACATGCTTTAAAAAGGTACTTAAACATAATTCGTACCTAGTAAAGTATCATGAAAAGCTATCAACATGAAAAGCTAAATCATAAGGCAAAAGCCAACTTCAAGATGATGTTTCATAAGAAAGTTCATAAGGCTTAGAAAACTTGAAAACGTAACATACTGGAGTTTCTTATAACCGACATGAGACCTCGTGAGCTACATGTAATCTAACTGTATAACCCCAGTTAGCAAAACTGACTTTGAACCCTGCCAAGGAACAAGTCACCATACCCAACTATA
This sequence comes from Jaltomata sinuosa, assembly GCA_003996215.1. NCBI lineage: Eukaryota > Viridiplantae > Streptophyta > Magnoliopsida > Solanales > Solanaceae > Jaltomata > Jaltomata sinuosa. The sequence continues at coordinate 51,285 of QJPP01002399.1, forward strand.
TAACACTAGTTGGCAAAGCTGTCCTATGCCCCACTAAGGCAAGGACACCATACATAAAGACGTGGATCCACTCTCATAAGCCTTTAAGAAACATATCATATCATATCATGACCTACGTTGGCAACGTAGTTTATGGGACTAAGGGTACTCTCACCCCATCCTCTCGGTGCTAAATACTACTCCCAAAACATGCATACATATAGCTCATAATCATGAAGGCATACTCTCATGCCAAATCTTTTTCATAAGGGCATACTCTCATGCCAAATCTTATTCATAAAGCATGAAAACATATCGGGTATCATGCAACTTTCATATCATAGTTCATAAATCTTAGCATAGCGATAATTCAAAACATGCTTTTCTTTCTAAATTCATACTTGAAGAATTAGGCATGCAATTTCATAAATACATAAAGGCCATGATATCTAATCATGCCAAGATTCTCTTGAAAACATGCAATTTCATAGTTTCATACTATAAATCAACTTTCATGCTTGGGCTTTTAAAACCAATAAGATAATCATAATTAAATCCTGAGTAATCATGTGGAAACCATGAATTTAAACATGGAAACTGATTTCATAAACTTTTCCCCAATTTTGGATCAAAACCCTAATTTCATATCTTCATAATTCAAAATAAGAATTAGGGAATTTGGGAACAAGGGTAAAATGAGCCCATTGTTAAAGACCAACATATCTTGGTGGAAGATTACCCACTTGATTGGAAAAGAATTAAGAGACTTGACTTGGAGCTTTGGAGTCTTGAGAGCAATTTTCCTCTTTGAGTGAAGAATGATGAACTTAAGAGGGACATAGGGTAATATGGGTGAAAAACATTCTAAAAGTAGTCAAAACAACTTAACTTAATACATAATAGGGTGGTAAATGACCAAAATACCCCTAGGAATTAATTGGGAAAAAACTGGAAATTGGTCAGCTTTCAGTGACCACGACTCAGTCTACGAGTCATGGTTTGGATGACGGTTCATCGTCTGGAGTTGTAGAACTCAACTGGGAATTTTAAGTTTCATCTTCACCTCTATGGGTCAACAGGACGGACCCGTAGAAATGATGATGAGTCATCAAATGGAGTCGTCGTTCACAGGAAGCTGGGCTGACTTGGTCAAACCGCTACTCAAGACTACGACTCATCGTTCCAATAAAGAGTCATAGAATTGACTCGTAGTTCTTGAAGGGGACTTGGGAAAATGTAAATCCTCTGAAGATATTCCACGAGTCAACAGGACGGACCCGTAATTTGAACGATGAGTCATCATTTGGACTCATAGTCTATGGAACTTTGAAAGTTTCTGAAGTTTTTATCTTGGATAGCTGGATACGTGTACGGGGTGTTACAATATACGCCCCTTGGGATCATTCGTCCTCGAATGAAGGCTAGACAAGGGAAACTGAGGGGAAAACAGCCCAACCAAACATCAAAACATAGAAATCAAGGGGTAATCATAAATCCTGATGTTTTCAACTTGAAAACATGATGAACTAACTTCGTAAAACATGGATGCATGCTAAAATCATGAGAGGAACTGATGCAGTAGAATCAGAGGGACATACTAAGGAGGAAACTAGTACCTCAAGGTGGAACTGGATCGGAAGGAAAGAGATGAGGATATTTTTCCTTTATGGCCTCCTCCGCTTCCCAAGTATCACCCTCAACAAGTTGATTCCTCCAAAGGACTTTTACCGAAGTGACTTCTTTGTTTTGAAACCTCTGAATCTGACGATCAAGAATCTCCACAGGAACCTCCTCATAAGTGAGACTATCCTTCACACCCACATCTTCTAAAGGCACAATCAATCTTAGATCGCCAACACACTTTTTCAACAAGGAAACATGGAAAACTGGGTGAACCGCTTCCAACTCCGTTGGTAACTCCAACTCATAAGCAACACTACCAACTCTCCTCAAAATCTGATAAGGACCTACAAAATGAGGACTAAGTTTTCCTTTCTTTCCAAACCTCATCACACCCTTCATTGGTGACACCTTAAGGAAAACCTAATCATCAACTTCAAATTCTAACTCCCTTCTCCTCACATCCACATAAGATTTCTGTCGACTCTGAGCTATCTTCAACCTTTCTCGAATAAGCTGAACTTTCTCCATGGTCTTGTGCACAGAATCTGGACTAATCAAGTCTACCTCACCAACCTCGAACCACCTAATAATAGATCTACCCCTCCAGCCAAAAAGTGCCTCATATGGAGACATCTGGATGCTAGAGTGGAAACTATTGTTGTAGGCAAACTCGATAAGAGGTAACTGATCATCCCTATTTCCTTTAAAGTCAATAACACAAGCCCTCAACATATCCTCCAAAGTCTGAATAGTACGCTCGGCCTGGCCATCCATCTAAGGGTGAAAAGCTATGCTAAGCTTCACCTTAGTGCCAAGACCTTTCTTAAACGACCTCCAAAACTTAGATGTAAACTAAGGACCTCTATCCAAAATGATAGACAAGGGAACACCATGCAATCAGACTATCTCCCGAATGTAGAGTGTGGCATAATCATCCGTTGTATCCTTAGTATTAACAACCAAGAAATGGGATGACTTGGTCATCCAGTCGACAATCACCCAAATAGAATCATGTTGCCTTAGAGTACAAGGCAAAACCCATAATAAAGTCCATATTGCTTGCTTCCCATTTCCAAGTGGGAAGGTCAATATCCTAAAGCATACCACCTAGCCTTTGATGTTCCACCTTTACCTGCTGACAGTTAAGACACTTAGCCACAAACCCGACTATGTCCTTCTTCATACCATTCCATCAAAAGACTTCCCGTAGATTACGGTACATCTTAGTAACACCCGGATGAATGGAGTATCTAGAACTCTGAGCCTCAGATAAAACCTGTTGTCTCAACCCATCAACATCTGGCACACATAAGCGGCTCAAATAAAGAAGCACACCATCTCCCCCTTGGAGAAAATATTGACCCTTTGCAGAAGAACTGCACCCATAAGCTGAAGTAGAATGGGATCTTGGTCTTGCTTGGCTTTCACCTCAGCCACTAAGGATTATTCGGCACCATTAGTCACAATCACACCACCTTCGGTCGAGTCTGTAAGGCAAACTCCCAACCGAGCAAGCCTATGAACTTCTTTAACCAATTCCTTCTTTCCATCTTTAATAGAAGCTACACATCCCATGGACAGCCTACTCAAAGAATCCACTACAACATTGGCCTAACCCGGATGGTAAAACACATTCATATCTTAATCCTTAAGGAGCTCAAGCCATCTCTTTTGTCGCAAATTCAATTCCTTTTGAGTGAACATATATTGAAGACTCTTATGATCGGTGAAAACATCCATATGCACACCATACAAGTAGTGCCTCCAAATCTTCAAAGCAAAAACCACAGCCGCAAGCTTAAGATCATGAGTAGGGTAGTTCTTCTCATGCACCTTAAGCTGTCTCAAGGCATAAACAATCACCTTTCCCTGTTGCATCAAAACATAACTCAAGCCAATTCTGGAGGCATCACAATACACCACAAAATCATCAAGGCCCTCGGGTAAGGCCAATACTGGAGATGTAGTCAATCGAGTCTTCAATTCCTGAAAAGTTTTCTCACAAGAGTCAGACCACTGAAACTTAACCTTTTTTTGAGTCAATCAGGTCAAAGGGGAAGAAAGAGAGGAAAAACCCTCCACAAATCTCCTATTGCAACCAGCCGAACCCAAGAAACTTCTAATATCAGATGGAGAAGTGGGTCTAGGCCAGTTATTTACCGCCTCGAACTTTCTAGAATCAACCTGAATACCATCTTTAGTCACAATATGACCCAGAAAAGCAACAGACTGCATCCAAAACATGCACTTGCTAAACTTAGCAAACAATTGTCTATCCTTGAGAGTTTGAACCACAACCCTCAAGTGACCCGCATGCTCCTCCTCACTCCGAGAGTAGATAAGGATATCATCAATGAAAACAATTACAAACATATCCAAATACTGCTTGAACACATGGTTCATCAAATCTATAAAAGCTGCAGGAGCATTCGTTAGACCAAAAGACATAACAACAAACTCATAGTGACTATACCGAGTCCTGAAGGTTGTCTTTGGTATATCACATTCTCGAAACCAAAGTTGATGATAACCAGATCTAAGGTCAATTTTGGAGAAGAAACTAGCACCCTGAAGCTGATCGAACAAGTCATCGATCCTAGAAATGGGATACTTATTCTTGATTGTGACCTTGTTCAATTGACGGTAATCAATACACATTCTAAGAGATCCATCCTTTTTCCTAACAAAAAAAACTGGGGCACCCCAAGGAGAAATACTAGGCCTGATGAAACCCTTATCAAGCAAGTCTTTCTTTTTATCTTTCAACTCTTTGAGTTCAGCAGTGGCGATTTTATAGGGAGGAATAGAGATAGGATTCGTATTCGGAAGAATATCTATCCCAAAGTCAATTTCCCGCTAGGGAGGGACTCCAGGAAAATCATCAGGGATAACTTCTAGGAATTCATTCAGAACAGGAACAAACTGAATAGGCGGGCTCTCGAACTCCGTGTCTATAACCAAAACTATATGATAGATATAACCCTTTGAAATCATCTTTCTAGCCTTAAGATAAGATATGAAATGACCCTTCGAAGAAGAGGGACTACTTTGCAATTTTCTAGGGTAGGTTCATTAGGAAACTTGAAACTAACCACATGAGTGCAACAATCAACTGAGGCAGAACATGCATACAACCAATACATACCGAGAATGATATCAAAATTAGTCATCTCCAACTCTACTAAATCCGCTGAAGTGACTCTATGAAGGACTGAGATAGGGCAATTTTTATAGACTCTTTTGGATTGGACTGACTCACCAACAGGAGTAGAAACATGAAAGGGTTCTAAAAGCAATTCAGGACAAATCTCAAACTTACAAGCCACATAAGGGGTTACAAAAGATAAGGATGCACCGAGATCCAACAAGGCATACACATCAAGAGAGAATACTTTCAACATACTGGTAACCACATCTGGAGAACTCTCATGATCCTGGCAGGGGGACATGGAATAAAGACGGTTCTAGCGTGAACCACTAGAACTAGAAGCTGGGCCCTACGGGGCTGGTCTACCACCTGAAGCTTCTAGGGTAGACTGAGTTCTACCACCTCCCTGCCCCTTCCTAGCTGAAGGGCAATCCTTGATATGATGTCCAGCCTGACCATAACCAAAACAACCACCTGAACTGGCCAAACACTCACCAACATGATTCTTCCCACACTTAACACAAGATAGGTAGGAGGGTCCCTTAGGAACACTACCCTAAGACTGGCAATAAGAATCATACCCTTTACTACCCTGATCATGATGAGGCTTCTGAGCCTGGGTAGGAGCACTAGCAGAAGAGTGAACGGGACCTGATGACTTCTTCTGGAAAGAAGAGCGATGTCCACCTCCAGAACTGTGATGACCAAAATCTGATCCCTCGGATCTAACCCTCTTGTTCTCCCTAGCCATCTTCTTAAGCTTATCTCCCTCAATCTGATGGGCATGAGTCATGAGATGAGAGATGTTTATGTCACTCAATAACAAAGCAGACCTACACTCTTTCTTCACCATATCGGAAACACCATAGATGGATTATCTCATTTGATCATGCGGGTCTGCTACCATAGAGGGAGCATATCTAGACAATTTAGTGAACTTCAAACTATACTCTTGCACCGATATCGAATCCTATCTCATGTTCACAAATTCCTCCACTTTCGCTTGCCTCAACTCACGGGGAAAGAACCTATCAAGAAAGGCTCTCTCAAAACACTCCCAAGTCATGGGGATCGCATCCCTCACTCCCTCACTGAGGTGCCGCCATTCTACGGCACATTTGACGCCTCTAAACTAAGAACAATCGTAAGTTTTCAAGCAACCGTCGTCGTTTTTGATGTTTTATGTTATGTTTTCAGGAAAGAGAGACAAACATAGAAACGGAAGGAAATACGAGCAAAACGACGTTCTGGATAAGAGTGACGGCCTGAGTGACGGCCAGTCACCAAGGTGATGATCCGTCAGCCTGGACGTCAACTTGAGGCAGCACACTACCTAGTGGCGATGGCCACCGTGATGGTCCATCAAGAATGTGACAGTCCGTCAGCCTAGACCGTCAAGTTGAGGCAGTACGCGATGCAGATTCTGAACGTTTTTGGGTTTATTTCCTGGACTCCTATAAATACCCTATGTTAGGTTTATTTTATTTGTTGATTACCAATTCATTACCAATTGATTACCAAATAATTTTAGGAGAGTTTTGAGCAAGAATTTCAGAGCAAAACACGTTTTCTTCTTCTTGAATCGTGTTCTTGATCGTTCTTGGGATCTTGGTTTTCTTGTTCTTGGATAATTGAATCTTGTTTTCATTATATTGTAAGAATCTCTTTTCTTTATTATGAATATGATCTTCTTCTCTTTCCATCGAAGCATGATTAACTAACTTCCCACAACTAGGGTTGTGGGAGCTATGGCTAAAGTAGCGATATAGATTCCGGGTAGCGTCGGGTTCAATATTTATGATTGTTACGTTGTTAATCATTCATTCTTCACGTTTTCTAGTGGTTGCAAACATTAGAACATGCGTAGGTTTAATTTTCTTGAGTAAAGAAATTAAAACCGGGAAATTTGGTTAATAACGAGGATTCGAGACTACCAACTCTCGTCTTATGATTAATGTTGTAACTAGATTAATCTACTTGATGTTTAGGATTGAAATATAAAAGCTCACCTTTTGAAGTTCGAGAGAATTGAAAGGGAAATTCGTCTATTTGGTTGAGAAACGTTTAGACGATACCATGAATTCAATCACATCGTGACATGCATATAGAAAGAACCCGGTCAAGCCTTGAGTCGAAATTGTTATGACGCCATGGTGAACACTTCCCTAGTTCACTCTCATATTGATTATTAATTACACATTATTGTTTGCTTGATCAAATATTGTTCACACAAACCCCCCCCCCCAATTTACCGAAAACTATCGACTACTAGTCATCTAATTCACAAATGACCTAATTTGCACCTTATTCCCTGTGGGATTGACCCCAACCTTTGTTGGGTTCTATATTTGACAGCGACTGCTTACGCTTCTTAAATTTAGGTGTAGTTTGGGCGTTATGAAATTTTGGCGCCGTTGCTGGGGAATACGGTTGTTTATTAAGTTTGGTGTGTTTATTTGACTCTTAGTCATATTTCCTACTTTTATTTTTATTTGTTGTTTTTGTTTTTACAGGGTTCATAGTTATGCATGCCAAGTACTCGAGGCTCGGGTGAACCAATATTACCCTACGACCCCGAGCTTGCAAGAACGATAAGGTGAAACATGAATGAGCAACAACAAGAGGCAGCGAGACTCGCCGCAGCTCAGCAAGCCCAACAACGTTTGAATGCTGGTGGTCTTGAGGTCGACATGGAGTTGAATGATGAGGATATCGACTTGGATGTAGTTGGTGCGACGGGCGCTATTGCGTTTCCTCCGCTAGCACCCGGGGCCAAGTTCAACATCACTAGCATAATGATTCAGCTGTTGAATTTGAGAGGAGTGTTCCGTGGTGTTGCTGGTGATGATCCAAACCGGCACCTGTTGAATTTTGTGGGAATCTGCAATTCGTTCGAATTGCCTGGAGTAAGTCAGACAGCGATCAGGCTCAGGTTGTTTCCGTTGTCTCTGCCTGATGAGGCAGCATTATGGTTGACAGATCTAACCCCCGACTTTATCACAACTTGGGGAGAGTTGAAAGGAGCTTTCCTAGAAAGGTTCTTTCCTCCCTCTAGGATGATACAGTTGAGGGATGAAATTAGCAACTTCAGACAACAACCTCATGAGGCATTGCATGAGACCTGGTTGCGATTCAAGAAACAGCTGACACAATGCCCAAACCATCAGTTGACCGAAGATTTCTTGATGCAGACGTTCTACAGGGCACTAAATTCAGCTACCAAGCCGACATTGGATAACGCAACAGGTGGAGCATTTATGGGTCTCACCTTTGCCGATGCCACAGCTATTTTGGACAGGCTCACCAAAACCAACAGGGCCTGGCATACACGTTATACAGAGGTAGCAGCTAGCACTTATGCAGTTGGTATGTCAGCAGAGCAGCGCATGAAGGAGGAAGAGCGGGACCAAGATATGGCCCATCTGAAGACGCAAATGGACCTACTGACAAAGCATTTGTTGTCAGGAGGTATCGAAAAGGTGAAAGCTGTGGGTTCCCAAGGTAGAGCAGCAGAGTTTGAATCTGATGAGGAGGTGAATTATTTGGGTGGTTTCCAGGCCAACGGCCAAGGAAACCAAGGTCGGAACTATCAGAATGACAACTACTATGAACAAGCTGGCTACAAAGATCATGATTAGGGGAACTGGAAGAATAACACTGATAGAGGTAGGTTGTATGTACCACCTGGTAACCGGCAAAGAGCTAACACCGAGACAGGGACATCCAAACTAGAGAACATGATTGCTAAGATGCTGCTGAAGGTGGAATCTACTGACTCCGTGGTAAAGGAGATGAGGACCGAACTATCAACAATGAGTCAGCTAGTGAATTCACATTCCACCTCGATCAAGCAATTGGAACAGCAAGTGGGTCAAATCTCGGCATCTTTAAATCAAAGGAGGACAGGTACCTTGCCGAGTGACACCGTTCAAAATCCGAGGAAGGATGGGAGTTGTATGGCGATCACTACAAGAAGCGGTAAAACTATACCGGAATCACATCCGGTAATTCAGACTCAAGGTGATGTTGCGGATGACAATGTGGCGGAGGATGCTACGCAAGGGCTCATGGATAAAAGCAAGGAAGTTAAAAATCTTCCAACTATGATGCCTCGGCCACCACCTCCTTTCCCACAGCGTTTGAAGAAGAAAGCGGATGATAGCAAGTTCCTGAACTTCATGACCATGCTGAAGCAGATATCAGTCAACATCCCTCTGGTGGACGCTCTTGAACAAATGCCCGGATATGCCAAGTTCATGAAGGACTTGATTACCAAGAAAAGGTCAGTAAGCTTTGAACCAGAAGATAACCTCCACCACTGCAGTGCTATCTCTTCAAGGTCATTAGTGGAAAAGAAGGAAGATCCAGGTGCTTTTACTGTTCCCTGTACTATTGGGAAAATCAACTTTGAAAAAGCCTTATATGATCTTGGTGCTAGCATCAACTTGATGCCGCTAGCAGTATACAAACAATTGGGTTTGGGAGCACCCAAACCAACTACCATGAGGGTGCTAATGGCTGACCGTTCAGTAAAGCGACCAGTGGGAATATTGTCTGATGTGTTGGTCAAGGTTGGTAAGTTCATATTCCCGGCTGACTTTGTGATATTAGACTGCGAAGTGGACTTTGAAGTCCCCATAATCTTGGGACGACCATTGTTAGCTACTGCAAGAGTGTTGGTCGACATGGAAAGAAATGAACTGATGTTCAGATTAAACAATGAATTGGTCAAGTTTGATGCGTGTAAGTTGATGAAGCAACCAAGAGACATGAGAGTGGTCGCGGTTATAGAGGTGGTTGATGAAGCCCCTGCGGAGTTGCATATCGAGGAGAAGGGTCCTGTCGAGACCCTAGCGGTTACAAGAATGAGGTGGAGATCGCAAGAAGGGAAACATGTCGAGGAAGGCGGTAAAAACAAATCAAGAAATAGAAAACACCGCAAGAAAACCAGCAAAGAAAGAGTAAAGAAATTGCCGCGACTAGCTGCGGAACCGATAAAAGAGGAAGTTGGAGCTCAACGAGATGGGGTAGCTGGCACCTATTCCATCAATTTTGCCTGCTTTGGAGACCCTGGCGATCTCCAACATCATGCCAGACTCTGAGCCCCATGGACTTCACAGGTATTCCTTTCTCTCACAGCTTTAGTTTTCACATGTATGCATTGGGGACAATGCATGAGTCTAAGTTGAGGGTGTTGGGTTACCTGTGAGTATTTCACCACCGAGAGTTTTTGTTGCCAAGTTTCTTTTCCCTCCGGTGTGCTATCTAGTAGAACCGGCATGTTTAGGTTGTCGTTTAAATTTTAGTTATTTTCTAGTGTCTATAGCAAGCATGGCATTTTTTTGAAAAAGGAACTAAAAGGAGCCCCCTCTGAAAAAGTTGATTTTGTACTTATGTTTGAAACGATTTACTGTCTGGATCCTTGGATGTCATTGTGTGGTTATGATTGGAATAAGTATGCTTAAGCCGAGCTGTTGTTTTGATAGTTGGTAGTGGTATGGTTTCTTGGTGCCAAGTGTGTGTGAGCATATTGTTATAAATTCTTACTCTGTGCATGCATCTAGAACTTGCCCGGTCTATTTTGTTAAGTTTGAAGTTGGTTGCTTAGGAAAGGATCACAGGCCCTTTTTGTGTGCAGTCCACTTAGCCTATAAGACCGTCCAAACGTAAATAATCCCTTTGATCCCTGTTTGAGCCATAATTGACCCTGTTCGTTCAAATAACATGTCACCGTTCCTGTTTACCTTTGAATCCCTATTTTGGCCCTGGTCCATCCTTGGACATCGTGCACCTCAACTCATGCAATCAGCCTAAGTTGAGGGTGGCTACTATAGAGGTAAATGATAAGAAAAATAGGATGGATCAGATTGGTTGTGGATAGAATGAAAATTCCGGGGGTGTGTCTAAGAAAAGAGAGATGAAAAAAAAAATGAAAAAGAAATAAAAAGAAGTGTCAAAATAAAGAGGACGCACCTGTAGCTAGAAAGAAGGGAATAAAGAGGTAAATAAGGATGGACAAAGTGAAGTTATGTGGAAATAGTAGGTTGGTGATTCCAAGGAGGGTTTAGTCACTATTCCCCAAACGTATCCTACCTGCACCCGAAGCCTCATTACAAGCCTAAAAAAGTCCTGTTGTGATCCTGAGCGGCTTTCTGAAAAACTGAAATAGAATAGTAAGGGCAAGCCTATGGCATCGCATGTGCATTGTTTGAAATCGTTTGTGAGTGCGAGCGCCTTAACTAGTCCCGAATCTTGTGTGTGTGACTTCTTTGTGGTGAGGGCACCAAGATTTCTGTATTGTCTATTGACTGTTAGGATAGCTGTGCGTGTGTATGCATAATATTCTATCATATCGGAATGACATGTTTGGATCCTTGCAAGTTAACATTTCATACATTTGTGTGCTACTAGGGAACTTGATTTAAAATTGAATGACCATGAGTTGCTAGAGACACGAGTTTGTTTTCATAGTTGAGTCGTCTTATTGTTTTCTTTTATGTCATGTTGCTTAAGGACAAGCGAACGTTCAAGTTGAGGGTGTTGATATGCCGCCATTCTACGACACATTTGACGCCTCTAAACTAAGAACAATCGTAAGTTTTCAAGCAACCGTCGTTGTTTTTGATGTTTTATGTTATGTTTTCAGGAAAGAGAGACAAACATAGAAACGGAAGGAAATACGAGCAAAACGACGTTCTGGATAAGAGTGACGGCCTGAGTGACGGCCAGTCACCAAGGTGACGGTCCGTCAGCCTGGCCGTCAACTTGAGGCAGCACACTGCCTAGTGGCGGTGGCCACCGTGACGGTCCGTCAAGAATGTGACGGTCCGTCAGCCCAGACCGTCAAGTTGAGGCAGTACGCGATGCGGATTCCGAACGTTTTTGGGTTTATTTCCTGGACTCCTATAAATACCTTATGTTAGGTTTATTTTATTTATTGATTACCAATTCATTACCAATTGATTACCAAATAATTTTAGGAGAGTTTTGAGCAAGAATTTGAGAGCAAAACACGTTTTCTTCTTCTTGAATCGTGTTCTTGATCGTTCTTGGGATCTTGGTTTTCTTGTTCTTGGATAATTGAAGTTTGTTTTCATTATATTGTAAGAATCTCTTTTCTTTATTATGAATATGATCTTCTTCTCTTTCCATCGAAGCATGATTAACTAACTTCCCACAACTAGGGTTGTGGGAGCTATGGCTAAAGTAGCGATATAGATTCCGGGTAGCGTCGGGTTCAATATTTATGATTGTCACGTTGTTAATCATTCATTCTTCACATTTTCTAGTGGTTGCAAACATTAGAACATGCCTAGGTTTAATTTGCTTGAGTAAAGAAATTAAAACCGGGAAATTTGGTTAATAACGAGGATTCGAGACTACCAACTCTCATCTTATGATTAATGCTGTAACTAGATTAATCTACTTGATGTTTAGGATTGAAATATAAAAGCTCACCTTTTCAAGTTCGAGAGAATTGAAAGGGAAATTCATCTATTTGGTTGAGAAACGTTTAGACGATACCATGAATTCAATCACATCGTGACATGCATAAAGAAAGAACCCGGTCAAGCCTTGAGTTAAAATTGTTACGACGCCATGGTGAACACTTCCCTAGTTCACTCTCATATTGATTATTAATTAGACATTATTGTTTGCTTGATCAAATATTGTTCACAAAACCCCCCCCCCCCAATTTACCGGAAACTATCGACTACTAGTCATCTAATTCACAAACAACCTAATTTGCACCTTATTCCCTGTGGGATCGACCCCAACCTTTGTTGGATTCTATATTTGACAGCGACCGCTTATGCTTCTTAAATTGAGGTGTAGTTTGGGCGTCATCACTCACCCTAGCCTCCTTCCATTGCGTGAACCAAATATGAGCCACATCCTCGAGTTGATAGGATGCAAGCTCAACACAATCAACACCCGCTACTTGCATAACCTCAAAGATCTTCTTCACTTTATCAATAAAGTTAAGCGGGTCCTCATTCACCTTTGAACCCCAAAACTCTGGTGGGTTCATACGGATGAAATCACAAACTCAGGCCGCTACCCCACCTTGAGGATGAATGGGGGCTGGAGCCAGCTGATTGGCCTGAGTTGCCAAAGTCTGGGCTAGCAAATGAATAGCATTCCTAAACTTATCATTCGTTACATCGAGAACCAGAACTTGAGGAGTGGCATTTTGAGCGGCTCTGGGAAGCATAGCACGTCGAGGAAGCATAATCTGAAATGCATAAGATAAGGATTAGAGAAATATTAGACTTAAGCTCTATCTCACGATGTGATCATGAAAGAAGTGAAGTTTTTCTAAGACATCTCATAGCTTCCCTCTCATATGTGTGGCGCGCTTCACACACATTAAAAAGACTCTACTTGGTGTGGCTTTTAGACATCCTAGGACCCTTGAACCTGAGGCTCTAATACCAAGTTTGTCACGCCCCGAGGTTACCCCCTAGACATAACACGGGACTCGAGACCACAAGGATATCAAGCTAACCCTTTGTCATAGCATTCTCAAGCATAACAAAAGATAAGAGGAAGCATAATACAAAAATCTAATAAGGAAACCTCAATAAGGGTCTAAGAGCCACATTACATACAATATCCAAAAAAAGGAAACTCAAACACAAACTATGACTGAAAGCCTCTAGTCATAATATAAAGAGTTTCTAGCTAACTCGAAATATCAAAATAAAGCAATCATAAAGAAAAGCATAACTAGTCCTCGAACCATGAGGACTCACCACAACTGACTAAGGAAGTGGCCTGAGACTCTAGCCACGAAGCTGAGAAGGGGTACATGAGTCTGCATCATAAAAGGATGCAGCGCAATATGCGTTAGTACTATAGAATGTACTAAGTATGTGAGCAATGTATAAGTAATGAAAATATATTTTAAAAAGGTACTTAAACATAATTCGTACGTAGTAAAGTATCATGAAAAGATATCAACATGAAAAGCTAAATCATAAGGCAAAAGCCAACTTCAAGATGATATTTCATAAGAAAGTTCATAAGGCTTAGAAAACTTGAAAACGTAACATACGGGAGTTTCTTATAACTGGCATGATACCACGTGAGCTATATGGAATCTAACTGTATAACTCCAGTTAGCAAAGCTGACTTTGAACCCTGCCAAGGAACAAGTCACCATACCCAACTATATAACCCTAGTTCGCAAAGCTTTCCAATGCCCCGCTAAGGCAAGGACATCATACATAAAGACGTGGATCCACTCTCATAAGCATTTAAGGCACATATCATATCATATCATGACCTACGCTGGCAACGTAGTTTATGGGACTAAGGGTACTCTTACCCCATCATCTCGATGCTAAATACTACTCCCAAAATATGCATACATATACCTCATAATCGGCATACTCTCATGCCAAATCTTGTCATAAGGGCATACTCTCATGTAAAATCTTATTCATAAATCATGAAAATACATCGGGTATCATGCAAATTCCATATCATAGTTCATAAAGCTTAGCATACCCATAATTCAAAACATGCTTTTCTTTCTAAATTCATACTTGAAGAATTAGGCATGCAATTTCATAAATACATAAAGGCCATGTTATCTAATCATGCCAAGATTCTCTTGAAAACATGCAATTTCATAGTTTCATACTATATATCAACTTTCATGCTTGGGATTTTAAAACCAATAAGACAATAATAATTAAATCATGCGTAATCAAGAGGAAACCATGAATTTAAACATAGAAACTTATTTCATAAACTTTTCCCCAATTTTAGATCAAAACTCTAATTTCATATCTTCATAATTCAAAATAAGAATTAGGGAATTTGGGAACAAGGGTGAAAGGAACCCATCGTTAAAGACCCACATACCTTGGTGGAAGATTACCCACTTGATTGGAAAAGAATTAGGAGACTTGACTTGGAGCTTTGGAGTCTTGAGCTTGAGAGAAATTTTCCTCTTTGAGTGAAGAATGATGAACTTAAGAGGGACTTAGGGTAATATGAGTGGAACCCCTTCTAAAAGTAGTCAAAATGACTTCACTTAATACATAATAGGGTGGTAAATAACCAAAATACCCCTAGGAATTAATTGGGAAAAAACTGAAAATTGGTCAACTTTCAGTGACCACGACTCAGTCTACGAGTCATGGTTTGGATGATGGTTCGTCGTCTGGAGTAGTAGAACTCAGTTGGGAATTTCAAGTTGCAGCTTCACTTCTACGAGTCAATAGGAAAGACCCATAGAAGTGATAATGAGTCATCAAATGGAGTCGTCGTTCACTGGGAGTTGGCTTGACTAGTTCAAACCACTACTCAAGACTACGGCTCGTCGTTCCAATGATAAATCGTAGACTTGACTCATAGTTCCTTAAGGGGACTTGGGAAAATGTAAATCCTCTGAAGACATTCAACGAGTCAACAGGACGGACCTGTCGTTTGAACGACGATTCATCATTTGGACCTATAGTCCCTGGAACATTGAAAATTTCTGAAGTTTTTATCTTGAATAGATGGATACGTGTACGGGGTGTTACAAATAACTTGATCGAAGGAAATTCTCATCTAAAAATCAAATCTAGAAATTGTTGATTCACCTAAATAGTAATTGGTTGATTTAAGGTAAAGCTAGAGTGCTTGAGTAAAGACTATGGTACATATATTTGGAAGGTTGAAAGACTATCAAATATAGCTCTAACCAAGCTACCCATACCTTTAATCAAAAGTATGCATGGGTAATCAATTCCCTAACCCATTGTACAACCCCATTGGAAGCATACCCCTAGTCTTCCTTCTCTTGATCATCAAATTATGTTTATGTTGTTCTCGTGTTGAAATTGTGATTTGTTAATTCCCAAACCTTTTCCCCTTATTTTACTTTTGTTTGTTCGAACATTTACTCACTCTAGTGATTCTTATTCGACAATTTATTAGTGATTCATTATCCCATTCTTTATAGATACGACCCCAATATCCATTGGGTTATTTATGGTTTTGCACGATGATCATTACCACCTCCAATGGGAGAGTTCTTTTGAATATCATCAAAAATAGCGTCGTAACCGAGCAATGGTTCTTGATTTTCCATTTGATTGTCGTTTAGTTCACTTTTCTGAGTGTTTGTTCTTTTTTACTTTTTTTGTTGTTTGTGTTGTTGTGAACAAGTTTCCCATGACTCAAGTTGGTGACCAAGAAAGTGTTGACAGATTTATGGATGTGGAAGATGGACCCGTCGTCCATGCTTCTGTGGGTGCAATCTGCCTACCCTTAACCATTGGAAATGTCATGCTCCACGTGATGAGCATGATGCTTCATTTGATAAAAATGAAAGGAATCTTTGGAGGACTAGCTCACGAAGATGCCAACTGGCATATCCAAATTTTTGTCGAAATATGTCAGCCTTTCAACATGAACAATATATCCTAAGAGTCAATCCGACTCTGATTGTTCCCTTTCTCCCTTATGAAAGAAAAAATAGAGTGGATTGATGAGCTCCCAGAGGGCTCTATTACTACATAGAATGGACTAGTGGAAGCCTTCTTGGTAAGATTTTTCCCATCTTCTCAGATGATGCAGTTAAGGGATGATATCACCAATTTTTGACAACTACCGAATGAGCCATTGTATGAAGCATGGCTAAGATTCAAGAAGAAGCTATTGTTATGTACAAACCATGGTTTGCAAGACAATGTTCTCCTTCAAAGCTTCTATCTAGCTCTAGACTCTTTGAATAAATTGGTGGTGAATAATCTCGTAGGTGGAACATTTATGGACCAACAATATGGTCTCGCTGCATCCCTCTTAGATCGAATGACAAAAACCAATAGGGCTTGGCATACTAAAAAAGCCGATGTCTCATCGGGTGTTACTTCATCTATTATAACTAGTGAGATGAGGAGAAAGGAGGAGGAAAGAGATGAGACCGTGGCAAAAATGATGACTCCAACTAATTTATTGGCAAAATATATGATGGGAACGGGGAATAAATGTGTGAATTCCATGGGTACTTATGGTTTGACAAATCATGACAGAGTTGGTACTCATACATCGGGAGATGAGGAGCTTTGTTTTCTAACGGCGGGTTCTTGACCCAATTATCAATGTACCAACCAAGGTCCTTAACATCTGAGAGATGAGAATAAAGGTTAGAACCTAGACAAGGGCACTCAATGGAGTGACATATAACAAGGTAGAGACCGTAAAGTTCAATAGCGCAAACATGAGAGAGACAATGATTGTTATAATCACTAAAATGCTAATACATATATGCCTCTACCAAAAGCCGATGTGTCTTCTTATCAACCAAGTGTGAGTAACATTGTATATTCAAAGTTTGAAGACATGTTATCTCAAGTGTTGAAAAAAGTTTATTTTATTGATAGCAGGGTGAAGGACTTAAAAAGTGAGGTATCCACTCTTCATCAAACGGTGAGTTCACACTCGACATCAATAAAGCACTCAGAGGCTGAAATGAACCATCTCTCATCTCAAATGAACCTTCTTTTGAAAGGTACTTTTCCAAGTAACACTCTTGGGAATCAAAAAAATTATGGCCATGTAATGGAAATTGTGACTCGAAGTGGAATAATGCTTAGCAAAGTGGGTAAACCAACAATGGAAGTCAAGAGGGAGCAAGATGAAAAGATAGAAGAGGAAGTCTTGATTGAGAAAAAGAGTGATGCTAGCCCAAATATTGGAGTAAATTTAGTGTATCCAATGTGATTGTTTATGATGAAATCCTATAGGAGGAGAAGGATGAAGCAGAGTTGCCTTCTCAAATTTCTATTGAGATCGAAGAGGAAGACCCAACTATGCTAAGGTCGTTGCCTAAAAATCCTCCTCCATATCCTCATAAGTTAATTAAGAAAGAGGAAGATAATCAATTCAAAAAGATTGTAAACATGCTCAGCAAACTATCCAACAATATTCCTTTTGTTGACGCTCTTATGCAAATGTTAGGTTATGCCAAGTTTATGAAGCAGTTGCTAAAGAAGAAATGGGTGATTGATGTGGGGATGGTTGAAGTGTCCCATAGTTGTAGTGCTATTATGATGAGCAATATAGCTCCTAAATTGAAGGATCTGGGATCTTTCACCATCCCTTGTACCATTGGGGTGTTCTTGTTCAGAAAGGCCTTCTGTGACCTCGGAGAAAGCATCAATTTAATGCCCTTGGTGATTTTTAGAAAGTTAGGCTTAGGTACTCCTAAGCCCACACAAATGAGGTCACTAATGGTTGATTGTTGCCTCCAGTGGGGATATTCTTTGATGTTTTGGTGAAAGTAGACAAGTTCATCTTGCCAACTGATTTTGTGGTCTTGGATTGCGATATTGATCTTAAGGTGCCCATTATTTTAGGGTATCAACTTTAAGCCAGTAGAAAGGCCCTTGTTGATGTGGAGCTAGGGAAACTCAAATTCTGAGTGAGGGGTGAAGAAGTCACATTTAATGTGTGTCAACTCACAAAACCACCAGATAAGTATAGAGTTGTATCCGTGATTGCTACCAAGGGAGAGATGGTTGATGTACCTAGAGAGGTTGAAAGTAAGGATTCACCCCCCAATGAGCCACTTGTGGTTTTGAATGTTCGAGGAAAATAGAATCCTAAGGGGTTTCTCTTTCCCAAGCCACCCTAAGTGGTAGACATGCACATGAACTCAAATGGCATCCTCGAAGTGCAAATATCTATGATGTTAACTCATCAACAAGAGGACATGATGATGATTTTTAAGAAGTACTACCATTGCTTTGGATGAGGTTGTGCCAACCATATTGTCATGCTACGGGAGAAGATTGAGAGTTGAGGTACTATCCTCGAGCCACGACGTAAAATCAAGTGCTTCTTGGTAGGTAACCCAAGTGTTTTTAGTTGATTTGTTTTACCTTTTGTTGTTGTTGGTGTGTTTTAGGAATTCATGGAGATTGAAAAATGACTAAGTTGAGGAAAAATCTCGAAAAGCATGTGCGATGAGCTATACATTTTGCATGCCCCATTCGGCAGCCGCATGTGTTGTACACCTGACAACCAGTGAGCTGAGGAAAAAAATTGAATTTGAAGACATTTGTGATCCGTGGTGTGGATCGCACCCTACAATGTAAATATTGCACCTACATCGCATGCCAAAACAGAGAATTGACAAAATTTAGGCTCAAATATGTCACATGCAAAGAGACATGCGAGATGCACATTATCATGTGTGAATAGCATATCGTGACGCACGCGTAGGTAAGTTTAAAAAATTGTTGACCTACTCATTGACCGACTTGACCCAAACATTGACCCACGTCTTCCCCACTTCCTTCTCTTTTTTAAACTGTTACCTTCTTTTATTTCTCCCCCATAACTCTCACAAAAACCTCAAAATACTCTCCACCAAAACTCCCCAACACTCCCAAACTTTCCCTAAAAGTTGGGTCTCCATTGTTAGGCACTAAAACCTTTAAGTTTTTGCTTTTTACTCCCTCATCTTTGCTTGTAGTACATTCCCCAATGTTAAACCCTCGTTTATAAGTAGATTGTTAAATTTATTTGTGAAGCATGCTATTTTAATCCTCCATATTGATTTTGGGTGAGATCTGATTTTTAGGACACCATTTTTGGACTTATTGTCCATTTTATTTGAGAACAACTTAGTAGATCTACATTTTAGATTGATACATGCAACTTGTGTTAATTTTTAGCCCATAATTTTGTGTTTTTGGGTGAAGTCTAAGTTACCCACTTGAGTTGATGCATGGTTTGGCCTAATGATAGATTGGGTGATGTCATTCTTAAGGGAAAATCGTCATCTTTGCAAGGTTTTGGTTGAGTAGTGTTATGTGGTCTTAAATTGTTGATACCACTATTCTTTTGTGTTATTTCAATTGATTATTATTGTTCGGTGAGCGCTTTGGTTGAGGGGAGTGAACTCTTGTTGCGTTGAATGTGTTTGATTGATGTTCATGAATGCTTGATGTTCCCGATGATAGATGGGGTAACTTTTTTTTAAGGGAAGTCGTTAAGCAAATCTTTCATAGTTTATGAGTCTTGTTAATGATTGAAGTTTTTCGAGAATGTTTGAGTACTCGGATAACATGATTGTTGGTTAATTCATGCTTAAGCCCTGTTAATGTTTGTGTTTGTAGCCTTCTTTTCATGTTCATTCCACACATATTTCTCTGTGAGTCACATACGCAACACATATCTAAATGAGGAATTGAAAACTTCCTACTATTTACATGTGCATTTTGCATGCGACCCACCGATCTTTACATGCGGAATGCACAACATGTCTGTTATAAATATGCATTGTACTGCCTGTAAGGATGAAGGCATATGTAACGTGCACAATGGCTGAGGAATTTTGCACATGCTTTCCCTCATTTTATCTTATCTTTCCCCGATTTCTTCCAGCATAGGCAAAGACACATGCGACGCGCACATCTTTACGTGTGGATAGAATATGACATACACATGCCAACAGTCACTTGATGTCTTTTTCTTCTGCTATGCATTTGATTTCATTTTAGTTCATTAACTTCTTGTAGCATTTTATTCTTTCATTATTCCAAAAAATACAAAAAGATTTTGCTATTTCTTTTGAGAACTCACAAACTCTTTGTGCAGAAAATGTCTTTTGGCAGGGGTAATTCAGGCTGCAGCACAAGAAGACCCCCAACTCCTCCTACCTCCACTTCTACAAAGAAAAGAAGAAATCCCCCGCTGCTGCCCAAGAACCTCCTCCTATGCAAGTTACTGAGGAGGAGAGGATTTGCTTTGGAGTGGAAGGCATGAAAGCCCTCTACGACAGAGACATGGCAAGGAACTTCACCCCGGATTGCAGCTTTAACCTTGTAGTGTTTGGGTCTGATTTTTCTAACATCCACCAACAGTTTATTACTCACCAATGGTTCTCGTTTGTAGAGGTTCCCGGAGGTTATCACGCTAAGGTGGTATATAAATTTTATGCCTCTTACCAGGTCAACCAGGACTCAATGGGGTACACGAGCAATGTGGATGATTTCCCTTGCTTGGACTCGGTGATAGTCCGGGGTAAATAAGTTCACATTACACCAGCTTCTATAAACACCATCTACTGGGCTAACCCGATTGAGACTGCACCTAAATATTGAGCTAAGGTGCTTCCAAAGAAAAACCACTTGGCTGGGCTGCTACTATCATTGCTTCTAGGACTCCTATCTGGGTAACTATGTGGGCATCATTCTGCAACAAAGTCTTTATTTTGAGGCGCGCCTATGGTCTGAATTCATCCGCTCCCACTTCTTACCTTCTAAAAATAATCAAAAGGTTACACAAGAGGGTGCCATTCTAGTAGCCTCCATCATGTCAGGGGAATATGTGAATTTTGGTAATATTACAGTGGTGGTAATCAAAACGAAAGCACGTCGGGCTGGTGACTCATTCCTCTACCCTATTCTTATTAGTAAGTTATGTGCAAAGGCTGGAATCCTGTATTTTCCCTTTGATGTATCTACCCCTAAAATTGGTGTGATTGACCTTGAGAAGAAGATGAATGTTAATGCTCCTAGGATTAAGAAACGCGGGATGTAGCCCCTTGCCGATGTGAAATTTGAGGAAACTGATATTGAGCCTACCGCTTCCTCTTCTTCTAGATAAGTCTCAGGTGCACCTACTCCGGAAGAGTCGGGAAATCCTACATGTGTTTTTCCTTCTAGACCTTCCCTATCATCATAAACCTCGATATCGATGGGCTTTTAAAAGCTGGTTGACATGACCTACTCTCATGATAATCAGTTGACCCTCTGGCTGAGAGGTTGTCTGACATGATTCAGAGGGCTGTAAAGAATGCTATGCATCAAGGAGGTGGTGAAATATGTTGCCAACTTGTGCAAAAGGGTAGATGTTATTGAGCGTGCTATGACGAATATCCAAAAATATGTCAACAAGGCCAAGGGGAAGGAACCGATGGGTGATGCTGATTTGAGTGCTCTCGAGGCTGCCTTGGTTGTACCGCATACCACTTCAGGACCCATGGATTAATTATTTTCTACCTTGAGTGGTGATGATGGGGAGCTTGATGATTCTTGGGACCAAGTACTCAAGAAGGCAATTTTCAAGTCCGAGCACACCATACACTCTCGTCAAGAAAGAGTAGGTACCAGCTCAGAGTCCACAGAATAAGAAGAGGATGAGGAGGATTAGCCAGTACAGAGAGTTGTTGCACCTTTCCATTCCTTATTTTTGAGCTTAAGCATTAAGGGCAATGCTTTATTCTAGTGGGGGAGGTGGTGCATTGATTATTGCTGATTGGTTGCCCGTGTTGGTCCTTGAGATATTGTTTTTCTTTCCCTTGTGGGGCCTTGATATGTTTTCCTTTTAGAAAATTTGGCCGTTGTCAGGCATAGTTTGGATGATTGTGGTACTGCCTAAGCCGGGCCTTTTATCTTTTTAATACTTAAACTGTGCCCTTGTCGGGCTTATTTTATGGATTGTGTGAGTTGCAATTTTATTGGGTTAGTCCTACACGCTCAATTGTTTTACTACCCGCGCCTTGCAAATGCGCTTAGTACCTATGCCAGGCTTTCTCTCCATTGATCTAAGAGAGCCTTTCTCAATTTCTCCTTGTTAATAGTAGCATAGTCGAATAAACTCCAAGGGTTTTCTTCATACCACAGTTCTTTCCCAAGGAGCAATTGTTTTTTTTTTTTTTTTTTTTTTTATGTCAAACCAGGTTGGTGCTTCTCCATAATAGACTGAGAGGTGACTTTCATAGAGGAAAATGCCAAGTATTAGTGTTAAATTGATTCTGTGTTTTGCTTGTATCGAAATGGGCCCACCAAAATTTTTCTTGGCAAGAAGTCATGCAAATTGAAGGAAAAGTGGAAAAATGATTTTTTCTAAAGCATTCTCTTGTCATAACTTGCACATTCCCCATTTGCCTTGATCAATTCACAAATGAGTGTGTAAAAGAACTCGGAATAGCTTGTCAAAAGTCATTTATCCCAATTGATTTTGAGACTAATTGTTAAATTCTTGTGTTGTGATGCCTTGTGTGGTAAGGTTGTAGTTCTTGTGTATATGTGTTGTCTAGAACTTGCCCTGAATGTGATTCAAGTCAAAATTCTAGATGTCGCCAAGCTTGCAAGATGACCATTGGCCCTTTTTGAAAAACCACTTTACCAAAATTAACTTCCCCTGATATTGACTGTAGTAAGCCCCTTTGAGCTTGTGACCTTTCTTTGGCACCTTGTTAGACACCTTAACCCTTTTTGGACCCTATATTCTTGTACCCATCCTTCCAAATGGCTAGAAAGTCAAATGTAGGCTAAAAGCCTAAGTTTTTGGGGAATTGAAATGATAACATAGGTAAAGGCCTATGTTTGTGGGTGTAAGTACAAAATGTGGAGAAAAAAAAGGGATGCACTTCAATGCAAGGTAGCACCTTATGCCTAAGATTGAAATTGTTTCAAAATGTCCAATGAAATGAGCAAAATGAAACGAAAGGAAGAAATGGTGCTACCAAGTGAAAGTAATAAAAGAATGTTGAATGATTAAGATGAGGGAAACTTGGGTTGTGAGAGGCTGAAAAAAGGTGAAGTTCATGTTTGAAAATATGAGTGGTTTTTGAATGATCACAAGGAGCGTTAGAAAGGTTTATTCACTTGAGCCAAATGTAATCCTCACCTTAACCCTGGCCAACATCATAGCCCGCAAGTCCTTAGTGATTCTGAACTTGGTAACTCTACATTAGTGGTGAATTACATAAAGGGGAAACCTATGGTTATACGTGTGCACTCGAACTTCTTTGAGAGAGTGAGAGTCTTTGTGTTCTCTTATGATCCCTCTAATTTGAATTGAATGAGTGTGAATGGGATTCTCTCTTGTGGTGAGTGACGTCATGCACTTGAATCGAAAAATGAAATCTCTATTTCAATTGAGAAGAATGAATGAGACAATTTATGCAGCAAATCTCAAGGCAAACCTTGAAGGTTCATGCCAATAACTTGAGAAGCTTGATAATCCTGTTTTGAGTAACAAATCCCTTGCTTTTGAATGAGATGTGAAATCCCTTTTAGTGAGGTTTTGAAATGAGCACTTGCCTTGAGAGTATGCAGATACCATTTGAGATGAGCACTGTAGTTGGGTATTTTTTCTTTGAGTCTTTTGTTGCTAATTTCTTGGGATTTTGTCGCGACCCAATTTCTCAGTCATGATGGCACCTACAACCCCCGGTAGGTGAACTAATCCCCGTAGCCCAAAACAGTTAATAATGGACTACTATCTAACAAATAAGAGAACAAGATGAAGAGAACAGATAAAAGGACTATAAATACATACATATGCGGAAACTAAACCAAACCCCAAGACCTGGTATCATAGTATAGAGCCAAAACTACATACATGGAGTGCAAACAATCCAAAACTATATATACAGATGTCTCTGAATGGTAATAGAGTACATGAAGCAAAAGATAAACTAAAGCTAAGCTCCGATCGCCAAGAGCTCACCCTCAGCCTGAAGTAGTCCCCAACAGACTCCAAGCACGAATCACAACGATCTAACGGCGATGGCCCACGCTAGGATCTGCACCCAAAGATGTAGGGGGGTAGGGGTGAGCACCCAAGCGAAGCATAAGGTACCCAGTAGGTATCATAGGCCGACTGGGCACATATAAGATAAAAGCGTAGTAATAGACAGAATAGAAGCAAGCAGTCACAGAAACAACGAAAGGTACACAGGAACTAGCCCAGAGGGAAATCAACAGAACCACATGTGAGGGCCAGTAAGCAGAATATACACACCATAGGCACAAGTGAAAGTAAGAAATAACGCACCTGGGGTTCTTGCAACAACAGTGTATACAAAATAAGTTTACGAAATGGACGGTATACCGGTAACCTCAAGTGTAAGAAGAGGAGAAAGAGTAATGATAGGCATGCTCAGATACATGAATCAAACTCAACTAATCATATCAATCTCAAATCCAGAAACTAACAGTCTAGCAGTAACCAATCTCATACTTATCCATAATAGAGAACAATTCTGTAAGTAAATAGCAAAAGTCTACCTACAGTCCCCCGGCCGCCCATACAACCGAGGAACACAAACAAGTGAAAACAAATCCTCCGGCATCCCATACTACCGGAGCGTACAATCAACAAACAACAAACAAGGGTGGAGCCTCAAACAATGAATGATATGATGCATGAAGAACTCAAGTGAAATGGTATCTCTATATGTACCTCCTCCGGCGCCGATCCGGCCGAGCAGGTAGGTTCCATGGAAGGACACTGCCCGTATACCTCTACTCCGCCGTATACCCCTCCTACGTCACACGCAGCCCGAAGCCCCTGGCCCGGATGGCAAGGTCCATGGAGGTCCCAGATCCCATACTAAAACTCAGTATCAAAACATGTCGTCCGGAAGCAAGTCCAGTATCAAGATAGAGACCCAGTCTCGAATATGCATGCCCAGACCCTGTCCAGGACTAAAGTAGTAGGAAAATATCTAAAAAAAAACCCCTCCAAGGGTGCCCGGGAATAACCGGGTCTAAACAGTAAAAAGTCATCTCAGGTGCTCGGCCCGAACGAGGCTAAAAAAAATCATCTCAAGTAGCAAGAAAACTCAACTAGCACCTCGGCCCTGCCGAGTCTAGCGTTAATCGTAAAACTGATGATTTAAAACATAATTTTACTTCCTTTTACCTAGGAAATTCACAAGTTAAATCAAACCATTTCCAAATTATTTCCATCAAAATGGCCCCCCCGGGCCATGCAAGGTTTAGAAAATGGTGCCAGTAGGCCCGAAGCCCAAACCGTAGTAAAACCTGTATAAAACCTCTTTTTATGCATGAAAATGGTATGATCAAACACAATAGCTGCCCAGCAGCTCACAATCAACCTATCGACCCTGCAAAGGCCCAAAGCTACTCAGCAAGCATAACCAGCCTAGAAGGATAATTCTATGCTCGGGACTCGCGGACATTCCCAAAATCCCACCTTCTATGTTCCAGAGTCAACAAGGCCTCACAGGACCACAAGGGTAAATAAAATATATCGACAAATACTACAAGCAACGGAGGAACAAAAGTAGGCGGACATGAATAAAACAGTCAAGGTCTGTGGTACCAACCTAATAAACCAACCCAAGGATGCCCATTAATACAATTTTATACTATATATGCGGAGTCTAGGGAAAATAAACCGTAACCTACCTGTCGTCCGTTGAC
The DNA here is from genome assembly GCA_003996215.1 of Jaltomata sinuosa. Taxonomy (NCBI): domain Eukaryota; kingdom Viridiplantae; phylum Streptophyta; class Magnoliopsida; order Solanales; family Solanaceae; genus Jaltomata; species Jaltomata sinuosa. The sequence goes on from QJPP01002399.1 coordinate 77,226, forward strand.
AAGCTTGAACCTCTCCGAAAAATCTCCAACACGAAATTAAACTCGAACTCGGGCTTGAATAACTTGACGTAGATAATTGATTTTCTTTCCATAAAAAGAAATATATCGTAGCACACATATTTTTTCCACGAAACTCCTTTCAGCGTGCAACCCCATCCCACAATGTTTATAACCAACCAATACCCAATAGGGGGAAATGAAAATCCAAGCATTTGCTGAAGTTCATCCCATGATAATAGTGTCATTTTTAAATTTTAACAACAATGGTTAGTTAATGCTAAAGTGCCAAATGATGCCACCACTCCTAGTTAGTATTTGTTGGCCACTCCCTCCACCTACACGTGGAGTGGAGGTGGAAATTACAAGGCAACAAAAAATATTCTTATCCTGTTATTTATATACTCGGGTATTGCATAAATTTGTGGTATAATGTCACGACCCAATTTCTCGGTCATGATGGCACCTACACCCCCCCGGAGGTGAACCAATCCCTGTAGCCCAGAACAGTTAGTAATGGGCTACTATCTAACAGATAAGCGAACAAGACAAATAAAATAGATAACAGATATATAAATATATACATATGCGGAAACTAAATCAAACCCCAAGACCTGGTATCATAGTACAGAGCCAAACTACATACATGGAGTACAAATAAACCAAAACTATATATACAGATGTCTCTGAATGGTAATAGAGTACATGAAGCAAAAGATAAACTAAAGCTAAGCTCCGATCGCCAAGAGCTCACCCTCAGCCTGAAGTAGTCTCCACAGATCTCCAAGCACGAATCACAGCGATCTAACGGCGATGGCCCACGCTAGGATCTGCACCCAAAGATGCAGGGGTAGGGGTGAGCACCAAATGCGAAGCATAAGGTACCCAGTAGGTATCATAGGCCGACTGGGCACATATAAGATAAAAGCGTAGTAACAGACAGAATAGAAGCAAGCAGTCACAGAAAATCAACGAAAGGTACACAGGAACTAGCCCAGAGGGAAATCAACAGAACCACATGTGAGGCTAGTAAGCAGCATATACACACCATAGACACAGGTGAAAAGAAGAACAATGCACCTGGGGTCCTTGCAACAACAGTGTATATAAAATAAGTTTACGAAATGGACGGTATACAGGTAACCTCAAGTGTAAGAAGATGAGAGGAAGAATAATAATAGGCATGCTCAAGACATGAATCAACCCAACTAATCATAACAATCTCAAATCCAGAAACTAACAGTCTAGCAGTAACCAATCTCATACTCATCCCTAATAGAGAACAACTCTGTAAGTAAATAGCAAAAGTCTACCTACAGTCCCCCGGCCGCCCATACAACCGAGGAACACAAACAAGTGAAAACAAACCCTCCGGCATCCCATACTACCGGAGCGTACAATCAGCAAACAGCAAACAAGGGTGGAACCTCGAACCATGAATGATATGATGCATGAAGATCTCAAGTGCCATAGTATCTCTGTATGTACCTCCTCCGGCGCCGATCCGGCCCAGCAGGTAGGTTCCATGAAAGGACTCTGCCCGTATACCTCTACTCCCCCGTATACCCCTCTTCCGGCACACGCAGCCCGTAGCCCCTGGCCCGGATAGCAAGGTCCATGGAGGTCCCAGACCCCATACTAAAACTCAATATCAGAACATGTATCAAGATAGAGACCCAGTCTCGATATCAAGATAGAGACCCAGTCTCGAATATGCATGCCCAGACCCTGTCCAGGACTAAAAATAGTAGGAAAATATCTCAAAAACCCCTCCAAGGGTGCCCGGGCGTCGCCGGGTCTAAACAGTAAAAAGTCATCTCAGGTGCTCGGTCCAACCGAGGCTAAAAATCATCTCAAGTAGTAAGAAAACTCAACTAGCACTCCGGCCCTGCCGAGTCTAGCGATAATCGTAAAACTGATGATTTTAAACCACAAGTGAAATCAACCATTTCCAAATCATTTCCATCAAAAACGGGCCCCCCGGGCCATGCAAGGTTTAGAAAACAGTGCCAGTAGGCCCGAAGCCAAAACCACAGTAAAACATGGATAAAACCTCTTTATATGCATGGAAATGGTATGATCACACACAATTGCTGCCCCGCAGCTCACAATCAACCTATCGACCCTGCACAGGCCCACAGCTACTCAGCAAGCATAACCAGCCTAGAAGGATAATACTATGCCCGGGACTCGCGGACATTCCCAAAATCCCACCTTCTATGTTCCAGAGTCAACAAGGCCTCGCAGGACCACAAGGGTAAATAAAATATATCCGACAAATACTACAAACAACGGAGGAATAAAAATAGGCGGACATGAATAAAGCGGTCAAGGTCTGTGGTACCAACCTAATAAACCAACCCAAGGATGCCCATTAATACAATTTTATTCTATATATACGGAGTCTAGGGAAATTAAACCGTAACCTACCTGTCGTCCGACGACAAGCTGCTGGAACAACGATGTCCAAGCTCGAACCACTCCGAGAAAATCCAAAACTAAATCGGAATCGAATTCGGATTTGGGACGGAACAACTTGACGTAGATAATTGACTTTCTACAACAAATTTAATATAACCACAACATTTAAATTGGTCCCACCAATTTCCCTCTCTGTATGCGGATGAAAGTATATGGAGAGCTAAGTAATTGATGTGTGCATAGTGCTATATGAATTGCTAAAGTCAGCAACATATACCTATGTATATGTGCTGCCTAACTTCTAATAATGCCACATTTCACTAACTTCCAATAACGCCACATTTCACTTTTAGTGGCTGCTGGCCACCCCCTCCACCTACACGTGGAGTGGAGGTGGCAGCAAAATAATATTCCTATCCCGTTATTTATATATTCGGGTATTGCGTAAATTCATGGTAAAATAAATATAATATTTTAAATATACCATAATTCATAGAAAATTATTTCAAACAAAATCTACTATATTATAATAATAAATTTTAACATAATTAAATTTACTATCTCCGTTAAAATATTACGGAGTATAAAAAAAACTTATAAAATAAATACGTACACACTTATATCGTATCAAATATATTTTCATAAACCTTTAAAATATTTGAAAGGGTAATAATAATATAATTTTTACCAAATTCAACTTTTAAATAAATATTTCAAATACACGCACGATGCTAATAAAGTTCTTAAGTTTAGGCTCGTAATTCGCCTACGCACGATTTCGATATTCAAGAATTCTTTCGGGATCCTCCCTTATATTTTATCACTGTTTTGGAACTGAAATGGCATTTTAAAACGTGACGTCGAGGCTTAAATCGCGTTTAACCCGACCCGGTTCGCGACCCGGTTCGCAACCCGTTTTCTGCCAGACAGTCCGCGGTAAAACAGTCATAACTCTTTGCTCCAAGATTATTTGGACGTGCGGTTTTGTGCGTTGGAAACTAGACTCGTAGACCTTCGATTTGGTATTTCGGGGGACTTCTAACTCTTTATATATTGGGAGAAAAGCCCCGAGACATTTGACCCAAAGTTCAGGAAATTTGTTAAAGGTCTTACGATATCTTTTGTCGATTTGCTTGACTTCAAACTTAAACGTGGGAATGACCGGAAGGGTCATTACATCATCCACTACTAAAAAGGGCTTTCGTCCTCGAAAGTCAAGGTCAAGAGGGTACCTGAAGGCTAAAATAGCTGCGGATACTGATCCCGCATATCCCTTTCGGTCTCCCAGGTAGCCTCCTCGACTGGACGGTGCCTCCACTGAACTTTAACAACCGGGATCTCTCGAGACCTCAATCTCCTGACATCTCTGGCCAAAATAGCTGACGGCTCCTCAACAAAGGCTAAACCCTCATCCAACTGAACTGAATCCCACTGCAACACATGAGATTCATCTGGGACATACCGACGCAACATCAAAACATGAAATACAGGATGTATAGCTGAAAACATCGGAGGTAAGGCTAACTGATAGGCAACGCTACCAACCCTCTGCAGAATCTCAAACGGCCCAATGTACCTGGGGCTAAGCTTGCCCCGCCTACCAAATCTCATCCCGCCCTTCATGGGCGATACCCGGAGAAACACCAAGTCACCGACACTAAACTCCAAGGCACGAAGCCTACGATCAGCATAACTCTTCTGCCTGCTCTGAGCTGCCCCGAAAGTCCTGTCCTGATCACTCGGACTCGGTCTAGAATACTCGAGCAAATCTGTGCTCTGTGGCCCAGAACTAAAACCATCAAACCAACCTACCGGTGATCTGCAACGCCTGCCATACAAAGCCTCAAAAGGTGCCATGCTGATACTCGAATGGAAGCTGTTATTATAAGCAAACTCTGCCAAGGGAACAAACTGATCCAAGAACCTCCAAAGTCAAGAACACAGGCCCGAAGCATGTCCTCCAGAATTTGAATGGTCCTCTCGGACTGGCCATCTGTCTGAGGGTGGAAAGCGGTACTAAGATGAACCTCTGTACCCAAATCTCGCTGAATAGCCCTCCAGAACTGAAATGTGAACTGAGTCCGCAGGTCATGAAATAATAGAAAGCTGGGACCTCCATGCAATCGGAACAAATCTCACGAAGGTAGATCTGAAGCTAACCTCTCTGCACCAATAAGAAGTCTGAACCGGCAAGAAATGTGCTGACTTAGTCAGCCTATCAACAATCACCCATATGGAATCAAACCTATGAGAAGTACGAGGTAAACCAACAACGAAGTCCATAGTAATCCTTTCCCACTTCCACTCAGGAATGGGAAGTCGCTGCATCAAACCACCAGGTCTCATGTGCTCGAACTTACCCTGCTGACAGTTCAAGCACCGAGATACAAACTCTGCTATATCCCGCTTCATACCACTCCACCAGTAAAGCTGCCTCAAGTCTCTATACATCTTCGCTGTGCCAGGGTGAATGGAATATCTAGTACAATGTGCCTCACGAAGTATCAACTGAATCAAATCACTATCCCTCGGAACACAAAGGCGACTATCATACCTCAGAACCCCATCTGAATCCAGAGTAGCCCGACTGGTGTCACCCTGAACAACCCGATCACGAAGGTCACACAACTGTTGATCCTCAAACTGACGGCTCTGAATCTGATCAACCAAAGTAGAACGAACCTCAATACTGGCAAGAACTCTGCTAGGATCCGACAAGTCAAGCCTAACCAAACGGTTAGCCAAGGACTGGATGTCCAAGGCCAACGGCCGCTCTGAAACTAAAAGAGAAGCTAGGCTACCCATACTTACTGCCCTCCAACTCAAGGCATCCGCTACCACGTTTGCCTTTCCCGAATGATACAGAATAGTGAAGTCATAGTCCTTTAGTAACTCGACCCATCTCCTCTTCCTCGAGTTCAACTCCTGCTGACTCGTGATATACTGAAGACT
>QJPP01002400.1:0-122818 GCA_003996215.1 Jaltomata sinuosa
TTTCTTTCATATTCAATGCATGTTCATTTTTACCTTACGAATAAAAGTCTCCCTTACATGAAAACAAATAAATCTCGTTCTCTGCTCAATTCTCAAATTGTTCTTTTACATGAAATATATTTACAAAACAAATATGATTTCCTCTTATATCTTTTTTCTCTATTACCAATATATTTCTTACATACTTTTACTTATCCAAATCTTTTAAAATAATAAACTTTTCACATGATTTCCTATATTTTAAATATACATACGTCATCTTTACTTTCTTTTTAATAAACATGTAATAAACTTTCTCAACTTTAAGAACTACATATTTTTTACTTTACAAAAAGTATTTGTATAAATAAATACTTTCATTTTGTTTACATAGCTTTTAAATATATATTCTTATAAATCATAAAGTTCTACATACTTTAATTATAATTACGATAAAGGCATTGCTATTAAACTTTCATATATTTTGGCATGTACGTACATATGTTTCATCTTTTTACCATAAGCATATTTTATATTTTTTGCCTATTGTAGTAGCATATGTCATATACTTTGAGTTTTCTTTAAATTAATAAAACATGTTTTTATCACCTTTTTAGCAAATAATGAGCAAATAACTTTTCCAAATATTTTTTTCTAAACTGAGTTTAAGGACTATCTTCGGATAGGCTCTGAAGGGTGCCTAACACCTTTCCTTCGAGTAACCAAAACACTTACTCAGAATCTCAAACGTTTCGCAGACTAAAAACAGAGTTTTACATACAAAATGGTTTCCTAAGTTTCCTAAAATTTAGGTGGCGACTCTAAACTCTTTTCCAAAACAAAGGCAGAAAGAGCCGGATGTTGCAAGCATATTTTGGCCAGTTCAAAATAGGGCGCGACAGCATGGCGACTCTGCTGGGGATAACTTATGTTTTTACCTTAGCATGCTTAGTTTATGAATATTATTTGGGTATTTGTTTATTTGCAGTACATTATTTGCTTTATTTATGTTTATATTTGTTTGAAAGGACGCAAGTCAAATCCATACTTGTGTTCCTTATTTGTTTGATAAACACTACTTGTTACTGCTTTCTCACTTGCATTCTTCTATCGAGTCTTTGGCCGTACACATTTCACACACTGTGGTACACGCGGAGGGTTTTTATGCCCTCCCAAACCTTCTTTTGGATTCCTTAGTTTCAGGGTCGGTGCATTTAGGTTAGTGTGCCGTCTCGCAGTTATTCAGTCCACTCTTAAATCTAGGAAAATACTCTTATTCTAGAAATAAGTCATGTTGCATAGCCTTAGGCAGGACGATCCTGGGGATTGACACTGCATTTAGGGAACCGCCTTTATTGTCAACGGGTTTTTCATAAAACCCAACGACATATACTTTGTGTGTGACTGATGTAAATGATCCAAACTAAAACACATGATGGATTTGGGATAAACAAACTTATCATACCCTTTACCTTTTCTTTCAGATGAATATCAACCAAAACTTGCCCAACATCCAAATGATTTTCTCAGCTCCCCATAACCTACAACGTTGGTGGAACAACATCAGGACTCTATATGGACACGAGATTTCCAAACACCTGGGATCTCTCACTGAGCTGTTGGACATCCAAGCCAATGAGATGCTAACAAAGTCGCTGATTGAATTTTGGAACCCAACCACCGCGACATTTCAGTTCTCTGACTTTGAAATCACGCCTACCTTGGAAGAGGTCAGTAGCCTAACAGATCTGGCGCTCGAAGGAAGAGAACCAGTATTGCCCTCAACCATGTCTGGAAGAAAGTTTCTACACGCTTTGGGTCTAAAAGTCTGCCCGGCCCTTAGGAATGTAGAAAATAGATGTGTAGGTTTGAACTATCTCTTTCAGAGGTTTGGACGTCAAGAAAGCTATGATGGTTATCGACAGGAATTTGCTTGTAGCAGAGCAAAATGGGAAAGAATCCGACCTGTGGCTTTTGCACTCGTTTTCTTAGGGATCATGGTCTTTCCTAAGAAGATAGGCCGCATCAATATAAATTTGATGCAGTAGTCCTTGCCTTGTTCAATAGCTCCAAAAGGTTAACATTAGTACCAATGCTTTTGGCAGAATTATTCAGAGCTTTGTCCTCCTGCTCAAGAGGATATGATTGCTTTGGCGGATGCAATTTGCTACTACAAATTTGGGCCGTAGAGCATTTCTTCCAAAAAGAACAAGCCAACGATAACTTGGAAGGAGTCTGCGACAAGATGCAAAGCCACGAGCGTAGGTTAAAATTTTGGAATGCACCGACAGGACGAGAAGGATGGCGGGCCTATCTAACGCATCTCACAGGAGATGCCATCCAATGGAAGCTCCCTTGGATCACTGGAAGAGCATTATTGAGGAGATATACCAGCTATTTTATTGAGTTGATCGGGTTAGAAGGGATCCAACCATACGCTCCACTTAGAGTTCTGCGCCAATTTGGCATCAATCAGGAGGTTCCTTTGTGGTCCCACATAGAACCTGCGGAGGTCGCTTACGGAAGAGAAATACCTTCGGCCAGGATTAGAAGACTGCAGGAATCATGGATGAATATAATATCCGCAGATATCGGACAAACAAATTGGTGCACCTTGGAATATTATGCGTGGAAGGTAGAGGAGGTCCCATAATGCGACCAAGCTGGGAAAGGATCCCTGGTTTTATCGACTATGACATGGTGACTCAAGTCTCCAGGGAAATAATACCTCACATGTATCTCACCGCCTCCATGCGTGAACAGATTATTCCGGGCTCAGTTAAAGATGAGATAACCTCGGACAGTCAGGATGATATAAGAGAAAATCTAGAGGAAGAACTTGAAGATCAATCTGAGTATAGATCTTTAGTGTGCCTGGAAGAAGATGATCCGGATTATCAGGAATGGCAGTTGAGAGAATGGGATCTCGGAGAATACCACCCAGGGCCTTATTTGGACATATATGATGATAGTGATGACGGTCCTACGTGGCCCTAGGTTATCCTTTCCCATTGTACCCCTTTCATATTCCCTAAAGGTGCCTCATGGCCCATCCCTTTGTACGCCCTAGTGGCCATCCCATGTCTTTCATTTTCAGGCTCCCATCAGCCTATCTATTGTAAGCTTTCAAAGCCACATTTTGCTTAATGAAAGTCATGTTTATCTCAAATCCTAAATGTGTTCAAAATGGATCATTTATTATCAAATTGTATGCAGCGTAGGCCTACCTCTGGCAAAACGAGGCTCCATATTAGGACGCATTTTGTGTGAATATCGCCAACTTGGCGTATATATTTGTCATATATTCCAACATTTCCCAAACTAACATAGTTTCCTTTTTCTTTCTTTTCTTTTCTTTATGTTTATTATCAAACCCCCAAGAAAGTTGATTTGTGTGATTTGCAAACTGGCGGAATCGCAATACAACCTCCGATCTAAAGGGAAAATGAGCGAAGAATCTAATAACGCCTCGATGGTACCAGTAGATGGCGCCGAAAGTTCTCGAAAACCGATGGACACTCAAAACGACGAACAAATGGCCAACATGGCACAAGAGATTGAGATCTTGAAAGAAGAACTACGCCAAGTGCGGGATTTGACTAAGCTTACAGCTGCTCCCTTCCCCGCTCAATTCCAATTTCCAAGTGCCGAGTTGCGGCCGGTCACTCCCGCCGACTTAACAAACGCGCCTAAGCAAACACCACCTGTTCCCACTTATGCTCAAGATCTACTTGCTCGTCCGCCCGCTGCTAGGGCTGCACCTAATCTTTCCTCGCCTACGCAGAACTTCACTGTTCCAATTCACCCAACAATGCAGCACATACCGGAGGCACATGTCACTTGTGAAACGCCTGTTCCACTGGTATATGCTACTGAAGCTCCTACTTTCGCAACATCCACGGCTGTCAAAGTACCATACGAAGTCGGTCAGTACGTAGGATTGGAGAGGGATGTCCGGTCAAATGAAGAGAGGTCGATAGCAGCTCAACTTGAAAGCTTGAAAAGGGCTTTTAAAAGCATGCAAGTCACCAGGAGAACCGAAAGTCTGGACTATGAAGACCTATGCATCCACCCAGACATCGATATGCCGGTTGGGTACAAACCACCAAAATTTGATGTATTTGATGGAAAGGGCGATCCCCACGCACACCTAAGAGCCTATTGCGACAAGCTGGTCGGCGTAGGAAGGAACGAGAAATTGAGGATGAAACTATTCATTCGAAGTCTGTCAGGAGAAGCGCTAACTTGGTACACTCGCCAAGACCCTCGCAAATGGCGTGATTGGCAAGAAATGGCCGAAGATTTCATGAGTCGCTTCAGGTTTAATACCGAAATCACTCCGGACAGATTCTCACTTGCTAATATACAAAAGAAGCCATCTGAATCATTTCAAGAATATTCATGGAGATGGAGGACCGAGGCTGCTCGGATCCAGCCCCCACTTGACGAAAATGAACTCTCTAAGTACTTTATCCGAGCTCAGGAAGGCGTCTACTTCGACAAGATGATGTCAATGATGGGCCAGAAGTTCGCTGACTTGGTCAAGATGGGAGACTTTATTGAGGAAGGTATTAAGTCCGGAAAAATTCAGTCTATGGTCGCACTGCAAGCCGCAAGCAAGGCCATACAGTCGGGTTCCATTGGTAGTATCAAGAAGAAGAAGGAAGACGTCTCAGCCGTCACACCTTACTACCAGCACGGAGGACCATCCCACCGATACCCTAACAACTCCCAAATTCTCGCACATGTTCCAGTATATAGTACCCAGCCACAGTATAACCCACCTCGAGCGCCAGCATACCAAAATCCACCAAAGCCGTATGCCCCTGTCCAAGCTCCGGTTCACCAAAATAGACCAACATATGCACCAAGACCCCGTCCTAATCTTGAAGCCAGAAATACCCGCACCTACACTCCTATTGCCGAGCCTTTGGCTCAATTGTTTGAAAGGTTGAGGGTAGCAGGTTTGTTGCAGCCGATTGAGGGAAGAATCCCTGATCCGATACCACGAGGCTTCAATGGAAATAAGCGATGTGAATACCACTCGGGAATCCAAGGACATGACACGGAGGAGTGTTTTGGGTTGAAGAACCAGATCGAGTCTCTTATCAGGAAGGGAGTAATCAAATGCACCGATACTCCTCCAAATGTGAACAACAATCCTCTACCAGATCATGAGAATCAAGGAGTCAACATGATTACCCTAGAAGAAGAGTATGACCTGGAAGGGAATATTGTACCTATCTGGGGCATAGAAGAAGTTGCCGCCACATCTCCAGCGCAACCTTTTATCACAGTGCAGTTGAGAGAACCGTTGACTATTCAAACCTACCTGCCGAAGGTTGTGGTAACCACTATAGCTACTGGAAAACCCGACTATGACACTAAAGCAGTCCCGTGGGACTATTGGACGGGAGCCAAAGGCAAAATGACAGACGCTGCTGTGGCTCACGGAATGACCAGGTCGGGAAGGTGTTATATCCCGGAGAATCTGAATCGAGGGGCGCCCGGGAAAGAACAAAATCCAAAGAAGAATGTTACTGATGCAGAAGCCACAGAATTTTGGAAGAAGATGCAGTCTAAAGATTACTCAATCGAGGAACAACTAATGAAGACACCAGCCCATATTTCCATTATGTCCTTGCTAATGAGTTCTGAAGCCCATAGGAACGCTTTGGTACAAGTTTTGAGCGGAGTTAGCATACCAAAAGAAACTACAAGTGATACATTGGCTGCAACAATTGGAAAAATGGTGGAAGTGAACAAAATCTCTTTCCATGATGATGAACTACCAGCAGAAGGGGTTGGCCACAACAAAGCACTTCACATCGCGGTCAAGTGCTGTGATAAGATCGTAACTAGAGTTTTGATCGACGGCGGTTCTGGATGCAACATCTGTCCTTTCACCACATTGAGAGATTTAGGTATGAATATGGGAGAGATAAGGGAAAGTCGTGTGAAGGTGAGAGCTTTTGACGGCGCGCAGAGAAGCGTCATTGGAGAAATCTATCTCACTTTGCAAGTAGGTCCAGCTGAATTCCCCATCTTATTTCAAGTGATGGATGTGTCGTCCAACTACAACTTGTTACTAGGAAGGCCATGGGTCCATATGGCAAGAGCAGTTCCCTCCACGCTTCATCAGTGTGTGAAGTTCGAGTGGGGTCGCACCGAAGTTACCATTCACGGAGAGCTCAGTCACCCCATCTATTCCGTGAATTCTGTTCCAGTCACCGAAGAACTGGATGGAGCCGTTTTTCATGCTCTGGAGATCATGCAAGCTATAAGAATTGATGAGAAAATAGAGCCTGTAAAGATGGAGATGTCGAGAGCAGCGAAGATGGTTGCGTCAGAAATGTTGAAATATGGGTATCAACCAAAGACAGGGCTCGGACCTAAGGCTGACGGCATAATTGAACCAATCCAGCTAAAACAGCAGAAAGGTACCGCCGGGCTGGGATATAAGCCTGCTGCAGGAGGAGTCCACAGTACAAAGTTTGGGGCAGTAGCGTTCGTGCCAGGACAAGTCCTAATCCCAGATGAAGCAGTTGATGAAGACGTCATTGAGGGAATAGGAAATCTATTCGTGGCCATGACCGACGATGGACTGGAGGAAGATATCAAGAAACTGACCATCCGTGATGCCGAGCCTGGAGAAGTCTTGCAGAACTGGACCATCAGCCCATCCCTGTTTCGACAGGAGTCCTGGTAGTGTGGAAATGTAGTTTTATTTCAAAATGTTTTTGCATGATCAATTGAGGCTTGAATCATGCCTAAGCCCTTTTTGCTACTTGCCTCTTCTGAAAAGCTAGATTGCTTTTTAATAAAAAGTCTTCATTTTTCTTAAAATCTATCTTTCGATTGTTTAAAATAACTATTTATTTTCACTTACCTTTCATACATTTCAGCGCTAATATTAGTAAAAATCATCGTACAACGGTTATGACATGTAACGAATCCATTGAGCAAAGTACGAGTCATGAGCAGGACTATGAAGAATACGATGAAAGCATGATGCCTGAAAATCTACTTCGGAAGATCGAACAACTTGAAAGCCAGAAAAGGCCCAACATGGATGAAACCGAGGTTGTCAACTTGGGAAATAAAGAAATAGTGAGAGAAGTACGAGTCAGCATACATTTGGAAGATGAAAGAAAGCGGGAATTGATTGAATTGATCAAGCAATATGTTGATGTGTTTGCTCGGTCCTACGATGACATGCCAGGATTAAGCACCGATATCGTCTCACACAAGCTGCCGACTGATCCTTCTTGCCCGCCTGTAGCGCCAAACTGGCAAGGCCCTTACATGGTTCACCGAGTGCTCTCAGGCGGGGCAGTAATCCTCGCAGAAATGGACGGCGTCGTGAGCACAAAGCCGATCAATTCAGACGCTATCAAGAAGTACTACATTTGAAGACAGAGGGACTAGTTGTTATTTCCTCGTACTTTTTGCATTTTTCTCTAATGTAAACAGAACTACGTATTAGCCTGACTTCCCACGGCGGGATACGTAGGCAACCCATATCGGGTCCGGTTTCCCTTAGAAAAACCAAAAACATCATCTTTTATGTATTTGGAACTACGATTGACCTGACTTCCCTCGGTGGGATACGTAGGCAATCCTCGTCGGATTCGGTCCCTTCATATTTTCCATTTCCTAATGTATTTGAACTACGTTCTGACCTGATTCCATTTTGGATACGTAGGCAGCCTGAGTCAGGCTCGGTCATTGCATCACATGTCTTTATTTTTCCCAATGTATTTGAACTACGTTCTGACCTGATTCCGTTTGGATACGTAGGCAGCCTGAGTCAGGCTCGGTCAATGCATTACATATTTTTCATCTTTCTTTGATACTCCCGAACTACGTACAGACCTGATTCCCATTCGGGGATACGTAGGCAACCTAAAAGGTTCGGTCATACCCTTAGGATAAACCTCCCCCCCCTCTTATTTATACCTTCAGAGTGATCACAACATCTACAGAGAAATAGAAAAGCGTCACCAGAAGCCGGAGCCATGAGAAGAGTACATTTGGACGTCCTCAACAAATGGGAAAACTCGATTGGATTTCGGAACATGTCATAATCTAAGGAACGATGAATAATCACTATATATATGCGCCTAGTATACACAAAATATACTTATTTTCTAAAAATATATATACATATTTTTCAAAATATTTTACTGCCTTTCCACCTACCGAGCCTTCGAAATAGGAAGTCGCGAGCAACCAAGGAGGTTTTGAAGGGATCCACCATACCGAGTCTCTGGGATAGGAAATCACGAGGGGCTGATGAGATTTTGTAGAAGTCTAGTGGCAAGGCCAGGGTCCGCAAGCCGACACAAATCAACACCCCTCCCAAAACTAAGAATTTTTCTTTGAGCACAGGGAAACAGGAATCAAGACAGGAGGATGTCAAGTCAAGATCATGGACATGATTGGAGAAATCTTTCGGCTATCACGACACCATAAGCCGAATATTCTTCCCCTCCTCTACTTTAAAATATTTTGTCCCAATTCTTCCAATTCTTAAAGGGTTTCATTTATGTTTTGCAGGTACGTCCGAGATCCGGATCGAGTATCGAAGATAGAGAGCTCTCATAGGAAAATAGGATAGTTTATCTCTTTCCAAATAACTCCGCCAATCGGAGATTGCCATCTAATTGCGTCAAATAACTCCGTCTATCGAAGAATGCGGACTGACTTTATCAAACTCCACCAATTGGAGTTTGTACATAGGCAAACAAAACAAACTCCACCAATTGGAGTTTGTACATAGGCAAATAAAACAAACTCCACCAATTGGAGTTTGTACTCCACTGATTGAAGTTTGTACATAGGCAAACAAAACAATGCTCTGCCGATTGGAGCTTGTACATAAGCAAACAAGACGACGCTCTGACGATGGGAGCCTGTACGTAAACAAGCAAGCGACGCTCTGCCAAATCAGAGAAATGTATATTAGCAAGCAAAACATACTCCGCCAATCGGAGGCTGCATCATAGCAAGCATCATCATAACTCCATCAATCATAAGCATGCATGCCATCAACATCCTCATTTTGCATTAAAGATCGCTCCATCAAACGGAGATGTCACGGCTGATTCACCCGATGAAGGCTTTACTTTACAGTGTTGCCCCGCCAGTCGAGAGGCTTTACTTTACAAGTGTTGCCCCGCCAGTCGAGAGGCTTTACTTTACAGTATTGCCCCGCCAGTCGAGAGGCTTTACTTTACAGTGTTGCCCCGCCAGTCGAGAGGCTTTATTTTTACAAGTATTGCCCCGCCAGTCGAGAGGCTTTACTTTACAGTGTTGCCCCGCCAGTCGAGAGGCTTTATTTTACAGTGTTGCCCCGCCAGTCGAGAGGCTTTACTTTACAGTGTTGCCCCGCCAGTCGAGAGGCTTTACTTTGCCCCGCCAGTCGAGAGGCTTTACTTTACAAGTGTTGCCCCGCCAGTCGAGAGGCTTTACTTTACAGTGTTGCCCCGCCAGTCGAGAGGCTTTATTTTTACAGTATTGCCCCGCCAGTCGAGAGGCTTTACTTCACAGTGTTGCCCCGCCAGTCGAGAGGCCTTATTTTACAGTATTGCCCCGCCGGTCGAGAGGCTTTACTTTACAGTGATGCCCCGCCAGTCGAGAGGCTTTACTTTACAAGTGTTGCCCCGCCAGGCGAGAGGCTTTGCTTTTAAGTGTTGCCCCGCCAGCCGGAGGCTTTACTTCCCAAGGTTATTTCACCTACAGTACATCCACTCCGCAAAATGGAGACGTCAACAATCGTTTGGATATCTACACTCTGCTCTTTACATTACAATTTTAATTTACAGTTTTGAGCCTCAACAGGTACTTTGTAACCCCTTTTACCTGTTTTGCAGGATGACACACTACAACGTGGAACTACCTCTAAGCAGCGATTGAGGCAATGCTTGATGAGGAATACCAAACTCACAAGCCAGAGTTTCAAGACTAGCACTCCGACTCCAATTCCTACAATCAGTTGTCCATATTTCTAAATCAGAGTACACCTGCTCTCACAAGCATCGATACCCCTTTCTCTATCTCCTAGAGTTCCCACTAGAGGATATCAAAGGGACTACCTCCATCCAGCGATTCGATGTGATCTTATGAAGATGCGAGATGCACCTAGTAGAGTCTCGTTTATGGGCGTGTTGTGCACCACATTTATAATCGAGAGGCTGTGAAAGTGCACCCATTTTGAAAAGTTTATTGTCATCTAGGAAATAACCTATCGTCAATTCCATAAAAAACTCTTTCCAAGCTCAACTAAGAGACCAGTGTCAACCATAAATCGTACACTGGGGCTAATTTTGAGGACTGCCTCAAAATTTACCATAATCCTCTATTCAGGACTGCAACCACCCTAATTCCCATTTCCTTAGGGATACGTAGGCAGCTCAATTTCGATCATGGCCATACCCACTCCATTCGTGCCAAGGTCATCTTCCCTTTTACCGCAAAAAATACCAGTGTCGACATAAAACCAACACTGGGGCAAATTTTGAGGACATCTCAAAATTTTTTGAACTACATTGGCCTGATTCTCGTAAAACCCGAGATATGTAGGCAACTCAGAGACCAGAGTTCGGTCGAATTCATAATGACTATAACCTTTCTCTTTCTAGGAACGACCTTTCCAAAAATTTGATTTTTTCCAGTCGAGACAAAATTGGCTTTACGTCAACATCTTCGCCCAAAGACTCTTTCATCATCTTTGTTCGAAGAGGGGCAAGTTGTTGACACCCAATTTTGGCCCTCCTTTTTCCCATAATTAATTTTTATATGCTTCTTAATCCCGAGGACTTTTCCAAAATGATTTTCTTATTTTTATATTAATTTTTTATAAATTTTGGCACCAATAATCATTTTTAAAATGATTTCCTTTACTTTCTATAATAATAATTACTAAAAATATTGTATCTTATAAAATCACCAAAAATACTTTATAATTCTTTCTTTTTAACAAGTTATTGGTATAGTAACTTTTATTCTAAATGAAATTTTATCGTATCGCTATAACATTTCCTAAATATTGTTCTATCAATTGAGGATTGCGATTACGCGTATCAAAATTATTTCTTAATCAACTATGTACGTATTGGAAAATTAATTAGGATAAAAGAAGCATCGTTAAATTGATTAAATGGAAAAACTACTAGGGAAAATCACATTTTTTTCTACCAAATTAATCCATTTACTCAAATTTTGGGCCAAACAATTATTTGTTTCAGCCCATTTCCTCCTAACCCACTACCCAACCACCCGACCCAGCCCAAACCGCCCCTGACCCGGCCCAAACTCCCCACTAAACCCACACCCTAATTCTTTTCTCTTCCCCACTTTCATCCAAACCAAACAAACCCCTAATCCCTTCCATTCTCAACCCCAAGCCGACACCCCCAAAACCCCCACTTCGTCCACTCTCAACCCCAACTGCCGACAGACCACCCCCACCCCCAAAAACCTCACCTCAACGTCGCCCTCACCCCCAAGACCCGCCGGATTTTGCGGGCAAACGGCGTCAACACCCTCTCCATCACCTCACATTGTCCCTTCCCCTTTTCGGAGGCTTTTTGTAGCCTCGAAAAGGTCGCCACCGCCGGTTGCAGACCTCGGAAAAGAGGAAACCCAGCTGTTGCCCGACCGTCCGAGCCCCACACCGCCGACCCGTCACCATCATCTTTCAAATCCGCCTGAAAAGGTAGGCATCTCATCTCATCTTTTCTTCAGATTTCATCATTTTCCTTTTGCAACTTGGCTTTCCAAGAATTCAAATTTTGAATTCTTGGAAAGAGCCGTTTGAGCCTTCAACTTTGGCTATAAAAGGACCCTTGGGTTTCCATTGAAAGGGGCAGAACATACACAAACACAGACACACAAAGAAATATACACACCGACACACACAGAGAGACACGGACCAAAAATCAGTTAATCATCAGAAAATTATCACAAACAGCTCACCAAATTGTTCTCTGATTTTTGGCTGATACTCGCTGCTCGTCTTGCTCCTTTGTCTCGTTTGCTATTCAGATAACCGGAGTCGGAGTCGGAAGAGCTAGTTTGGAACTCGACACTTGACGGCCTCAATCGCTGCCTAACACAAGGTAAATCCTATCCCGTCTAATTACTTTATGTTTAGTTTTGTGATCCATTGATTCGTGTGAGTTTGGTTTGTTCATGTTTGGCTGATTTTAGGCGTTAAAATGTGAAACGAAAATCAGTTTCTGGCCGTTTGGTTTAGCTTATGTGATTATGAAGTGTTTACAATTCAAGACTTGGTTTGATATTTTGAATGGGGTTGGCTGTTTGATCATCTGTTTGTGAATGTGAATTTTTAAAGTTGGTTTTGTTCGGGTTATGTTGAGTCTGATTACTCAGCAAATCAGTTTCTTTGGTCATTGGTGTCATTGGATTGGAATTATGCGTTTGTACAGTGTTTACAACTTGTGATTTAGCTTGAATAAACCAATTTAAGATGTTAAGGTTGGCTGGCCGTTTCTCATGAGATCGTAATAAGGTTGATTTGAACATTCGAACATGGCCGTAGATGGTTAATCATGGCTACCTTTGTTGCATAACTAGAGGTTAGGATCAATGTTTACTCTTCATAAAAGTTGAGTTTTCTTGTTGCTTTCTTTTACGGATTGAGTTGAAAGAGTATGTAATCATCCCGTCTTGTTTTAATCACAACTAGGGGCTGATTTCGTTTGAATCGGAAGGGGCATATGTATGCTATGTTTGAGTTTCTTGAAGTTTAAATTCTTAAGTTAAAAGTTTTCAATAAGTTTAGTCGTTTCATTAGTCCCGGAAATGATGTTTAGGATAGGAATGTACATATTATGATTATATATTTTTAGCGTTTTGTTAATATTGTAGTCTTGTTTGCGCCTTAATCCTAGTAAAAGTGGTTGAATTAGTGTGCATCGTTAGAAGAAGAGGGCTGCCCGTATTTTCATTATTTTGGTTTTAACTCGGGATCAATTTCGGAAATACTAGCTTAAGGAATTCATTATAAGCCAACGTAGTAGTTTGGTTCCCCTTTAATCTCCCGGTTATTAGTGTTATCTTTTTGAAGTGATTTGTTTCATAACTACTTTCTTTAATTGAAATAATAATAATAAAGTTTTATATTGCTATTTGTTGTGTACTTTGTTTTTCCATAATGGACTAGTGTTGAAGATGTTCGTTTTGCCTAAGTTCTTTTCGGATATCATCTCATGTTAGTTCGTTTGTGCTCTAGTCAAATAAATTTGATCGTTTTGCTTAAAAAATGAAGCAAAATATGGTTACATGTCGTCTTTCATATATGCTTGTGTATTTACCGAATAACATGTTTGTTTTCCTTGTCACTTTATTATTAAGTTTGGCATATTTCTATATTTTTGTAAACTTTGTTATGCAAGTTACTAATCCTTATCACCTTTCTTTGTTTCATGTACACCCCGGAGAGTTGGAGTTCTCATTTGAAACTCAATCTCGGCCCAAATATGTTTTGGGTCGGACAACTATTAGGAACTATCGCGGTGTTCGGAGTCACTCATTAGGAGACTAGTTCCTCCAAAGGAACTTAACATACTTAGTCCTTTATTTTCTATATGCTTTCTTATTACTTGAATTTGTTTGACTAACCTTGTATTGTTTGGGTAGGCATTTTTGTGACTTCGATTGACGTTTATTCTTCGGCTTACCATTTTGTTTGAATGGTGTATTTAGTTTGAAATTGTGAAAGAGAATTTCCTCCCCCCTTTTTAAATTAGGCAAATGTTTTTGGGTTTCCCCATAAAATACTTTAAAATTAGTGTTCAAACACTTTCAAAAAAAAATAAAAAAAATAGTAGTGATAAATGGTGAATAGTGCAGATTTTAGGATTAATTAATTTAGGCTTTGTTTCAAGAAAAACTTGTTAACTCGCGGTAGATTTTCAAAAACATTAATTAGCGATTCAACTTATTTCAAACAAATATTCGGTCATTCTTAGGCCTTAGATTATAGAATGCTTTTATCTAACTTAGGCAAACCTTCTTTATATATATTGATAACTTATGTATTCTCTTATTCTAACCCCAATATTTTACAACTATATTGCTATATTCTATATATATATATATATTTCGAGATTTTCAGATTTTTAAGGCCTCAAAATACAAGGTATATATATGTCATATGCTATCTACTACAAGGTATATATATTTATATTTTTACTTACTCATCCTTCCTACTTAAATTAAACATATATTATTTTATCACAATTACATTTACGTACATAATACTTTCTTTCATATTCAATGCATGTTCATTTTTACATTACAAATAAAAGTCTCCTTTACTTGAAAACAAATAATTCTCGTTCTCTACTCAAGTTTTCAAAAATTGCTCTTTTACATGAAATATATTTACAAAACAAAAAATATGATTTTCTCTAATATTTTTTCTCTATTACCAATATATTTCTTACATACTTTTACTTATCCAAATCTTTTAAAATAATAAACTTTTCACATGATTTCCTATATTTTAAATATACATACGTCATCTTTACTTTCTTTTTAATAAACATGTCATAAACTTTCTCAACTTTAAAAACTACATATTTTTTACTTTACAAAAAGTATTTGTATAAATAAATACTTTCATTTTGTTTACATAGCTTTTAAATATATATTCTTATAAATCATAAAGTTCTACATACTTTAATTATAATTACGATAAAGGCATTGCTATTAAACTTTCATATATTTTGGCATGTACGTACATATGTTTCATCTTTTTACCATAAGCATATTTTATATTTTTTGCCTATTGTAGTAGCATATGTCATATACTTTGAGTTTTCTTTAAATTAATAAAACATGTTTTTATCACCTTTTTAGCAAATAATGAGCAAATAACTTTTCCCAAATATTTTTTCTAAACTGAGTTTAAGGACTATCTTCGGATAGGCTCTGAAGGGTGCCTAACACCTTCCCTTCGAGTAACCAAAACACTTACTCAGAATCTCAAACGTTTCGCAGACTAAAAACAGAGTTTTACATACAAAATGGTTTCCTAAGTTTCCTAAAATTTAGGTGGCGACTCTAAACCCTTTTCCAAAACAAAGGCAGAAAGAGCCGGATGTTGCAAGCATATTTTGGCCAGTCCGAAATAGGGCGCGACACTTATCATCCTCTTCAAACAATATCTTTATTGTTTGTTGTGACTTTCTGTTCATTGACTCGATTACTCCTACACTTACAAATTCAACTATCCGACTCTATTCTTTAGCCTTTTATCATTTTCAGGGGGCACTAACTACCTCTCAAGTGATGTCATCTCATCATCAGCAACACCAAATTTTTTTAACACATCCTTTGCTTCCTCAAAGGTCTGCATCCGATCCTTTTCTATGAGATATTCGGATAGGATAAAATGTGTCTCCAGGTATATGAAGCATGTCAGTATGGTCCATTAACAAAGTTCAAGAAATGCAGAAATATGAAAATATAATTGCATCAAAATAAATATAAAGCATTGATATACAAAACTATTTAAAAGGATAGGTAAAAAGGCGAGACCAACGAAGAAGATAGAGAGGAGTTCCTTAAATCATGATTTTACACTGCAGATCTGTCTTAAACCCATACTTATTTCCTTATAGATGAATTAACCAATAGCAGATCAGATGAGAATTCCATAGCGCATGCTATTTGCATATGATTTTGTGTCATTGACAAAACTAGCAAAGATGCTAAATCAAAACTAGAATTATAGAGAAGGCTAGCACTCTAGAGAGCGAGGGTTAGTTAAAGTGAGATAGAACAAAGGAACTTTAAGTTTAGCTTTCAAAAAAATAAATATAAAATGAGATTTGATAGGTTTGTCGTAACTACTACAAACAACTCAAATATTCTTTTTGATAGGTTCGATAATTCAAATATCTCAATCTTTCAAAAAAAAGGCAATGCTAGATGAAAGTTGAGGATAAAGAACTAAAATAGGATAATTCAAATAGAGCATCATAGGAGTTCTATAGAACAGTTCTGAGACCAACAATGTTACAAAATGCGACAATATTATAAGGAATAATTGGCTCTAAACAGCCTAAAATGTTCTTATGGGTGTTTCACAAATACGAATGTTAAAACAAATATGTGATTTTACCAGAAAATAATTAAAAATGATCAAATTAAACTAGGACATAAGCAGGGATATAAGAGAATTAAATATAAAGTGGTCATCTAAGATGGTTCAGCCATATTTTACGTAAATTTCCAAATTCATTGATTCGATAGTATGACATGTGACAATTTTAGGTGCTAAAAGAGAAGAAGGTAGATCTAACATCACAAAGAAGTTATTTCAAGAGGCCTAAAATCTCTCATAAATGTACATTTAGGTTAGAAAAAAACACAATGAAAACAAATGACGAGTACAAGTGATACCAATTTGTTGAGGTAAGGCTTAGTAATTGATAGAAAACTTGCATTAGATCTAATATTTGTCAGAAGTCCTCTTAATTTAGTTAAAGACTTTTATATCATTGAAGGGATATTGTAAAATTTGGAGAACCCTATATTCGCCTAAAAGATAAGTATTTTTTTTAATATTGAACTGCATGATCAGAATATAACGAAATGTATATAAAAGACCCTTATAACCCACCAGTTTGAGCTAAGTAAAGTTGACTGATTTGATTGATATAATATACCAAGTCCATGATAGTTCATACACCAAGAAGTTAAAAATGATAGTTACTTAAGCTAAGAACCCCATTTTGAGCCCTTCCTATTGATAGTTCCTATATTTGCTTACAAAAATAATAATTGATTGTGTGTTTGTCACGATATATTATATTCTAACGATTCGACTGGCTGTAAGCAATCTAACATAATTAATAACTAAATTGAATGTAACATAAAATTATATCAGTTAATCATGACTTGCATGACAAAATTCTGAAAATATTTTCTTTTCTTTGCCTAGCCTATTTTTTTCTTTACGTTTAAATGCTTGTATTATTGTTTAATGTATTATAATATAATGTGGATAAAATTATTTGGAAAATAATAATTGATGCATTTTTGTCACAATATATAACGTTTTAACAATATAACATAACTAAATGATAGAGGCTAAGACGACTTTGAGTTTTTTTTGGACAATCAACTAGCTATCTATATTAATGCATAAACGGTTTTAAAAAGTCAAATGATACAATAGCATCAATTATAATTCAACTAGAAAAATCAAAAAGGCTGGGACAACTTTGAGTTAAGTCCTGCTAATATGGTATTAATTGTGAGGAATTAAAATAGACAAAGGGTGAGATTAAAAAAATATTTTAACAATCTAACACGATTTGATAATAATCCGAAAACATTTTGAATTAAATTCTGCTAATCAGATATTACTTGTGAGAAATTCAGCTAGATCAATAAGATGTAAATACTATAAAATTTTGACAATTTGAAAAAGTTCGTAGATAATTAGAGAACACAAGTGCAGAGTAGTTTGAACTAAATTTTGCGGATTCGCTAAAATTTTGAACCAATTCAACAAGATTGATAGGATCATGAATATACAATTTTTGACAATATTAATTACAAACATAACTAGTCATAAGCATATTAAATCATCATCAAATTTAACAAAAAATATATTTCATCCGTTCTCTAATAAATGGTTCTTTTAGTTTGGGCACACCCCGAATTACGAAATTATTCATTCTTAGGAAAACAAAGAGTACTTTTACTAACTTGTCCTTAATATATTGAGTAGTTTGTTAGTTTTGTAAATCTTTTTTTTATTTAAAAAAGGTAAAATTGAAAGAATATTATTAATGTCTTCTTCATTATTTAAAATATCACTTATTTAGGAACAAAATGAAAAGGCTAAACAATCACTTATTTAAAAACGAAGGGAGCAGATTAAAAACAAATTAATCATAAACTTTTTTTTAATTAAAAGAAATTAATCATAAACAGTACTTTCGATTTGCAATATTTGAAATTTGAATCGAGTTTGCAATTCGGTAAATTCACAGCACTTTGTATTTTGGCAGAAAGGTGAAATCACAATAAAACGAGGTATTTTAGATTAGGGGTGTGCAAAAATTGATTTAATCGATAAATCGAATTGATAAAAATATTTTTCGTCTATCGATTTGGGTTATTGGGTTAACGATTTTTATACGATTTTGTAATTTTTTTTATTGGGCTATCTGTTCGGTTTATATTTTAAGGTTTTAGTTAATGGTTAAACTGATAACTCATAAAGATTATATTAAAATTTTATTCTTTTTCATAATTATATAATAGTAGCTTTCGATTTTAAATATATAACCTATTATTTTTTGTATATTATAGTTATTGTTTTAGTGATGTTATTTTCTTTCTAAAGTCGTTAGCTTGTTGGGTTCTATACATCAGTGTAAACCATGAATTGACCTTATTTTTCTTTTTGAGAGATTGCTACCGCTGCTATAACATTCAAGTTTGCTATTTACCCAAAAAGAAAATAAGTTTGTTTTAATAATAACGTATTTGAATTTGTTTATGCTTGTAATTTGTGTATAGTTTTATGCATGAAGGTAGTGTACGTATATATGAACAGATGAAAATAAGAGAAAGTAAAAAAATATTATAGAAGCATTTTCTTATCGGTTAAATCGAAAACCGAACCATTAAGGATCAAAAACTAATAAATCAAAACCGATGACGAATATCTTATTAGTTTGATTATCGGTTTTACATATTTACAAATTGATAAACCAATAAGCCAAATCAAACATTCACTAAATCGAACCGAATCAACCGATGCACACCCCTATTTTAGATTAGGGAACGACTATCTTAATCTAAAGATTATTTGATTAGAGTGAAAACGGTTATTTTGTCGCAAATTTCTAAAGTGGGAATAACAAATCGTAAATACAATAACCTATTTTATCTAATTATTTTAAAGAAAAGTTACCTAAGTTAGCTCAAATTATAAGTCTGCTATGGCATACAATAACCTATCTCTCTATTATTATTTTTCAGTAAATAGTTTTTTGATTCTCCTTTTCCTTTTTTACCAGTAAACTAGTTTAGTGTATGCGCTTTGCGCGTGATCAAAACGCGTATCTTAATTGACAACAAACACTATAGGAAAAAACAAGTTGAACTTACAGACTTAATCGTTGATCTGTGCTAAATTGCTTGTAGCATTCAGCGGCGATATGCTTGTTTCGTTCGGGATTTTTGATTAAAAATTTTTAACTGAAAGAGAAAACACAAAAAATTATCAAAAGGGGATAATCCATTGTCAATTGTTAATTATATATAATTCATATATAACCTTTAAACAATTAACTAAAAAAATAAAGAAAAACAAAAAGATGGTAATAATGAATGCAGAATCAAAATAAAAATAAAAAGAAAATCTAGAAGTCAAAAAAATTATATTTTTCGTAAAGTTTGACCCATTTCTAGTTAAAACCTAAAGGTAAAAGAATTCACATATACTCAAAGTCCAATATAAGATAAAATTCTAATATTTAAAAAATTTAAATATAAAAATCTAAAACCATAATATTTTACTAAAGACATTACCGGAAAAAATGTAGTATAATAGGATTTCTTTGCTAAATATTAATATTTAACTTTTTTTTCGGTAATATTTGACTATATATGTTTATAATATGTTTGTAGTATATGTTTATTTGGCCTAATACATATATAGATTTGATTAATTAAATATTTGGACCTTATGTATTTTAGTAAAAAACGTAAAAATTATTATTATAAGATTTTTATTCTAAAGAAATATTACCGGAAAATAAGTCCTATATAAAAATTTTAAATGAAGAATTGCATAGATTTATTTTAGGATTCCTTAATTATTAATTCTCCTAATATTTTTTATCATATATTTTTCTTATCATATATTTTAGGACTTTTTAATTTTAAATATTATAAATATAATGAATTAGTAATTTAAGCAAAATAATAAAAAGACAGACTTTGTTTATTGCGATAGATAGATAGATAGATATAGATAGTTTCTTGTTGGATAAGAAACAGAGATTCCTCGAGTATTTAAGGACCAAGGTAATCGAACAAAAATTAAAGGACGCATTAGTCTTCACTCTTGAGCAGCATTAATGGCTTCTCTAGTTTTCGCTCGTAGATTTTCATCCAAGTTTCTTAACAAAACCTCTCTTAATGGGTATTCTTCTTCTGGAGAAAACTTTTTAGTCCCAAAAATCTCAAATTCCCTCCTTTCAATCTTCAATCGGCATTGCAATTCAACGACCCAATACTCTTCGTTCGAAAACCCTTCAAAATCCCCTGCAGATTCATCACCATCTCCTCAGCTCCTCCTGAACGATAGCAGCACATATTTTCTAGCAGGGGCAAAGCACGAAAACCCGTCGAATTTAAATCGACGGGTGTTGTGCGAAAAATTTGAATCAAATCATAAGAAGTATCTAGATCAATTACCGAAAGAGCTCTATAATATAACGCCCGAGGAGTTCCGTAGAGGAACTGAGATATTGTTAAGCTCGATGGAAAATTTGAGATCAGTATATTCTAGTCAATCTTCATATTGGGTTTTCATTACGGGGTTGAGTATCTGTATGTTAGGTAAGACAAATATATGGTTTGGCTTGCTTTTTGCGTCGTATTATATTCCCAAATTGATGGAAATTAAGTCGATTGAGAAGGTGGTGCTATTAAGGAACTTGCAGAAACAAGGTAACATACCAATTCAGACTGCTGCTCTTCAACTCATCAACGAAGTGAAGAAATCTGATCGTCGCCGTGATGGTGCCAAGGTGGTATATCGATTTGTTGTTTTTATCATGGCCTGTAAATTACTCACACTGATCTATTCCTAGACCAGAATGTTCTCTTTTGCTTTACAGGTATTTGATTCTGTAGTTTATGGATTACAAATGTTAGTATCTCTCTGTTATTTCTGCGGATTTCCCCTGTTTTTAGTTTGAAGCAACAATGACGATGATCATATATCTGAAACAAAATTCGTTATCTGTTTTGAATTGTTCTATTTGTTTCAACTAATTTGTGATAATTATCCGTCTTCCAATGTTCGATTTTTCCTTGAGTTTCACATACGTCCACCATGCCTCCCGGGCTGCAAACGTCCTAATCAAACAACTACGATGATCTTATTAACACTATAGTTATTCGATTTCAAAGATTAAACATTAATGACGAACTAACATAGGTTATGGTGGGATGGTTTGGGATCCCTCCAGGGCAACCAAGGACCACAAACTCGTATAAATCAACTTGATCATATATCTCAAACTTGACCCTTCCGTATGCATGTCATATGATGCGTTCTACTCTCTCATGCAATTGCAAATCTCGACAACTGGGGTGGTGAGGAGTTTGATAGGGATTATCGGCACGTTGTCATCCATGATATGATACACAAAGTAGGTGAAATTGTTGATTATGAATCTAGCAAGGCTCTCCAATACTTACTTGAAAGTTGAAGGTGTTCGTTGGTGTAACTTTAGCTCTTACCCATTTTTTTTTATGAGAGGATTTTGTTTTTCAGAAGAGTTGCTGTCATAAGATGTGAAGAAATATGAAGAATATTTGGGAATTTTTTTGTGTATTGATAATCCAAAATGCATTGTACAAGCTAATGTATTCATACAAGTATCCTATGTAATTTCTGTATAGAAATAAACTAACAAATAAAATGTATTTTGTACAC
Organism: Jaltomata sinuosa; assembly: GCA_003996215.1. Classification (NCBI taxonomy): domain Eukaryota; kingdom Viridiplantae; phylum Streptophyta; class Magnoliopsida; order Solanales; family Solanaceae; genus Jaltomata; species Jaltomata sinuosa. The sequence continues at coordinate 21,707 of QJPP01002400.1, forward strand.
TTGTCTAACAATATTTGTCCTATTGTGTAACCACTGTAACAGTCATCACTTGACTTGCGACTTGCTTGTGCTTCTATTGAGAAGTTTCTGTAGTACAATATTGCTTTTATAAATTTTTAATTTTTCCAGTAAATAGTTTCTTGATTTGCGCTATTGTATTGGTCGACATAGGTATTAAACGATCAGCTAGGGCTTTTTTATTTGCATAATATATCCTTTAATAGCAATGGCGTCTCTAGTTCTCGTTCGTAGATTTTCAATTGAGCTTCTTAGAAAATCCTCAATAAGTTCCTTTTCTTCAATCTCCAATTACGATTCTGATTCTACCACCCCAAATTCTTCTTTCAAAAATTAGTCAAATAGTAGCAAACGTTTTCTAGCATGAGAGAAGTTTTTCGGTTACAACCCTTGGAAGTTGTCTGGAAAAATTAGATACTATTCGTCATCAGGAGACGATAAAAAGAAGTTAGTTGATGATGACGACGAATTATCCAGTTACTTCTCAGCAGACGATGGCAAGGAGTTTCCTGACAAATTATCCAACGACAAATACATTTCAGCAGGTAATGCATATGTTAATTATGCAAGTAGTAGTTATTTAGTTATGTGAATATTAGTTATTTCATCTTCTACTTGCATAAAATAATACATCAATTTTCTCATTACTCATACATGTATTAGTTATGCGATTTTTTAAAATTTAAATCAAATATCGTATTAATTTTATACATGAATAAATTACTTCCTAACTAGCTACCAAACATTATATATGTTATATAGAAATTAATACATGAAGAAATTATCTCTTTTACAGAGGCGTATCCAGAATTTCGAGAGAATGGGTGCACTATTATGAAAATACTTCAGGCGTGGGTTCAAACATCTATATTTTAATAATTTTAAAAAATATAACACTACTATGCATGATCTAGGGAGGGGAGCATGAGTACACGTGAACCCGATGACCCCACCTAGATATGCCCATGTCTTTACTAGCTGCCAAACGACTCTTTAAATGTTTAGGTATGTATAGCCAAATAAAAATAATAATAATTCAATGTTTAAAATAATAAATTGATACTAATCAAACTCTCTTGTATATGGATGGAATGCAACAAAACAAAAAAAAAGACATTTCTAGTTTGAAGATTTAAGTATGTTTTTGTGGATATCAATCCATACATACATTGTTTGAGTTTTAATTTTTAAAATTACTTACGTACTTAAAATAATATATAAGAAAATACTAATATAGTATAATATATTAAAGGCTAATAAATATATGTTTAAGAATGTATAAAAAGACCGTAGTCTAAAAGAAAAATAATTTGATTCTCCAAATAATATCATGCTTATCGGAGGGACAACGCGGCTTGAAATTTCCCATCTTAGAATGGAGCAAAATTAAAGGAGAAATTAATTGTTGTGAACTTAAATTTGTGGTAAAAATATTTAGCATTCTCTTTAGTTACTTGTAATTTTCTCCCCAATTTTTAATAGGGATAAGGATAAAAAAAGTCACTCGGTGAAAAATAATTCCAACCGAATGACCCCTAAATTAGATTTGTCAAATTGTAGCCTTTTGTTGACTTTTCAACGCCATATTCTTTTCTTTTTGCTTGCTTGTTACTTTATTCTTTCTTTCTTTCTTCTTTTGCTTTTTTTTAAAAAAACTTTATTGTAACTATTTATTATTTAAAAAATCACTGTTCTTTTTTTTTTTTACTTCTTTTCTTTGTTTTTATTTTTTCGCTACTTTTATAAAAAAATGTTTTTCCTCTTTTTTTTAATAATCAAATAAAAAAGAGAGTATTTTTTCGAATATAATAAAAAAAAGTATATTTTTTCAATACAATCAAAAAAGAACAAAAAATATTTTTCTCTTTTATTTTTTAACAATCAAATTAAAAAAAATCATAATTTTTCTATGCAATAATAATATAATTTCTATACACATCTTATACAAATACATATTCTACACAACAATGTTACAATTCTATACACATTTTATACAGATACATATTCTATACAACAATTCTATAATTTTTATACATCATGTACAGTTTCTATACACATCTTATACAGTTCCTATATAAATCTTATACATATACATATTTTATACAATAACTATACAATTTTGATACACATTCTATACAGTTTCTATACACATCTTATACAGTTTCTATATAAATCTTATACATATACGTATTTTATACAATATTTATATAGTTTTTATATAAATCTTATACATATACATATATATTTTGTGCAGATACATATTTTATACAACAACTATATAGTTTTTATACACATCTTATGTAGTTTCTATACATATATCTTATATAGGTACATATTCTATACAATAATTATACTATTTTTATAAAAATATATTTATTTTTTATTTTTTATTTTATAAAAAAAAGCAGATTTTTAGCCAAAAAAATTGGAGCAAAAAAAAAATTAAATAAGGATATAAATGGCCCAAATTATGAAATGGCCAATATGTGGTATTAGTTTAGCCGACAGGCTATGTATTGTCCAATGGTCCAAACATGGGCCATTATTTTTTTAAGGGAAAATTACATAAGACACCAACATTAGAGGCCTAATTACGCTCCATGCCTATAGTTTAAATCAATTACACTCCTTGTCAATTAGTCAAAACTATGGGTAGACAACCTCTCCTTCTCCCATCCATCTCTCTCGCCACTCTCCTCCCTCTCTCCCAATCTCGCTGGCCACTCTCCTCCCTCTCTCCCCTCTCCCTCCCTCTCGCTGCCTCTCTTCCTCCCTCCATCTCTTTCTCTCCTTTTCTCTGAACAGGGAACCTTTTTTCAACAAAATTCTCAAATGAGACATTTGTATTTGTATATAATATATATGTATAACACAAAGAGGAGAGAAAGAGAAATTGTATTCGTTGATACGAACTGTATTTTTTATTTATTGATACGAATTGTATTTGTATTCGTTGATACAATTGAATACAAATTGTATTTCGTTGATACGAATTGTATTTGTATTTGCAATATGTATAATACAAAGAGGAGAGAATGAGAAATTGTATTCGTTGATACGAATTGTATTTGTATTTATAATATGTATAATACAAAGAGGAGAGAAAGAGAAATTGTATTCTTGATACGAATTGTATTTGTATTCGTTGATACAATTGAATACAATTTTATTTTCGCTTATGAATTATATTTGTATTTGTATTCGTTGATACAACTGAATACAAATTGTATTTCGTTATTACGAATTGTATTTGTATTAGCTGATCTAATTAAATACAAATTGTATTTTATTGATACGAATTGTATTTGTATTCGTTGATAGAATTGTATTCGAAAGAAGAAAAAGAAAGAGAAAGAGATGAAAATCTATCTATATAGAATAAGAGAGGCAAAACTCTCCTACAATGCCAAGTGTAAGCACTAAAAAATTTCAATATAAAATTTTAAAAAATAATAATCAAAACCTTCCAATTTAAAAATACAAAACAAAAAAACTGCAATTTTGAATTTTGAATTGATAGGAGTAAATTTTTTAAAACTTACGTTTGCATAACTTCCTCATTCCCCCATTTCTCTCCTTTCTAGCAACTACTCCTTTTATAGTAACTACAAAATGTTTTTATCTCCTGATTTTTATTTTATTTCTTAAATTATTTTTTGGCTCATTCCTTCAAGTAATTTTTCAACCACATTATAACCACTAAATCACTTCTTCAAAAACCAAAGATCACCTTCTTTTTCTCTTCTTTTTTCATTAAGGAAGCAATTATGTTATGATACACTTAAAAATTCAAACATCAGACATACCAAACATCAAAAATTGAACTTGCCGATTCACAGCCTTATGATTTATCTTGGAAGGTTCGTTTTTGGGATTATAGTAAAATACAATGAAATCTTTGTGAAATATATTAACAAATAAAATTTGTTTTGCAGGGTTGATGTCGTTGATTTAATCTGATGATTAAATTTATTTGATCAAATTTTCCTTTTTCAGTGGCCAATTTTTGCACGGCCTTAGGAACTGTTAAAGCAATTTGTGTTACTGTATTAATGTGATCCTTACCTATTCCTGTATAGGTGATTTTAGAACAAGACTATAGTGGTAACGTTTTGGTCTTTCTAAGAGAAAATAAAAAGGATAAATATAGGAAAAATAAAAAGGATAAATAAGAGACTATAGCAATTTGCACTTTTACGTCTCTGTAGGAAAAAAATTAGGGGAAAAAATAAATAGCAAAAGGATAAATATGTTTGTTAGCTTTAGAGAATAGAGATAAAGATTTCAACCATTTTCAAGGAAGAAAGAGTCCATTCATTACGTAGGGGTCTTTCAGATTGGCTTAATTGAGGATGCATTGCAAGGAAATTCTATACAAAATTATCATCAACAATCTAATTGTTATTTTGTTTTAGTGAACTATATTCTTCTTCTTCGATGATGTAATTAAAAAATTAAAATAAAACATTAAATTTACTGATTTTTGGATATATCATATTTTTTCATGGGTGTAAATTTGATCAAATATTCTTTCTTTGCAGATACGACACAACATGCATTGCACAAATAAAAATTCATACAAAATTATATCAACAATCTACTAGAATCTTCTTCAAATGTTGTAATTCGAGAGAGTGGTTGTCCCAAATCTTAATGTGCTTTCCTAGGCTCTTAATTAGTTCTATAACTAATTAATATTATGTTTGGAAAATTTGTTTCTGTAAAATATTTGTTGCTGATTAATATTTCTTATGTATTATTTTTGTTGCAGCGAGAAAATGAGGATGGTGTCCAGTTGGAGACAAGACAACAAAGTCTCAAAAAAAAATATAAAGTTAAGTCAGAATTTAAGAATAGCACATGATAAGATGAAAAAAAGATACATAGTTGTCTGCTCTTACTGTTGGGTTTTCATTTCTCTTGGTTAGTTGTAACTTGCATTATTATGTATCATCTAACCTTTTTTTCATGGAAAACTTGGTGATTTGGAATAGACAAACATTAATTGCTGCTCAAAAGTATTTTTAAAATTTATTGGTCAAATATAAATTATTTTTCACCAAAAAAGTGAATAATGATGTAGGCTTCTTTGATATTTATTGGTTAACAAATTAAATCAATGTGTTCTTATTATCAAAACTTATCTTTCGTTTGAAGTGGTGTGGGAAATTTTCTTTTGATGAATTTAACTTTTGATTTAAGTATTTTTTTGAACCTTTTATCACTACCTGCAATTTAAATTTGAGTTTAAAAATTAATCCGTGTTTCAATTCTTAAGAAAGTAATCAACAATTGACATACTAATTAAATAATCAGAAAGATATGCCAAAAAATAATTGGATAAATTAAATAGTGATTACACCTTATGTTTTACTACAATCGTTTAAGAATATCAAGAAATTAATATAGAGGAAAAATCTACGGTCAAGCTTCTTTACGGTGACAGTGCTTACCTGAATATTTCATGACTGCTCTGGAGAAGTGTTGTTATATATGTATACTAGCATTTGACGCTTAAACATCATTAAGCTGTTATAAATAAAAGTACGCAAAATATTAGTTTAATAATTTTATGTACCAAAAAAAAATGTATTTATTAATCAATTTAACCAAAATAATAGAAAGAGTATGAATGTAAAAAAGGCAAACATCAGTGACTTTTCCTCGTGAAGTTATGACCATAGCTGATGAGTAACTATTAAATATAATTTTTTTCTTTTTGATATTCGTACTTGATTTTTACTCTATGCATGACATTAATGATGATTATCATAAATATTTTATTATTTTATTTTACACATAATATATTTTATTTTTAAATGCTCTATAAAGGAAAGTAAGATAAGCAAATTGAAACAAAGAAAATAGTTGATACTTTGAAATATAAAATTTGTTACGATCAATTCTTTTGTTGTCGACCGCGCATCGCGCGGGTAAGAATACTAGTATGAAATACAAAGAGGGGGAGAGACAAAGAGAGAGATAACAATACAAACTACAAAGAGGAAAAGAAAAAATGAAAGAGAAAGGGAGAGAGACAAAGAACGAGAGGGAGAGAAAAGAGAAAGAGGGAGAGTGATATTACCCCTTTAAGTGTTCTTTGGGTGCTAAAGTCCTGACATTGATATTAGTAAATAACTGTCAATAGATGTACTTAGTTATTTTTTGCAAGGTTTTTCTTGATTACTTTTTTGAATTTAAGTCATAGATATCATTAGTAAGAAATTTTTATACCATACAAATATTTCTTAGAGAAACTTACACAACATGCCAATATTTCATGCCTAATTATATTCCATATCAATACTATATATAAATTACATGTCATACCAATGGATTTAAAAGTATTGGTATATACATTTGTAGCTTCTTTTATCCATTACTCCCTCACTTGTCACTCTCCTCTCTCTCTCTCTCAATCTCGCTCTATGTCTCTCCTCCCTCTCTCTGTCAATCTCGCTCTATGTCTCTCCTTCCTCTCTCTCCAATCTCTCTCCCCTCTCCCTCTCCCTCTTTCTCTGCTGCCTCTCTCCCTCCATCCATTTGTTTCTCTCTTACTTTTTTTTTTTCTAGAGGGAATATTTTTTATAATTTATATATTGTATTTATATATTAATAAAATTAAATATATTTGATACTTGTATTTGTATTCATTGATTCACATTAATATAATTGTATCTGTTGATATGAACTGTATTTTGTATTTGTTAATATGTATAATACAAAGAGAAGAAAAAGAGAAATTGTATTCGTTGATATGAATTGTATTTTCTATTTGTTGATACAAATTGTATTTGTATTCGTTGATATAATTGAATACAAATTGTATTTCGTTGATACGAGTTATATTTGTATTCATTGATATAATTGAATACAAATTGTATTTCGTTGATACAAATTGTATTTTTATTCGTTGATACGATTGAATACAAATTGTATTTCGCTTACGAATTGTATTTGCATTTGTATTCGTTGATATAATTGAATACAAATTGTATTTGTATTGAGAGGCAAAGAGAGATAACAATACAAACCACCTCTCTTTTCTCCTTTCCGTCTACTCCGGCAAACAACCCACTAGCAACCTCGATCAAACCAGCCACCTAATAACCGTTCAACCCATCGAAGAACCACCACAATCTCCGACAAAATGCGAAATAAAACACCCAACGCCACCACCTCTCTTCTCTTTATTTCTCCGGCGAAACACCATCTCCGGTGAAACCAAACTCTGTCCAAGCAACCAAACAACCAACGAAACCCCACCTCCACCATCAACACACCACCAGAAATCACAACGTCGCCTACCTATGTTCATCGTCACGCTCCAACAGAAGACGAAATCAACCAACCACAACTCAGATCTGATCAGAAATGGTCATTAATTGCAATAATGACGAGCAAAACAACTCCAGGAATTTCGACGAAGTTCTCCGGCAGTGGGTGGACTGCGACCCCAATAATACAACAGTGGGTAGCCAATACCAAAACTTCTACATGAACTTAGTTTCGTTGCCTAGTTTACCCAGATTGAGGAGAGAGGCAACCAGAGAAGGAGAGAGAGGGAGAAAGACAGAGAGATAAGTGAGAGGGAGAGAAGAGAGAGGAAACCGAGAGAGGAAAAGGAAGAGAGAGAGAAGGGGAGAGGGGGAGGAGAATTGAGAGAAGTTGGTATGAATTGTAATTAAGTTGGGCTGGTATTTTTAAAATTTGTTCTTTTTTTTTCTTCCTTTCACTAGTGTCTTGGTTGAGAAGAAATAGGCTGCGTATTAAAGGACCAGCTAGGGCTTTTCTATTTGCTGCAGAGGCATCATATACCATTATACGGACCAGCTAGGGCTTTTCTATTTGCATATACCATAATAATGGCTTCTCTATTTGTGGCTCGTAGATTTTCAACCAAGCTTCTTAGAAAATCCTCAGTAAGTTCCTTCTCTTCCATCTTCGATCGCAATTACAATTCAAATCCTTCTTTCGAAAAGGATTCAAATGGTAGCACCTATTTTCTAGCACGGAAAATTAGGCACGAGAACTTTTCCAATTACGAGTTGTCCGAAAAATTTAGGTACAACTATTCATCATCTTCAGAATCTCCTCGAAACGAGCATGAATTATCCAAATACTTCTCATCAGACGATGGCAAAAAGTTTCTTGACGAATTATCCAAGGGGACTTACATATCACGAGGACATAAGGAGTTTGTTAATCAAATTCCAAGGGATTTCAACGATATCACCCTTGAGGATTTCCACAATCTGACTAAAATACTGTTAAGATCTATGGATAACTTGCGCCAAAATTTAACTATTTGGGGATATTTTAGTATACTTGTGGCGCTTGTGGGCTATTATATTCCTCAGACATTGATACACTTTTTCTTGACGGGTTGTATAGTTCAATTTGCGTCATTGAAGGAACGTGAGTCTATGGAAGAGTTTAAATTACTAATGCAACGACAAGCCAATAACCCGCAGATTCAGAGTCTTGTTCTTCAGCTTCTTCGTGAATTGAAGAAATCAGATGATCGTATGCTTAATGTTACGTTATCAATTGTTGGTGTGTGTTTTATATCTTTATTTTTTTATATTTATTGGATTCTTGAATTTATTTTTAGTTAGTCATTAGGTATCACAGGCTGCTGCATTCCTTTAATTAATGGTTGCAATATTCCTTTTTTTTCTTTTTCTGGAGATTGATTATATAGTGACTAATTGACCAAATCAAAGATGTGTGTGTGAGATCTTATAATTATATCAACTCTGTATGCATTATATTGAATATGAAGGGTTTTCGAAGTGAACCCTATATATATATAGTGCGCCTAAAGAGCAATGGAACAATGCATAATTTATTTCGACCCACTTAGGGCCTGTTTAGATATGATTTCAAGTCGATTTAGACAAGCAATTTGAATCATCATCATCAGAATCAGGAGATGATAAAAAGAAGTTAGTTGATGATGTCGATGAATTATATAATTACTTCTCATCAGACGATGGCAAAAAGTTTATGACGAATTATCCAAGGGCAAATACATTTCAGCACGACATAAAAAGTTTGTTTATCAATTCCCAAAGGATCTCAACGATATCACCCTCGAGGATTTCCACAAACTAACGCAGATACTACATATTACGATCCATGAATTACTCGCACGAAAAAGGTCAAGTATTGTTGGATTTTTTAGTATACTTATAGCGATTGCGGTCCATTATATTCCTCAGACAATGATATACTTTAATTTTTCGTTGATGGGTTGTATAGCTTTATAACTCATCTAACCAACGTAAGTCGATGGAGAAGCTCATATTATTAATGCAACAACAACAAGAAGAAGGCAAAAACGTTCAGATTTTTACTCTTGTTCTACAACTTTGGAATTGAAGAAATCAAATGATCACATGATTGAAGTTGGGTTATCTATTGGTATTGTATGTATGTTTTATATCTCTACTTTACTCTGTCTATTGGTTTGTTGAATTTTATTCTTAGTTAGTCATTAGGAATCACAGGCTGCAATTCCTTTAATTAATGGTTGCAATATTCTAATATTTTTTATTGGAAATAAAGAAGTGTGGTGTGATGTTATAATTATATCAACTCTATATGCATTATCATATAATGGATGAGTTGAGCCATTGAATATGTATTTCCATTGTTGAGTCCAGACGCTTAGCCTTTTCTTTTTTTAAAATAAAATGATACTGGGAGAATTGTGGCTTTATTTTTAGCATCTTTAAATACTAATTAAACTAGGAACCTGCCAATAAATCATTAAACCAACTCAAACAGAAATTACCTAAAACAGAAGCTGTGGTTATTATGGTTATTACTGCCTCGAATTCAAAATTACAGATATCATGAATAAGTTGGCCAGAGCAAATTGCAAAATGATACAGTAAAATTGTCCTTTTCAGGCATCTCCATTTCTTTTTGAAGCTCAGTTAACAACAATGCCAAATCGTCAACTAATTCGCACTGAATGCACATCTCAATTAGCAAGCATATTATTGGACCTGTCACACCCCTATTTTTTCGCCCACCCCCGCTAAAAGAGATGGTTTTGAAAAAAGATTTGTCCAATTGAAGTGACGTTTTGAAAAGGGATTAATTTATTTACAGACTCGCCACTTGAAATTGAGTTTTGGTGTTTCAAATCACCTTATTGAATCCCTAATCAAAAGGAAGTTGACTCTTTATTGGTCTGTGAACTAGAAATCTGAGTAAGGAATTCAATTGACAGAGGGGAAGGTGTGAGGCACCCCTCGAGTCCCGTGGTTCTAGCATGGTCGCTTCATTGATTTATAAATGGCTTAGATTAGTCTTTTGGATATGTTATGTTTATTAGCTTAACAAAAACTGCTTATTTCTCGCTTTTTTGATTTATTTTAAACTTGTTCAAACCGTCTTATTTTATTAATGTGTAGCGTACTGGTAGCAGTGCTTTCCAGTCTTACCACAAATTATTGATTTGTCTCTCGCCCCTTTGAGGCACTTATGGATCGTTTTCATCTTCCCCGAGCCTAAACAAGCATCTAGCATACTTGACGTTTATTCACCCCAATTTAAACGACTTCAAAATGGTAAGTTAATTTTAGTAAAAAATGAATTATTGGTAGCAATGCTTTCCGACTTTATAATTAATTATCACTTATATTAAAATTCTAATTTTCTTTGGGCTAAGAACCTAAACTCATTTTTTTTTTCAAATAGTAAATGAAATCATACAACAGACGTAATTCAATATATTATCGCATGAATAATAAATGTAATAAGATCCCATAATAAATATTATACACAAAAGATATGCTGATTTAAAACATGATATGATCCACTTAATTCTTTATATATTGTTCATTTGTATCTTAAAATAAATTAAACTAAAATCCTATTGAATTCTCTTAAACAGATTAAAACATATGTATTTATCAAATTCAATTGGCAATGACAACATATTAAGCTAGAGCTTGTTTTTTTTTTTGTTATACAATTTTATGCTATCAATATTACCTAAGTATTACTCCTATTTCGATGTCCAGTAAATAATTTCCAACCACAAAAATCAATCAACAAGAAGATTTAATTAGAGGAACCAATTTCAACCAAACAAAGGTACTAAAACAAGAAGCTCATTTGAGCCAAACTTAAGAAAGAAGCAGCAACTATAAGAAATTAATTCATTCAATGATTAAACAAATTCTTATGGGATAAAAATTGAAGAGAAAAGGTAGAAATAACCTCCCTCACCAGGAGCGGAGATGTCTCGGATCAACAACCTCCCTCACCAGTTCATGTGCTTTCTCTTTTTCTTTTTGGTTTACATCGTATGTTTTTCTAATTCTCCCCCTGTGTGGTCTCGTGTTTTCTCTATCATTTATGTTTGCTCCCCCGTTCTTTATATATATAGGAATATATGCTAGTCTTTGGCTGTTTGTGTGAGTATGTTACGTGGGTATGGGAGAAAATGGAAGTGGGAAAATGGGAGTGAACGTGGGGGAGGCTTAGGTTAGTGGGGTGATTTGGGTAGTTTAGGATTTTTTCTTTTTTTCTCTTTTTTTTAATTAAATATATAAATAAAATATAATGGTAAAAATATTAGCTAATTATTTTGAATTAATAAAAATATTGAGAAAATTAAATAGCTAATCTTAAAATTATGATTAAGAAAATATTAAAATCACTAGATTACTTATCAAAATCAAAAAAATTATATTTTATTGAAATTTCTTTTTCTTTTGAAATGTAAAAACAAAAGTTATCCTAAAATATGACTCTTTTGTAGTTTTCAAATATTTTATAATAAACTTACTAAATATAAGATAAAACCAAAATATCTAATTTAGACCTAAAGGAAATATTTAATTACTCAAAAGTGTAAAACTTTTAGGTTCGGCAAAAATTAGGTGTTCACAGGACCAAAACAAGAAATGAAAAATGAAGTGGAGACTTGAAGCACATTTTGCTTTTTCTTTTTAGCTTTTCTTTCCTCTACTAAATTTTTTCTTTTTTTTTTCTTTTTTACTTTATCAAGAATGAAATTTCAAAGGTCTCTAATCCAATAAACAACCCATCCACCTATTCACAGATTCCAGCTCAAACTTGACATAACTCCTTCAGCCACCAGGCCTCCAACAATCTAATAATAACTACTTCAAAAACCTAATCCAAAAACATTTACCCAATGCCTCTTCCACCAACTCTATGGAAAGAACAATAAGATAAAGCAAAACCGTTAACACTTCGTTCGCGATTATGTGACGTGCATATCCACCCCTCATCTTGACTGATTCACCAGATGAAGCAATCATGTATGTTGCCAAGTATGTTGGACTTCAATCCTTCTCAGAAAGAGCTGGATTCTAGGAGAGATAGGACGGAGGTAACTGCTATAATCAACTAAGCCGCACTAGAATTTCCATTTGTCTTGGATTCTGTTCGTACATATGTCATACTCCGAGGAATGGGAGAAGGAACTGCATTACTTGAGGGTGCAGCCAAACCAGAGTTTTCAGTCGATGTGGGCTGAGCATCTCGTTTCCATTGCATACTTCTAGCACCAGGCCTGATTGCGAGCCGGGACCTGTACGAAGTGGCGATGCCTCTAGGAAAAGGACCCCGACCAAACCTAGAAACGGCAAAGGGACCACCTCTCGTAACACGAGGCCATACAGTGACAGATGCTGCTTCAGGAGTAGCAGAGCTTTTCCTCACAACCTGTATAAAAGAACAATACTCAGTGCTTAAATGAACAGAAAGGTCCCTCAAAAGAAGAGATGTACAAATGCTAAAAGAGCCTTGTAAAAATTGCTAAAAGAATAGGGTCTTCTTTTTACTCAGTGTTTATCTTGATACTTCAGTTGCCAACAATTTAGAAACATAGATTACTAATATGGCCTTCTTTTTTTAAGTCTTCTATTCTTCAAATTTCCCCTACTCGTGGGGGATGGGGCGATCAAATTAGTTAAATAATTCATATCACATGGTGAAGAGAATATTTAAGTAAATCGTAAAAGATCACCAAAAATTTCTTGATATTGCTGGCAAAGAGACGCAACAAAAATTTCTTGATATTGTTGGCAAAGAGAGACGGTACCACCGCATTCTCATCGAAATGGGACTGAACCTCTTTTTTTTTCTTTTTAATGAGTTAAGATGAGAGTGAACCTCTTTTTTTTCTTTTTAATGAGTTAACTTTTGGTTAATCTTGAACAACTTTTCCAATAGCTGAATATGCTTCCTTAAAAACCAAAAGAAGGGATAACAGATTGGATCCACAAGATTTACCAATCCAAATCACTAGAGTATTGTTTCCAGAATGAAGGAATGCACTTTTTACCTTGCTTACGGGGTCATAGTGCATCATTGGAACTACGGTTCATACATTTGCACACCCACTATTTTTATGTATGTAGATGTTGTTAGGCCTCATTTATTCGCACTTGATGGAGGTTTGAATCTGAATGGTTCAAATCTTAGGCCGTTAAGTGCATTTGTTTACATTAGGATTTTAGCATTTATTTGGTCTGAATAGGTCTTAATTATTAAGATCTTGAACAAAACCTTAATATCATTAAGAGGTGTTTTTGTGTTGATAATTTTCACCACCACTCTATTTACAATCACCAACCACCACCACTAACCATCTCTGTCATCACACCACCATCACCATTGTCAACCACCTGCCACCACCACCACCATTGCCAACCACTACTATCAGTCGTTACCACACCTACCACCTCCATTATTATAATTACATATACCACTGCGACCACCACCAGCGTTACCGCCGCCGCCACCTCCCCACCACTATTAGCCCTGCCATTATTGTGGCCAACCACCTCTACCATCACAACTATCAGCACCATCATTACTAGCCACTAACATCAACTATTACCACTACAAACCTCCACCGTCACTAACGAACAAAAATGTTTCATTTTCTTTATCAAATAATGATTTTATTTTAGTAAATTTATGTTTTTTAATATTTAGTTGCTTTTTTATTTAAATTGTACATTTATTATGTTTACAACTAAATAAATTATGCACATTCAGATGTTGAAAAAAAAAGGTCTTAATCATTCAGTATTCAAATCCAGAGGCAACATCTTTAATCATTTGAATGTACATTTAGATTCAGACGCCTTATCTTAATGAAAACAAATGAGCCACTTAAAATGTATTCTGAATTGTGTCAACTTGAAATCTTGATTACATAGATTCTAAATCTTCCATATGATCGAAGGTTTGCATTAAACATTATAATTCTCAAAGTTTTTCAAACCTTGGGATTTGAAACTGGTTCATCCAAATGGGCTCTTGAGCATAGGCCAAAAATTGGAAAATGAGGAGGAAAAACCCTACTAAACCTAAGCCATCACACATACACATACTATCACCCCCACCCCGTAACCCACCCACAAAGAAAACTATAACAATGATCGTACAGTAGATATGTTTAAGGAACCCTTATGGCGCTAAGCCACTATTTGCCTTTTCCAGATTTGCCACTTATCTTTCCCTAGTTAGTAATCATCATTACATAGAAGGTCGCAGTAAATCCCACGTAAAATTTGAGACACCTACACAAAGTAGTTCCTTTTTTGGGGTTTTATTTCCCAGAGTGTTTTTCATGTTAACAACTTATTATTTGGATAATAAACTTTCCCTGAAACCCAACACACGTTTGCTTCAATTCCAAACCATAATATACACAAGAAATTAAGAAATTTCCATAAAAGTGACCAAGCAAGACCTAGGTCTCCATACCGCTTTCACACACTTGTGAGTACAGAGACAACATACACGAAATAATTTCTTCCGATCCGCCTAAGCCTTGGCAGCAGAGTTACCTTGCATACACAATACATGTGCTAGTGGGAGGTAGCAAGTACGGGCAAAATAATCGAGGTGTACTCATAAGCTTCCTGCAGTTCACTAAGCATTGTTGATTTAAACCACAAACACACTTCTTTTTTTTGAAACAGTTTTTTTTTTTTTTGAAACAGGACCTCTTTAGTGGTACTACTTCCAGTCTTCCATCACATGCTTATCACTGAAAAGTGATCGGACTATGGAATGCTCCTGCATATATTCATACTCCACTTCGTTTGCATTGTTTGCACTCCCTTTCCATCCCTTGTTTTAGCAATTGATTTTCAGGTAATAGTCAAATGTCTGATATTTTTTAAGTAAGGCTAATTCAGGTCAGTTTGCGCACACCTTGACCATTTCACCCGTTACATGCTATCTCCTATCATCACAGATGAGAGTTACCCAAGATTATAACAAATCACCTAGCATTTTTTGTCTCTACTGGGATATGATCCCCGATGTCCTATAGTTTCTACTCACCTCATTGACCGCTAAGTAACACCAAGATGTGATATTTCCCATATTGTGATAAAATTCACATTGTTGCGAGGGCTAATTTTGGAAAAGTGAGATTTAACTTATAATGAGGGCTTCAAACATTCTATAGAATTAATATTTTGTACCTCTTCTTGCAGAAGGTTTGGGAGAGCACTATCATATATGTTGACTCTCAGCAACAACACCAGTGTGATCCCACAAGTGGGGTGTGGGAAAGTAGAACGTACGCATACCTTATCCCTACCTTGTGAGAGATAGAGGTTGGTATGTTGACTTTAGCAGTCAGCAGTAAATTGAAACTACAAGGAACAGATCAGACCTCTTATCTCTTACTCCCTCCGTTTCAATTTGTTTGGCCTATTTTGACTTGACACAGAGTTCAAGAAAATAAAAAAGACTTTTGCATCTTGTGGTTATAAATTAAAGATATGTCAAATGTACCAAAATGACCTTTAATCTTGTGGTCTTAATCATGCCATGTGGAAAGTTGAAACTGAAGAATTGCTAAAAACGGAAAGAGGCATTCTTTTTGAAACGTACTAAAAAGGAAAGTAGGCCAAACAAATTGAAACGGAGGGAGTATTTACTTTAAAGTTGTATGGGAGAGTTGTTTACAAATTCTTTATACAGTCCACTTTCAACCCAACCAATTACAACCAAATTAGCAGGCTGATCATCACTAAGAAAATCAGTTAACTTGTAGCTGAAAAATTAACTGACGAAGACCTGAAGAGAGGGTGTTAAAGGACCAAAACAACAACAAACTCCATAAAAAGGAAAAGTGAACTGTTCCACATCACATAGCAGTCAAGACAAAATGCATGTGCCAACTTATTGACAAATAATATCATCTGCTTTTAAGAACATACCTTCAGAATGCGTGACATGAACGATGTTCCATCAAGAGATAAAGCATTCTCTGCAGACTCTTTTCTCATGAACTCTACGTAAGCTGACCTGTTTATGTCATGTGATTAGACATTAGCACTCAACAATATCAGACAAAAGATTGATAAAAGGTGATGAAAACAGTAACTGACCCTTTGGGCTGCCCAGTTGCTGCATCAGTCAGGATGACCACTTTAAGAACTTCCCCAAATTTATTAAAGTGCCGAGAAAGGCTATCCTTTGTAGCAGCAAAATGAACCTGATACAACCAAAGGAGACAAATTAAATATTTTTCAGCAATTGAGCGACAAAGGATATACCCAGTGAATCAGACAAACAGTGAGTTGACAGAAACTTACATTGTTGACAAATATGGTCCGTGAATCAGCATCTTCTGTAGGTGGACCAGTAGAATACAAACCTGATATACCAGAAAATGACCTACATATAAGATAAAGAAACAAAGATGGTACTAGGGAATCGCATATTGGGAGTACTACACATATATTAAAGCAGTGATTATCTCACGCAGAGCATAATGAAAGCAATAAAGCCTAAACTCAATCATAATATTACCTTAACAAACTAATCTTATAACAAATTAATCTTAATATTTATCTATAAGTAGTTTCGAAGTGCTTTTATTATGCCTAGAGAGTAGAATCACATGTAACTAGGGAAGATCAAACTCACCCTGATTAACAGAAGCTGTCTTTTGAGATTCCTTCTGTGTGTCCGCATATGGTTTGACCAAAACAAAGAACATATTGAGTTAAGTATTTTCTGGAGACTACAAATATTTTACAACATAATGAGATCATAACAGATTATAGATATCTTACAATTCCATTAGCAACTGCAATAGGATTAGTGCTTTCTTTGGTCATGAGCATGTCAGGTTTCTCGGTCAAGCCTTCACTGCTTTGTGCAGATCTGCGGTTCTCTATCTCCAATGACTGCCTTGCCTCCTGATACTGAGGTGATTTCCAGGTATTCACATTTAACGGGATATTCATTGGCTGGTGAGGCGCACCAGGAGCAAATGTAGGTCGATCTTGGTCCTTCTGTGACTTGTCCAAAATCTCATCCGCATTGTAAGCAATGTCATGCTCGACTAAAAGCGCATTCTCACCTATGTTTTTAACGGGTACACCAGTTCTAGAGGCATCCATAGCCCTTCTATTCACACCACGATCAGCCTCATCATCCGATGCTGAATCATAAACAACCACAGCATCATCAAGCAACATAGGTTTCCCAATATGCTGTCCACTATAAGCACTTCTGCGAATGTAAGTTGAGTACGCTTCATTTGCATCAGCAAAAGATCGATCTTGTACATCTTCAGCAACAGCTTGCCTAGATTCTTCCAATCGGATTGAAGGATCGGGAACATCAGTAACATGACCCAACCTATCAAACACATTAGCAGACGATCTAACTTTTGTTACATCTTTTGCAGCTTCTGCAACAGCTCTAATAGCAGTGGTCAGGGCAGTTGGTGCTCTTGCAACCGATCGTATCCTCTGTGGGCGTTCTTGAAGGGATGAGTCCTCCACAGATGTAGAGACCACCGAGCGAAGACGATTTAGTGAAGGTGAGGGAGCTAGAGTGGAATTGGATGGCCTAGAAGTAGCCACGGCATCTCTGACTGCAAATTGCAGCAACCTCCGAGTAGCAGCAATTGCTGGTTGACGAATGTTTTCCCTCTATCAGAAGCAAACAATTTAATCAAAGGCTGATGATGTGAAGTAGTGATTTGGAAATACAAAGCCAAGAGGATTACTCGAAGCATGTTTTCTCTTACTTCCGTAAATTAGATTTAAGAAAAAGAACTCTAGTACTGAACTTAATTCAGCGTTGCAAGCGTAATTTATTTTACTTAATCCTTGTTCAAAAAAGATATCCAAATTTATCATATACATAAAAAAAATCAAAAAAAAAAAAAAGCATAGCCATGTATTATATGGTGTTATATAAGGAGCCTGTCTATGGACAGCAACAACAGCAAAATAAGGATTTTGGGAAAGAACCAAAAAGTAATGTTAGCACTGAAAATACAATAATTATCTACAATAAGTAAAAAGCAGCAACACACTAAAAGTCAACTACATTCCTGAAATTTTCAAAAGACAGTACAGTGGGATACAACCAAAGCATATCACATGAAGTAATTCATTTAAACTTTTTTTCTAATTGGTATAAAAATTCAACCAACTTGAATTTATGAAGGAAGAAAAATCGCCAAGGTGCAGAAAATATCATGGAGGAAAAAGCATAAGATTAATAATACTAGAAACAAGAGAAACTGATTACAGAACACCACCACCCCCCTCCCACACACACACGTGCACGCGCACAGAGGAAGAGAGGACTCAGGATCTAATTAATATGGCATTCCAAATACATACCACAACACGAAAATAACTAGAAATCAAACTTTTACCCTAATGATACTGCCAACACACCTTTAAATGGTCCTAATCACCAGAAATAATGAATAAAAATT
Source organism: Jaltomata sinuosa (assembly GCA_003996215.1). Classification (NCBI taxonomy): domain Eukaryota; kingdom Viridiplantae; phylum Streptophyta; class Magnoliopsida; order Solanales; family Solanaceae; genus Jaltomata; species Jaltomata sinuosa. Next base: position 40,494 of record QJPP01002400.1, read on the forward strand.
GCACGGACACAAATTTGTTACTGTTTGTATTCTACGCACAAGAAAAAGTACGGTCAACAACGACAACATTTAAAACTTCATACAAATGAACTTGACTCTCGGTTAAAACAGATAGAAAGAGGTGGAGCGAAGTGATTTTTTCTATCATCGTGGTGTCCTGTTCAACTTGTGCACACCCGATTATTCCACCGGGTACTTACTACCTCCCTCCAGCACATGTACCAAGTAACTATGCCTGCCAACGTTTAGACATATGGGAAGAAATCACTTGGTGTCTTTTGTCACTGCTGGGATTTAAATCATGGTCGTACTTAAGTACTTAGAGAAAAGTGATTTTGCAAATGGCATTACCAACCGGGCTTCAACAAAATACACAACAAGGCAAGATGTTGCTATAAATATCTCATTTCAAAACATTTAAAAATCAACAATCTCGAATGTTTCTCTGGGGGTGACCAATGGGTGGAAAACTTACGGGCTTTCAACAATAAATGTGCTTTCAAGAGAGTGATCTCTCCATGAAACCCAAGACCGAATTAGCATGACAAATAAAAGACAACAGCAAAACCAGCTCAATAAACCAACCACTCCATAAAGCACATGAAAAGGTGGGTCTTAACTGCATCTTCTGCTCTTCCATAAAGTAAAAGGTAGCTACTTACTTTGCATCACTTAATACAGTAGGAAATGGAACCCCAAGCTTCTATTCAAGTACAAACGCCTTCATTTCCAACCCCTCCCACAATGAGAAAAGAGAGCATTTCTGAGCCCGAAACAGAAAAAATGGCGAACTTATACTTAATGTGTACCTTGACATATTTGCAATCACAGTTCTATGTATAATTATGCCCAGACTGCCAAGTAACACATCTAACGATAGTGGTTCACGCTAGTAGATATACAGGCGTTAGATAAATAAAAGAGTTAGATTAGACATGCACCTTTGGGACGGAATTGATCAAAAAGTAAGGGCACAACATTCAGCTTGAAAACATGAGAAGTTTCAAATTATTCAATTAAGAAATTCTCCTTCATGGTACTATGACAACTCAGCAGCATTCTCTCAATTCTCAAAACAAAGCAATGCATAGAAATTCTAGAAACCTTTTTCGGCTTTTCTTCAGGTCGGCTTCGTTTTCTCTGAAATTCTGGCCTGGGGGAGAGGGATCGCTTTGCATGACCAACTTTTCGATGAGCTTCATCCTCCTTAGGGGTGATGTCGGCCAAAGAACTATGTAGAGTAGGGTGTCCATCGCTAACCAGCCCTTTCCACTCCCTTCGCTGACGGCTTTTAGATTTATTTAATTTCTCTTTATCAACATCAGCGTCCAGGTGGTGCATATCATTCTTTGCAGCCTGCTCCGCAATAGCGGGTTTCATTTCTGTCCCTCCTCCTGTATCAGGATCCTTTTGTGGCACATACAGATCTATATTTGATCCCAGGTGATCCCATAGCCTAAATAGCATTACCAAGAATCAGAATAGTAAACGAATACTTAGCTCGGAACACATACTGTAAGCAAAATATGGCTGTTATATTACCAAGCAACAAAGGAGACACTGTCTTCTCCAAGAAAAACATTCAATTCATTTCTTGCTTCTTCTTTACGCCTTCCATTTTTTAACAAGACTATGACGTATTCCTGCAGGTGCATAGCAAAATATTAGCATCATAAACTTTATGGAGAAATCTGACGTACCCATAAGGAACGCCAAGAAATATCTGTGATAACTAGACTCGAAGTCTAATGTTGTACAATAATCTGATACAACTAAAATGAGGCTCCAAGGATAATACATGGATCTAAACGAACAAACACTGGGATCCTACACATGCATGGCTATGAGATATATCAACACTAGTTGTCCCTAGATTTAGAATAACAACAAACTCCAATAACATAGTACATGAATAATTGATATGTCAAATGACAATTCTGTGCAAGTTGACATTAGATCAATATCATCCTTTAATATAAAGAAAGCTTAAAAGTTCCAAGCCGGAATATAGCCGAGTGTTCTGGTTCCAGGAAAAGAACCAGAATAGGCCTTCACTACATGACGTCAACCATGGCTTGCAAGGACCTCATAGATGTGGCCGGCTTTAGTATGAGAGAACATAACTTTGATACAAGCCCCTTCGGAAACATCTGATAAAATTGGAACTTTTGCATAGAAGTCGCTTCTGAAAGATAGTCTAGAGTAGGAACAAATAGAGTTAATATCCATTTTTCACAATCAATATCTTTTGTAAAATGCTTTTTAGAAAAAAACAATTGTGTTCCGACAGCTTGCACACACCTCGACTAATTCGAGGTACCTTTTACCTCCTACCCACAAAGGTACTAGGTAACTATGTCCATAAAGATTTCGGGAACTGCTTATTTAAAACCATGAATCAAAATGAGAAAGTTACAAATCAAATGTATGTGAGCAGTTAAACTTGAATGTTAGAGGATGAGCAAACTTTTTTACGAGGCAATGTTCAATAAGAAAAAGCTGATCACTATCAACAACATATATAGATTCATAGAATAGGCAGCTTCTCACTACAATGATAGAGCTGTGTTGCATGTACGAAACATAAAATGTGTCCTGGAACTTGCACCACCAGAATGGTGCACTAACCATTTAAATGTAACTTACACCACCAGAATGGTGCACTAACAATTTAAATGAGCTATGCATCCATCTTGCCAAATTTTTTAAAAAACTTATCTTATAAATCAAAGTCAACCCTTATCTTCAATCTTAAGGTAATATGTGATAACCTCCCTAAGCTTTTTAATGTCGGGTCTACGCAGCTTTAAGGTGCCTTACTTGACATAAATATTTTTGCCAAAATGAGTACACACAGTTGTGAGCGACAGCAAACTTCTTAAGTGGATTGCATTCTTCAAATCAATGAACATCATTAATCCTTTTTATATAAACAAATAAGAGCATTAGTCCTCGAACAACAAAGTCGGAGCTAGTGGAGAGCTAATGCTCTAGTAATATTACTTCTGAGTTGGCCTAAATGAGAGAGCTACAAATGAAGGGAGCTTCAAGCAATTTGAAATAAATATGACCATAACATTAATGTTTTTTTGGTGTTTACTGCACACTGCAAAGGTAGTGCATCGAGACCTTTCCAGATGTCAAATTATAAGACTCACTAATCATCAAGTGGTCTTAGAGAGAAATCAGAGTTGTGTCAAAAAGTATTTCACATAGCCATTTGCATGAATCAAGTTAAAATATAATATTAACCACTAACGTAATAGCTAAATGTGTTTTAAACTTGGTACAAGAAAGAAAAAAAAGGAAAGAGGTGAAACTCGAAAGGAATATGGCAACTACTCCAAAAGCAAAGCTCAAAATAATATAACCAGACACCAACTGACCAGACAAGCATTGTATAAAACAAGTTAGAAACATATTTTTCTATTCATCAGTTAAAAAAAGAAAATTGACAGTGGGAAAGATCTGTTGGAAATACACTGATAGATACAATATACCGATCCGTATGAGAAATGCAGTGGGTACTTCTTTCAGCAGAAATAAACAAAAGAAAGAAAGTTAGGGTAAAATACATTATGAATGCCTTACAAAGTTGACACAAAAAGAGAAACATATAAATTGACAGAAAACCACACATAGGGTATGAATAAAGCACAGAGCTAAGGAATTTCCTTCATAAGACCTGCATTCTAGGTTCTTCAGGAGCAATTTCTGTGACCAATAGGCAGCTTATTGTCCAATAAAGCATTATTATGCTGTAAATACTGATACAAGAGTATCATTCTTTTCAAGGCCGCTCAGATCCACAACCAAAAAGAAAATACAATTGGAAATGTAGAACTTATATGTTCCACAAAGTTGAGAGTTCATAGCAATGCTTTGTAAGATAAGTGGTCAATTTCACAGCTATAATTGCACAAAACGTTATCCAAATTACTGAAGTAACTCAATGATCAAGAATCTCTAAGGATTGCAAGTCTTTTTTCACTGTATAAACAAATTCTTCAGTAGATTGAAACTTATACTAATACACAATTATTTTTTTGATAATTGATAAAAATGGGCAGGTCCAGGGAAGCACCGCACCACAAGGGTTTATTGTACGCAGCCTTACGATGCATTTCTGCAAGAGATTGTTTCCACGGCTCCGGTCACATGGCAGCAACTTTAACCGTTACTCCAAGGCTCCCCTTTTATATATTTAATTGATACTATTGGCAATAATAACTTTGAAGCTTATTTCAACTTTTTTGAACAACATATTGCGCAATCCAATTAGTTTATCACAGCAGTAGTGGCAACAAAAGAAACTTGCACCAACTCGAAAAATCATGTTTACACAAATGTAAATGCTGGTGAAGCAAAATACTACAACAAAATTCTACTCGCACTATTCTTCACTACAATAACAACTTCTTTTCAATATTGTTGTTCCAATAGCCCTAGAATTAATTTTAAAAAATTAGGCATACCACGAGAGTATCATCAGTGTAGTCACCCATGAACTCCTTGAGTTTCTCAGTAAGACGTTCCCGAAGCTTCGCAAATCCTTCGGCAGTGAAATTGACCCTAAACGTCCGATCATCTTCTCCATCTCCACTCCCCATTATTTCACCAAATCCCTAAAATTCGATGATTCTCGAACCGATTATTATTCCATAAATGCCCTTAGATTTCTCAAATACGAATATGCATAAAAAAACCCTAAATGTCTTCTATATAATACTGAGAAGTGATTGTAGAAAGGATAATAAAATATGAGAAGATTTGAATAATAAGAAAACGAGGAAAATGCTATCCGCTGATTGGGTGAGATTTATTTTCCGGGAAATCAATTCATGGCGGAGAGGAAAAGGAAAAAAAAACGAGAAACCCCAAAACCTTTGGGGAAGGAACTTGTAGGAAAGTGTTAAATGACTTCTAACCCTATTGTATGATGAGGAAGTGACCTTATGTTATTTTTCTATTAACCCTTGATCTTTTATATGTAGGGTATAGGAGTAAAGTATTTTTGTTCTTATTTATTACTATTACAAAAGTAAATCTAAAGGGTCGTTTGATTGTGAATAAATTATTGTTGAATAATTAATTTTGAAATAATTTATTTCAGAATTAGTTATTCCATCATATATATATATATATATATATATATATATATATATATATATATATATATATGAAAAAATCCATTCCATCACTATTCACTATGGTATAAATTGCGGAATAAATAATTTCGAGACTAATTAATATCTTCAATCAAACATAAGATAAAATAATTCTGCATTTTATCTCGGGACTATTATACCTTATACCTCACATCAAATAACCTCTAAAAGTATAATATGATCTTTATTCGTCTTTATTTGTCCAACTATTATACCTTATATCTCACACCAAATAACCTAAAAATATAATATTCTCTTTGTTCGTCTTTATTTGCCCATTGTACTAAGAATAAATGTCCAATAATACTTGTCAAGTTTGAAAAAATAATGAATAATTTACTATTTGTGTCCATTTTAGTCTTGCTATTAAACACTATTCATTACTCAATGTATTTTTCAATACATTAAATTTATTATATTCAAAGGGTTATATAGTAAAATTATCCTCATTATTTGAGTATCTAAGATGTGTGTCAAATTAATGATGGACAAATAAAAATGGACAGAAAAAGTATAACAATAGGATATAACAAATGTTAAGAGTAACAATAATAAATAAATAATTGAAGAAAACTTTCTCATTCTTTCAAGTATCTTTAAGTAGGGCTACCTATAGGTCGATACGATTTGATATCGAAATTTATCGATATGATTTATTAATTATCGATTTGTAGACATGAACATGATAAATCGTTATAGACCTATTAAAATATTAATTTATCGATTATGATTGTTGTCAATTTGATTATTGATTTAGTCATTAAGATTTCATTAAAAAAAACTTGAATGAAAATCACTTAGAAACAAAGTGACAAATTAAATATATCATGGCATATTGTATTTTGCTCATAAGTAAATACTAGCACTTTATAAAATAACTAGGAGTTTGAGATAATAAGAAATAAAAGTATGAAATTAAATCTAAGTGAAGAATTTATATATCGAATGATATAATTAAATGTTGAATCTATATAATTTGTCGGAAAGATTGTGCGTGCTTAAATTATTTTCATCATATGATTTCAAGGCACACAATTTATAATAGATGAAAAAAAAAATTATAATTTAAAGAATGTGTTGGACACACTTATTAAAACTATAGTTACACATGATATTGGTATTGACTGTGAAGATATTTTGAGACTCATGCTCTATAATGTAAATATTATACGTATTTGTAGATCTTAAATATAGTAGCTCATTTAGATTTAGATCAAAAAATCAATTTAACCATTTAATCTTATGTACAAGTTTTCTTAAAACACAGATCTAAATTGATTTAAGTTATTGGCTGGAAACTATACTAGCAACTCGAGCCCGTTAGAAAATGGGCTAACTTAAACTTGCAGTAGTGAATGGTAGTAGTTAGTTTAGCATAAAAGATTTAAAATAATAAGTAAAAATCATTTGTATAATTCTTTTTCTTTGATCAAATTGTGAAGATTTATATTCAACTATTTTTTTAAAATGATAAGCATTGCTTCTTTACTAGTATTGATTGACGCGAGATATACGTGCAAAACGTGTGCACTAAATTAGTAAATAATTAAAAAAATGACTAGAGGTCGATATTTATAATAAAAATAATAATTAAGAAGCCGACTTTTGATTTGCATTTTCTCTATTTTTAGCGTTAAAATAACTGACATCCAAGGATCAATTTTGTTTTAAAAAAAAATCATGAGGTTGATTTTTTCGACCTCTTTTGATCCAAAGAGGAAAAAGAAAAAATGAGAGGTCCCCAAAAATTTTAGGGAAGAAACTTGTGGAAAGTGTAAAATGACTTATAACCCTATGCATGATGAAAGGAGTGACCTATGTTATTTTTCTATTAACCCTTAATCTTTTATATGTAGTGTATATTTAACCCACTTAAATTATGGGAGTAAAATATTTTTATTCTTATTTATTATTATAAAAAGAGAAAATGCATCAAGACCCCTCTAAAGTTGGTCGATATTTGGAAGTAGACACTTAAAGTTTGCGGGAAATTTATTACCCCACGGAACTATTTTCAACCATAATAAATACACTCTTTTGACTCATTTTCAAAGCATGTGTAATCTCACATTTGAGGGGCGCTGAATGAGTAAAAATTTACCCCCAGACCAATGTTTTAGTGCCAAGTGGCATTATTAATTTGAAACTTCTCTTTTTATTAAATAGACTCACTTTCATCTTCTCCAAACCTTCATTGATAGCCATTGGAGAGCTTTTCATCTACAACCAAAAAATAGTTCTCCCCCTCCTTAATGAAACCAGATCCAAAATAATATTTTCTCCAGTAATTTTTTTCTCCTCCTAATTTTTTTCAATGGTAATATCATCCAAGCTGACGAACTCAACTACATTTTGGGTAACCATACTGAATAAGTGATTCATAGTATGATATAAAATTAAACTGTAGTTGAATAAAGTAAAACATATTCAAGTGTGGAAACTTGGATTCTTATACATCACAAAATGGTGGTTGCATTTGAGGGACTTTTGGGGAGATTGAGGTGAAGAAGAAAGAGAGAAAAGAAAAGAAAGACAAAGAATAGAAATCAAATAGCAAAAAAATAAAAATAAAAAAGATTTAAAATTAATATGCCACGTGACAAATGATGATTGGTGCGTGATTTGCACATAGTTTTTTATAACTGGGAATGAACGAGAAATGAGGTACATATGATACTTTAAAATGGTTTCGTGGGGTAATAGGACTCCCGCAAACTTTAGGTGTCTACTTCCAAATGTCGACCAACTTTAGGGGGATCTTGATGCATTTTCTCTTATAACAATAAATCTAAATGTATAACAATAGGAGACACTATTGGAGAACTTTTTTTATCATTTTAAGTATCTTTAAGTAGGACTATGTATAAATTGGTACAATTTGATTTTGAAATTTATCAATATGATTAACCAGTTATTGATTTGTAGACATGATAAATCATTATAGAATTATTAAAACATTTATTTATTTGTTATGATTGTTATCGATTTGGTTATTGGTTTAGTCATTAAGATTTCACAAAAAAAAAAATCAATGAAAATCACTTAAAAATAAAGTGACAAACCAAGTAAATCATGACAAACTGCATCTTGCTCATAAGTAAATACTGGCACCTTATAGAATAACTAGAAGTTAGGACCTACATGTCAAACCGGGGCTGCAGTCTTTCTTTCTGTGTGGGACGATATTAGGGAGAGAAGGGAATGCGTCGAAGCGGCGAACAAGACAACTACATTTTGACTTTTTCCTTCATGAGATGAACCCATTGAAATAGTGAGAAACAAAAGTTTGAAATTAAAGTTTAAGTGAGGAATTTTATATATCAAATGATATAATTATATGTTAAGCTATATAATTCATTGAAAAGACTGTGATTGCTTCAATCATTTTCTTCATATTACTTCAAGGCACACAGTTTAAAATGGGTGATTTTTTTTTAAATTTTTTATGATTCACAGAATGTGTTGGACACGCTTACTAAAATTGTAGTTACACATGATATTGGTACTGACGGTAGAGATATTTTAAAGCTCATACTTTTATAATGTAGATATTATACGTATTCATAGATCTCAAATATAATAGCTCATTTAGATTTAGATCGAAAAATCAATTTGACCGTTTAATTTTATGTTCAAGTTTTCTTAAAGATACGACTTTAAGTTCATTTAAGTTATTGATTGAAAAATATACTAGCAACTCGAGTTCGTTATAAAGACGGGCCAACTTTAACTTGTAGTAGTGAATGATACTTTTTACACGTAAAAGATTTAAAATAATATAGTAAAAACCTTTTGTATGATTATTTTTCTTTGATCAAATTATGAATATTTACGTTCAATTATTTTCTTAAAATGATAAGCATTGCTTCTTTACTATTATTGATTGACGCAAGACATATGTGCAAAGCACATATACTAAATTAGTAATAATTAAAAAATGACTAGAGATCGATTTTATAATAAAAAAATAATCTAAGAAGCCGATTTTAAGAGGTCGATTTGCATGTTCTCTATTTTTGCGTTAAAATAACTGACATTCAAAGAACGATTTTGTTATAAAAAAAAATCATGAGGTCAATTTTTTCGATCTCTTTTGATGCGGAGAGGGAAAAAAAGGAGAAACCCCAAAATCTTTGGGAAAGGAACTCGTTGGTAGAGTAAAATGACTTCTAACTCTATCTATGATGAGAAAAGTAATCTGCGTTATTTTTCTATTAACCCTGAATCTTTTATATGTAGGGTATGTTTAACCCACTGAAATTATGGGAGTAAAATATTTTTATTCATATTTATTATTATAAAAACAAATCCAAATTTATAATATAACAATAGACAACAAATGTATAAAGTAATAATAACAAAGAAATAATAGAAGATAATTTTCTTATTATTTCAAGTATCTTTAAGTATTTCAAGTATCTTTAAGTAGGGTTACGTATAGGTAGGTGCAATTTGATTTTGAAATTTATCAATGTGAGTTATCAGTTATCGATTTGTAGACATGATAAATTATTATAAAATTATTAAAATATAAATTTATCAGTTATGATCGTTATCGATTTAATCATTAAGATTTCACAAAAAAATCAATAAAAATCACTTAGAAATAAAGTGACAAATCAAATAAATCATAACAAATTGCATCTTACTCATAAGTAAACACTAGCACCCTATAAAATAACTAGGAGTTTGAGACAGTGAGAAATAAAAGTATGAAATTAAAACTCAAGTGAAGGATTTTATATATCGAATGATATAATTATATGTTGAACCTATATAATTCGTCGGAAAGACTGTGATTGCTGAAATCATTTTCATCATATTGCTTCAAGACACACAGTTTATAATGGGTAAAAAAATTTAGATTTGATCCAAAAAATATGTTGGACACGCTTACTAAAACTGCAGTTACTCATGAAATTGATACTGACTGTGGAGATATTTTGAGACTCTTGCTTTAATAATGTAAATATTATACGTATCTGCAGATCTTAAACACAGTAACTCACGGATCTCAATGATAGTAACTCATTTAAATTTAAATCAAAATATTAATTTGACCTTTTAATCTTATCTTCAAGTTTTCTTACAAACTCGATTATAAGTTGATTTAAGTTATGGGCTGAAAACTATACTAGCAACTTGAGTCTGTTAAAAAAGGGTTAACTTAAACTTGTAGTAGTGAATGGTAGTAGTTATTTTTGCACGTAAAAAATTTAAAATAATAAATAAAAACCTTTTATATGATTATTTTCTCTTTGTTCAAATTGTGAAGATTTATGTTCAACTAATTTCTTAAAATAAGCATTGCTCTTTTACTATTATTAATTGATGTGAGACACACATGCACTAAATTAGTAATAACTAAAAATAATCAGAGGTAGGTTCTTATATAAAAAAAATCTAAGGAATCGATTTGAGGAGGTCGATTTGCATTTTTCCTATTTCTTGACGTTAAAATAACCATCATCCAAAGAACGATTTTGTTAAATAATTTATTCATGAGGTCGGATTTTTTCAACGTCTTTTGGTGTCGATTTTTAATAATTTTTTTAGTAGTGAATGATAATAGCTATTTTTGCACACAATAGATCTAAAAATAATAAGTTAAAACTTTTTGTAGGATTATTTTCTTTGATCAAATTGTAAAGATTAATGTTTAACTATTTTCTTAAAATGATTAGCATTGCTTCTTTAATATGTTAAGCAGTTTTTGAATTTGAAGAGTCCATGTATTCATTCCACTTAAGTAATTTATTGAAAGATCAAATATTTGATAAATTGAAGCACTAATAATATCATTAGACATTTTTTTCTTTAATGATATAAGGGTTAAAATCCGAAATCACTAAAAATAAATCATGATATTGTAAAGTTGAATAACATTGAAAAACTGTTTCAGACTATGTTAAAAATCTATATAATTTGTTGAAAAGACTGTCATCGCTGAAATCACATTTATCATATTACTTCAAAGCATACACTTTGTAATGGATGGAAAAAAATTTCAATTTTTTCTTGATTTAAAAGATATATTAAACACGCTTACTGAGAAATTACAGTTACACACGAAATTGACATTGCTTATGAAAATACTATGAAACTCATGTAGTCATATTTTTATGATAAAAATATTATATGTATTCATGAAACTCAAATATAATACGTAACTCATTAATTAATTCTTTTTGAAATCTTTTTCACATATTTTTCAAGTTGAATTGTAAATGTTTCTATATCATATTTTAGAGACTCGTTCTCTTTTTTATTAATTCAATAGAAATCAACTTTTTGAAAAAAAAATATTTATCAACAAATTAAAGCAATTATGTTTGAACATGATGAATCATTTGGATTTAGATCAAAAAATTAATTCGATTATCCGATCTAAAATTTCACTTTGAGTCGATTTAAATTACGAACCAAAAATTATAGGGTAATTCACATAAAACACACATCTTTGGGAGCTAATTACTCTTTTTTTCACCTTACTTTGCTCTGATACATCGCCTCACCTCTGGATAATTACCTTTGATACATCGGGGCGATGTATCACGAGGTGAGGCAATGTATCACGACTTGAAGCGATATATCAAGGTGTTACATGTGGTATATTAAGTAAAATAGTGGGAGAGTTAGTAAATATAATAAGGAGGTATGTCTCTTTTGATAATTAACCAAAACTATATTAGCAATTCGAGTCCAATAACAAGCCAGACAGTCTAAACTCGCAAAAATTACTGTTGGATTAGCTATGGGCCGGGTTGACGAGCGAAGTGATCTCGTCAACCCGACCCATTTACAACCTTACTGATTAAAATACAATCAGTGATTTTTTTTTTCTTCCCTTTGATAATTTGAATTTGACTATACCTTAGTCGGTTAAAAGCCGATAAACAGCACATAACATGCCACGTTTCACATATATATGGAGTAGTCCACTAAACAAAGACGAAGCCCAACATGCGTGAACACGTAAAACTTTTTCTGCTACAATCGCCTGTACTCACCCACACTGCCTTATCATACATTTCTTATTCGATTGGTTATCAGCTACCTCAATCTTCACAACATCCAATCAAAATACAACACGTACTTAGAAACATCTTAGTACAATTTACTTTAGCTCTTCGAATTCCCTATATAATACTAATAAATTTTCTTTTTCTCTTTCTCCAGTTTCTTCTTCGGCTCCTTCCGAGACTTTCTCCTGTTCGCTTCTAGGGTTAGTTTTCTTCATCGATTTTTTTTTTTGATTTTTCTCTCTATGGGGTTGATTAAATCTGCAAAATTTTAATACCCTTTTGGCTTTTTTATGGTTTTGATCTTTTGTTTGTGTGCTCTTTTTTTTGTTTTTTTGAATTTCTTGAAGTGGTATAGTGTTCTGTGTGATTTTATGTGTTTGTTTGTTCTATTTGAAGGGATAGGAGGCGAAAATTCTGTTAAAGAAAGGATTTTGTTGTGTCTTCATCGAACAGGTGAGTTTGGTAATTCTTTTATTTTGTTTCAAAGTGAATTTTGGTGTGTAAATTTTTTGATTTGAGATACTTGGGGATTCTGACTTGTCATGGTGCCCCTTTTTAGCCAGCTTGTAACATTGGTCAGTTCACTTTTGAGCTCAGCAGTCAGGAATAAATACTGACTTGGATATATTTGAATCCAAACCAACCAAATGAAAACAACATGCTTTTTGACTTGGTATGTGTTGAGTTTTATTGTTTTTGTAAGAGTAGAGATGAATAGAGATCCTTTAGCTCAGAATTCATCATATTTTATTAGCAATTATAAAATATTGAGAAGCATCTATTAACAAGAACATTTATCTAGAAGGTAAACATATAAACATTTCAAAATTTTATTTTTCAATGTGTAAAATTGACTGACAATTCAATGCCTGGCTATGGTGGCTGAGTTTTACAATCTTCCAATCAATATCATGGATTTCTTGAAGTGATGAGAGCGCTTTCAATAGTATTTAAGTTTTCCAGTTAGAAGAGAGGTTGGGGAGAATGGTACTGTGCCTCAATCCACAAGTAGTTCTGTTGTATGCATTCTGATCTATGAAAGATGCTTTTTTTCTTACTAAATAATATTTTTTTAAAGTAAAAGTAAAGGTTTGCTAAATCAGAGGTGGTTTGATCTTTATCTCAACACAAACTATCAAGTTTATACAGAATAGGAAGAGTATAAGAAGACTCTTGACAAGCACCTAATGTAAGTGTGACTGTGCTTGAATTTCTATTTAGTAGTTCTCATCAATATTAATCTTCTTCTCTATTGTGTTTTGTTAAGTCTGTGGTTACCCGGGGGGGGGGGGAACTGTAGGTCTTTTGAGATAATTTCTTCTCTGTGTTTTTAAGTTTATGTGGTCCTTCTTAGCTTCACATTGGAGTATGTGTGTATATGTAAGCCTGCATAGGATGATAAAACCATCTCCGGATGTTATTCTTTCATGTTATCCTATGTGTGGTGCTTGCACCGCATGGAAAATCTGATCATGTCTGATCCTGTTCAATCATGTACAAGTATAACACGATCTTTTCTGTGGGTCTCAGAGGCCAAACATCCCTCCATCTTTCGGACACTAGCCTTTCAGTTTATTTAATATTCTTCATATTCCATAGCATTCCGGTATAGTTCATCCATTTTTGTCATCTTATTCACATACATATCTTTGAGATGTCCAATTTCCACTTGAACCTCATTCTTCAAATGATTTCTAAACTTATAATGCATATTTTGTCTTGCTCTTTACTTATTTTGAAATCCTTGTTTTCTAGAGTGTTCTAAATGGAAATATGTTGCATCTTTTTTTGCCAAAGCTTATTCATCGCTGAGGTTAGATGAACATGTGGAACTAATTCTGGTGCTCTGTAGCTGAGCTTAGTTTGATTGCTTTCAATTCACTAACTCCTAAACACATCCATCTGTTTTCAGCATTTCCCAGGATGACACTGCCTTCAGCTGTCAGTTATTATTTTCTTTGTCGTTCTTCTTAGTTCCAACTTCCTTTTGATGCTTCCTGTTAATCTGCAAAGTTTCCCTTCAACCTTCTGCGTTCTGACCATGCATTTTTAACATTACCTTTACAAGTACTTATCTGGCTCACTCATCTGTTTGACCTCTCTGAAGTTTTTCTCTTGGACCTCTTCACTGTTCTATATTCTTGGCTTCCAAAGGTTGGTCTGTTGTACAGGTGGATTTAGTTGTGGTAGGATACTAGAATTTTATACCAAAGGTAGTGAATTTTTTCAAGGTGGTCTAACTCTGAACATAAAAATGCCCTGCAAGGAAAATAGGTGGCAAGGGAGGATGGGTACTAGCCTTGGTAAATAGGGCCTATTACAGGCTTACAACTGAATGGAACAGACGAACAGTGTCCATATGCCAATCATCCTAGTAGCTTGTCTTCCTTTCTTCTTTTTTTAATGGGTACATTCATGTCAAACTCTTCTGGACTATGGGCTAGTGGTGATTATGTTGATGTATTTGTGGGTGGCACAACACAAGGTGGGATTCTAGCTGTGTTGTTCTTGGTGGCGGTTTTTGAAGGCATGATTCAACTGGTAGACAAAATGTAGCGTCGATCCATGGTTAATGAAATTAGTAGGTATTTTGGTTGCGATGCTCAACTGGCAGGTAGCTATTTGTTGGTTGTCAAACCATTAGGATTCACCAATATGGAATAATGCGCTTCACTTTGGCATTTGAGTTTCCATTTTCTCGAGGTCTTTTTTGCAGCTTGCCTTCCCCCCTTATGCTGCTTGGAATACAGAAACTGATTTGATCGATTTAGTTTATACATTTTGGGAATACAGTCCTCCACAAGGTAGGGATAAGGTCCGCGTGTTTTGTGAATGCAGTCTATAATCGTGTATCAGCTGATGAATTACCATAGTAAATTGTGGCAATTACCTTTCAAGGAAATCGGGAGTTTGCTCTTTCAAATATAACTTGGTATACTCGGCAATTCTGATACTACTGGCTCGGTCAATATGTGCCAATGGCCTTTAGCTGAGTATTGGCTAAATGCAATCAGCTTATTCTCTATAGGAGCACATACTGATCAATAGCGGGGTAAAATGATTGGGGATAATCATATCCGTCTGTTGCTAGAATGGTAAATTAACGCGGTCCTTTTGTTGCAGGAAAATTCAATATGGAGCAAAATGATACAGGCTGCCAAGCTCCTCAAGCTCCTGTCCTTTGTGTTAACAATTGTGGATTTTTTGGAACTGCAGCAACAATGAACATGTGCTCAAAGTGCTACAAGGATATGATGTTTAAGCAAGAACAAGCTAACTTTGCCGCTTCATCTATTGAAAACTTTGTGAATGGAAGTTCAAGCGCTAGTGTGAAAGCTGTTGATGTTGCTGTAACCGTGCAGGAAGGTCCCGTAAAGTCCCTGGTTATACCCACACAAGTTGCGTGTGCACCACTAGAGAGCGAACAAGTTGAGAAGGCTAAGGAGGGGCCAAACAGGTGCAGCACCTGTAGGAAACGAGTTGGTTTGACCGGCTTCAATTGCCGATGTGGGAATCTTTTCTGCTCAGCTCATCGCTATTCTGACAAGCATGAGTGTCCATATGATTATCGCAAGGCTGGTCAAGATGCTATTGCGAAAGCCAACCCGGTTGTTAAGGCTGAGAAGCTTGACAAAATATGAAGGAATGTTCCCGAGTTATGAGCTGCAGTATTATCGAAGTTGTCTTCTATACCTGTCTGGTGACAATGGTTGTTAGGTGCCTAGGATTACAAGGGGTCGAGAGAAAGAAGCATAAGGCATCTTTGCAACTGGAGGGGGTAGTAATGTTGGTATCGAGTAAGGAATGTTGTGATTTCCATCTTTAGTGCTTTGGTTTGTGCTTGTGATGGACATTCTTTTGGTTTAATCTTTTCATGCAGTGATTCCAATTTTAGTAACATAAAAGTTGGTATTCCTAAAGTATAAAAGCTGTGTTTCTTATTATCAAATCCTTTTCCTTAACCCCCTTCTAAAATGAGCTTGTTTATTGTGAGACGGAGTGAGTTTATCTTGTATATGAATGGTGGGAGAGAGTTTTTATGCTATGAGCGTGTATTAATTTGTTTTTGCAAGTAAGCTGCACTTTTTTCAGGCTATTGATTCCACATATCACGGACGGGTAGTTTTCTTTTAGGTGAGCTGATGGTGTAAAAATTTCCAATTTCAGTATAGAGAAAACAAAACTCTTGCTGAATTTGTCTCTATTAGGCGGTTTCCAGCGTTCACATGTTTTGACAGTGTCGAAGCCAGTGATTACATGTTCCTCTTTCTATTCTCCTGTGATGTGTTTTTGATTGATAAATTTGTCACAAGGATGCCAACACAGCCAAGACAGTTCTGTCTTTCTATGCTTTTTTGGGAAAGCACACATGTAGTATGAAGTCAGGGGGCTATTGCATGTGAAATGTGCACATGCCAATGCAAATGCAGCTATCTTTTCCATAATTTGCCTGCCACTTGAATTAATGCTATGGCATGTTTCTCTATATCTTGTAGCCACAACTGTTTACTATGCAGTAGTTTTAGGAGATGTACTTTTTACCACTATTTGATTCAAGTGTTTTTATAGAAGGTACATAATCTTGATATAAAAAAGAAGGATTGAATTTATCTCTCATTTCTTTACGATGAACATGAGTTATGCCATTATTCTCCCCTTGAATGATTTGGGTGCGTGGTCCATGGCGATTGTCGACTTTTATCACGTTTACTTTGAAATACTATCTTCCCAATTCTTGGTAACAGTATTGAGGTTTCCTGTGTATTTCTTTTCCTTTGTTTGGGGACAACTCTTGATAAATAAAAGTATCGAGAAAGGTAAAAAGAATTGACAAGGTTATGCAAATGATTACAGCAGCAGCAATGCTGTTTCGCAACAATTGTGTTTGCTCCTCTCAGCCTTCTTCCTTTATTTGTGGCTTCTTGTTCTCTTAGGCTCGGGAAAAACTCCTCGAATTTAGGTTATGTATTCATCAAATCATGTAAAAAAAATTAAATTTAATAGTAGACTAAAAAAAATATATTATTAGTTAACTCCTATTGTTTTTGTGTATGAGCCATATGTCATGCATATGTTAATCATTTAATTGCACGATTTGCCTTTTAAATAGGTCGATTTTTAATTTTTGTCCTTCAAATGGATTGATTCTTAATTTGTGCCCCTAGCAATCAAACTTATGCCTGGTGGGACATTAGTTCTTTGAGAGCGCGGCCACGGGATATAACTTGTAAGTTATTAACTTATTATGATGTAAAATATGAACTTATGTTTCTCGAAAAAGTTATTTTTCTTGAGGAACAAAAATTAATGACCAACACAAAATAAAGCCAAAAGTGTTAATGAACCTTAGGAAAATTAATATCTTTAAGAAAATTCCATAAAATAATAAGTATGATGTTTGGTTCGACGGTTACGAAATATAATCTTAGCATATAGGAAATATAATCTTAGCATAATTAGTTCAATATTTTAATTGACATAATAATGAGTCTCACATAACTTTGCGTAGCGTTTGGTTAGCAATACTACAAAATACATGTATTAAGTGATGTCATAATATGTGTATTATATGCGATTCTTTGTAGAATATAGAATAAATATACATATATTAGCAAAACGTAGCAGCATATGAAAAAGTACTTAAAGAAAAAGAAATGCTTAAAGAGTAAAGATATGTTCTACATAACACTACGTGTTATTATTTGTTACCATATAACAATTCATGTATTATATTCATCATATACAATACATTTGAAATCATATTTTAAACAAAAAGATAGTGAAAATGTGGAGGAGGAATGTGCATATAAAATGCATTATGTAATACTCCCTTGTTGGAGATAAAGGCATGTCTTGAAGCACTTTATGTCCAAAGGATAAAGAAATTCAATTATCAAATGATTGCATTATTTCTACAACTTTTTTTCTATGCCTCAATTTGAATAGGATTTTCAAAAAGCAGAAAAAGAAAAGAGAAAAAAGAAGGAACAGAAAGACTAAAGGTGGGGCCTAGTCTTCCTCAGCAAAATTTATAAAAGGGGATGTGGGGCCAATACATTGACTGGTCCCACAAAATAGTTGCAATGTGGGACCACTTTGAGAGGATATCACATGTGAACTAGCAAAAAAGAGATAGTATACATCCTAGTTCACAACTTGCCACGTAAGAAATTAGCAGCCAATTAAATATGCCCTCTTTCAAGAATTGTCCCTCTACTTTAATTTGTTTTTTTCATATTTATTCTTCGTTATATTTTTTGGTCATGTCTACTCTCGCTGTTATATTCTTTGGATCTTATTTATCTTTGTAATTATATTTTGTTTAAATATACCCCTTCTCTTAACAAAAACAATGTTACAAACAAAGTGTAGAGCAAAAATATACCCCTTCTCTTAACAAAAACAATGGTACAAACAAAGTGTAGAGCAAATTTGACCACTTTCTCAAAGTGCAAGGATAAACTTGTTTTTTTTTCTTACCTACTTAGAATAAATTGCACCCTTGGGCATTTTTCTTTATTTTTCTTTCATCACATATTTATTCACGCAAAATTATTGAAACAACTTACCTAAATAATCTGCTAAGGGATATACAATCTAAAGCAACAGTAATGATATATAAATTTTTTGGTACGGTTAAATATTTATACAGAAGTAACATACAAATCTTATAAGAACGCATGCGATCACGGTCACTAATTTTAACTAGAATTATTAAATATAACTTGGCGATACCGAATTCGGCTTTGGAGATCATAAAAGTGGGTTAGAATTATTATTTATCCAATTCATATGTTACCTAACTCGTTTTTTCATTCGTATTAATATAAGGGAATTGTAAATTCACTCATTTTTAACTCGTTCATATTCAAATAATCTACCCATTATCCACTATTATTATAATGGGTTACACCTCAGGTCGTCATAGGGAGTCAAGCTCCTAATAAGATCTCTAGCATCAAGCTCTTAAATATAAAATATTCATAATTAATGGCGCACTACATTGCTTGTATGCGAGTAAAATTTGAGTTTGGAATTGTATTAATTTGAGGCTTAATTACTTTCTATGCTACATCAATATTTACTACTATATACGTACGTACATTCTTTCCAAGTGGTGTTGGCATATTATGACAAATTAAACTTCTATTGTACGTTTCCTGAAGTTGCATAAATTACATCAAGCAACACAACTATTATCATGCAAAAAGCAAATTAATTAAAGGCCACATGTGAGAAAGATAAAGTAAAAATAATAATCATGGTTACATGCAAGTATAGTTGAGATTCTATAAGACCAAATTCCACTACATAAGTAGATACATCATTCTTCATGAGAAACAACACCGACAATACTTTTCAGGTTTAGGGATGGCAATTGGGGCGGGCGGGGTAGGACAAGCCTTCACCTGCTAAGATATTGACCCGCGCACCCTACCCTTCCCCGTTCAATATTTTTTTTAAAAATTGTCCTGCCCTGTCCCGCCCTGTCCTCCTTTCATTTTTTGCTCTTTACTTTTTAATTTGTAATCTGTTCAATTCTATTCCGTGCACTATTCTGATTTATTAATTAGAATAGAAGATTCAAACAACTAAATTTTTGTCCCTTTTAATCATGAATTTATATTTGCATTCTTCAAACTTTTTTGAAATAAATTAAGATATCAAAATGTTAAATATAAAGTAACTTAATAGCACTACAACTGTGAAGTAAAGTGGATTAATAAAACTCATACGTAAAAATAATGTTGAGCAATAATTTATTTTGCTTTGTTCTTCTTACATGACCTGTGTTTAATTAAGCGTTTGACCCACACCTGCCCTGCCCTGCCATGGATTAGTAATAGAATTTTTTTGACCCGCCCCGCCCCGTTAAGGCTTTACTCGGTCCTGCCCTGCCCTGCCTTGCCCCAATTGGCATCCCTATTCAGGTTATTATAACTACGTACAAGAAGTAGTATATATATGCACGTAAAGTAAGACTGTAAAAGGAAGTGAAGAAGAAGGGGAAAATTGAAAACATGCACCGAGTATCATACATTTAAACTGTTGAACAAGTCCCACATTGATAAAACTAATCTAAGGTCTTTGAAGTTGAATTAGGCCTAAGATTTATTTTAAAAAATAAATAAAACTAGCATAACTTTATATGTCGTTTGGTGGTAAAAATGAGGAATAATAATCCCCGCATAAAATCTAGCATAAGTTATACAATATTTGATTGGCTTGTTGATCTCTTTCCACATAAATATAGCATTGTTAATATAATGTTTGGTTCTTCCGCATAACATGTCTCTATACTACTAATACTTGCATATTAATATCTGACTAATATATGTGTAATTCTAACCCAGACGACCGATCACGTTCTTTAGCACGAAATTTTGAGTCTCGAGTTATACATGAATTAGTTATTTAATTTCATTTTCTATCCTTCATAAACTACTACTATTATATATTTTGATTTATAACTTATACATATTTTAGTTACATGAGATTGTAAAATAATACTATCAAACACGGCACTTAATGTGCTACTATATTTTATACCAAACAATTAAAAAAAGCTATCAAACATAATATAATATTAACTATGCTAGTTTAATACATAAACAGCTCTCTTTCCTACCGGCAACCAAACAATCCCTAATAACTTTTTGAAAACAGAAAGTGTTTGTGTCATTTCATTTTTCTTCAGCTGTCCTTTTATGGACTTTACAAATTTGAACATTAGAAATTAAAATCAGAAAAGTCTCTGCTGATAAGTTAGGTGAAATATACCTAGACATTTAAACATGCAATTTGAGTGCTTATACTTTTTTCCTATGCCAATGTAAGGAAGACAAAGAAAAAGGATAACACAGCAGAAAAAAGATAAAAGAGAAAGCAAGTAATTCGTGTCAGAAAATGAGTGAAAGAAAGGGAAATATACAAAATGATACGTAATAATGGATAATAATTTTGTGGGCTCAATAGAAAAGTGGTACGTACTAGGGATAATGTACGCATGGTATGATATTAAAAATCTCGATTAGCTAATTCCGTTCTTTAGTTTTTAAGAATACGTTTTAAATTTATTTAATATGATTCGATATTTTTAAGATATTTTGTGATATGGTAAATCAATAATTGTAATTTATTTAATTTTGCTTTTCAAATAATCATAAAATAGAGAAATTATACATGACTCCGACTTTTAAAGAACAGTCTCAATTATATGATACTAACACCTTAAAACATGTAGAAATATTCAAAAGAAAAATACAAGCAATTTCATTCGTTACTCAACAACAACACCCAATATAGTCTCAAAAGCAAGGATTCTATTCGTTAATCAATTACACAAAAGAGACTTTTCAATCAAGTAGAGTAGTCAAAGTTCAATATCTAAAGAATTAGTTTATACTAACACTAGTTTATAATTTTACATAATTATATACCTTGATATTGTATTTATATGTTATATATACACTTTGATATAATATTTAATATCTCAGTATTGTTTTTATTATATATATATATATATATATTGAATATCATATCAAATATCATAATACTAAAATTGGAATATCAAAATTTTGATTTTGATATGATATTTGATATCTACGGTACTGCCCGTACCTACTAATTCGCCTTCCATACATGATACAAGGTAGGAAAACGCTTCGACTTCCCTTCATTCCTCTTTTCTCTAGTCATTAGGCATTAGTCATTTCTAAGCAAAGTAACGCAATTATTTTCGACTTGCCTTTATGTTGCTGGTAAGCTTTAGAGGATCGGAATTGAAATCAAGAATAAGAAAAACAAAATTGTTTTTTTTATTTCCATTTAATTGTATCGTTTATGAGCCCAAAATAAAATAACTTCTGCCATTTTCTTCCATTCGTTCTCTTTTATACGTAAACCAAACAAAAGAGAAGGATAAACCTTCCCTTAATTTCCTTAATTCTTCTGAAAAGGTATTATATGGTGGTGGGTTCCATAATGTGCCCGTAGAATCTTTCAAGGAAGCGCATTAGGTGACGCGGAAGCGTTAAGAGGAAAATTGGACTACGACTATATACAAAGAATACACGTCGCACAGTTCAAGGTGCCACGTGGATGTCATAAAATATTTTATTTCTGTTACATCAAGCTAATAAACATTATAATGTGTATTTTTCTTTTGTTTTATTATAGTAGTATTTTACTTTGATCAATCTATAAATTAAAGTGTTTGGTATGAAGATAATCTTAATAGTTTGATTGATTTATTATTTAAATTTTTACTAATAAGGATTTGATTTTTCACCTTATAATTGCTTGACTCATTTTTTGACAGTTAAACCTTAATTTTAATGTCACTATTCCAACTAACAGTTTCAACATTATTCGACTTTCATCCCGTTATCTAACTTTCTCATAGTCTAAAATAAATTCAAAAGATAAAAAACAAGTACTTATAAGAATCTATTTTATCCATCTCTAAACTATTATTAGATTTAAAAAATATTAGCACCAAGGCCGCAACAGCTTTTGTTGTGATCAGGCTATTTGCGCCAACTTAATCGTATTAGTAATGATTAAAATTTGCTCCCTTCTAACAAAATCATCAATCCTTTAATACTCAGAAATACCAGTTAATCTGCTAACATTATTATCAATTTTCAAACGTAATACTTTTTTTTTTCGTTCATGAATTAATAATAATTTTCAGTTTTTTTTTTTTATCATACTAAACCCAACATAACTTCAACTCAGTTTATCATTTTCAATTAGTTGAAAATTAACACATTTTAAAAAATACAAATATCAGAATAAAATTTTCTTTTCAGAAGAGGTCAGAGTGGGCGGCTGTAAAGCTGGAGCTGAGACATTTTGCCTTTTCTGCTTTCCTTTCCCCTTATCAACTCAAAGCCGCTCAACTTGTGGGGTTACGTGGTTTGTGTGAAATTCCAAATATAACCTCTACTTGCATGTATAACCACTAGGCAAAAAGATAATGTTTTTTTTTTCTTTTCAATAAATAAATTTGCCGTCTTTAGGCAAATCAAGTCAAGTGGTGGGGAAACAAACAGGAAACCAAGTTGTATTGCAATTTGCTAATGGAAGTCGGAAATTTTTGTTTTTAATATTACTTATTTCACATGCTTAAGTGATCAAATTAATCTCATTGGTAAGTCAAGAGGAGACAGCCATTTCCAATGTAAGAAATAGAAGTAAAACGTTTAAATTTTTTATTAGAAAAATTGGCCAGTGAATCAACTTGTGCCTTTAACGTTACTATCTTGTTCATTTTTTTTTTTTTTGTGTGTGTGTTTTGATATTTGCTTAGTGGTTGGTTCTTTGGCCTAATCTTCATTATTCGTCCGTATATGATCCATGAGAAATTAGAAAAGGGTAGATATCACACCATAAACTTCTATGAAGGTCATCTTAATTTAACCTATTTTCTTTAATCAGAAAAAATAAATATACAAATAACATCTTCTGTTTTTATTTAGTTGTCATGTATGCTAAAGATATGAATTAATTTCACAAGTGCTCTCTAATTAAACTTTACTTTATTACAATAAAATTAGTAAACTATTTTTTTCTTTATTGTAACAAAACGATCACTCAACATTGCTTATGTGTCACAAAAACACACTAAACTATTCTAGTAACAAAAGAATCACTGAATTTTATCCAAGTATGATGGAAAACTTTATTTTATTTTTTTAAAAAAATCCATAACTTATCCAAAAGTAAATAAATAAATATGTATATATATATATATATAAATTGAAACCTCCGTTCAACTAATCTGAACTAGACGTTTGTTTAGGATATGAAGTTGATTTTTTTAGTTTAATTTTAAGGGTTTTTGTCTAGGGGCTTTGAGTGATTTTAACTATGAAGAAATGTCACGTGAATGACCAGTTTTGAAGAGTGGCTTGCGGATTGGTTAGAATGAACATAAGAAATTACTATTGGTCTTGGAAGTTCGATTTTCTGTTTCTTTTAAATGAGTTTAATTTGAAGAGAGTTAACTAGGTCACCTCTAATGAAAAAAGATGCGTGGAATGATTTGAAGGGAGGGGTGCTAGTAAAGAAGGTGCTAATGTGAATAAATTCATCCGACGATAGATATGATGTGCTATGCACGTTAGAGCAAGCGAGTATCACAATATCGAGTCAAATATAGTGTTTAAAACATATATTTTGATCAAAATGAGATGTCTAAGTGAATTTTGTGATGCTAGAAGGTCGTGAACATGATTGTGTAAATATAAGTGTCTATTTGGCTATTTACCCTTTTAAAAATGACATTCTCACACAAGAACTTGGATCTAGTATTGTGAAATGTGTGTATAGATCAAACTCTCGTATAACTAAGAAGAGAAGGAGCAACATCAAGCATGATACTCCTTGAATATCACCGGAAAATGTAAATAGGCCTCTCTACTTTTTGTAGGAATCTTAGGCCAATTAGTCTATGCCTTTACTTCATCTCAAAGGAGAATAGGGAGTTATTTGCTGTAAAATTTCCTCATCTCAAAGATTAAGGTGTAACTTTTTGCGAAAAATGAATAAAATGCATAATTGTTCATTAATAAAAAAGTTTGATACCAAAAAAAAGAAGATCAAACTCATAAATTCCAAGTATTCATTAGTGCTGAAATTTATTTGCACTGCTGGTTGATGGGGCCATATGCCAACTTTAATATGCAAGGTTGGCAATTAAGCTCTCAAGAATGCAGGCTGAAATTAAAGTGTCGACTGCGAATTTAACTAAATCCTATAATTTAATTAATATGTACATATTTATCTTAAAAATCTATCAAACATGTTTACATATTATTCTAAAAGATAAATTTAATAATTTTAAATTCATAAATTTTGTAAAGGAACATCCAGCTCGAGCTCCCAAATTTGGGAAATAAGAAGACATCACAAGAATGCACCTTTTCTCAAATGAACCTACTCGACTATAATTTATTTTCTCCCGCATGTCATAAAACGTATCATCATACAAAGTTAAAAAGAAAAACAAATTAAGTAGTATGCAAAAACTGTTGTGACACGATAGAAATCCTTCCCGATATGAATTTCAAAAAAAGCTTTCAAACAAAATATTGACATTTCAAGTGTGAAAGTAATTGCGCCTTAGAACTCTTATTATCCTATCAACAATACTCCCTCCGGCTTATTTTAATGAGGGTGTCAAAATAGTAAAAGAAACTGAAAATGGACCAGAAGAAATGATTGACAATCAACTTATGCTTTCATGGAAATAAGAAACTAAAAAATTATAGTATTACTTTTTTTATCTAATATATTATTCCTTAGGTGCGAACAAGAAAAAAAAAGTCTTTCATAAAATGATCTATTAATCTTATTCATTACTCAACCATTGATTTTTTCAACTAAATAAGATTAAACAGCCATATAAATATTTTAAAATTTATTTTAAATTATAAATTTTGATGCCCTTTCTTCCTTTTTAAACATAACACTTAACTAGATCATGTCGCTTATATTAAGACGAGAGGATTATAAGAAAAACTCTTACATGCTGCAAATTCATATCTAATTTAATCAAGATGCATGCAAATTTATTCAGACATTATAATTATTAAAAAAAAAATATCTACTTTAATGAAACATGGAAGGGATGGGCAGCCGGGAGTTCAAGCTTGGAAATCGTAAGACATAAACATTATAAGCTGTCCTCTAAGAAAAAGAGTCATTTTCCATACCTTATCCAGCCTGTTTAAAATATCCCCTAATTTTTTAAGAGGTCACCGAGATACAAAAAGAAACTATTGTTACTTTCTACGGTTCATTTTTACTTATCTAGTATAATTTATATTAAAAATCAATATTTTTATTTTTATTTTAATAAATTTAAAATAATTTATTATTTAATTTTTAATTTGTTTTACTATTTTTTTCGTTTCAATTTGTTTGACCTACTTTTCTTTTTAATTCATTTAAAAAAGAATGATTTTTTTTCTTTTTAGCGATATTTTAATTTCAACTTTCCACATGACATGCTTAAGACCACTAGATTAAAAGACATTTTGATATATTTTTAATTTAAGACCATAAAATTCAAAAGTTTTCTTTATTTTTTTAAATTTCATGTCAAATTAAAACAGATCAATTGATTTAAGACGAAGAAAATATTAATTATAATTATTTTTTGATATAAGTTTTTTTTTTTTTTTTAAGAGACATAAATCAAAACTAAATAAATAAAAATGAACGGATAGAATACTTGTTTTAGAAAAATCCTCAAAGGTGACGATTAAGTAAATAACACGTCAGACCTAATCTAGAACCACACCCCCTCGACCCCCACCAAATTCCACATAATTAACCCCAAAATTCATAGGGGTATTATCGTCAAATCCATCAGCCCCACCCCACAATTTGCCTGATACGCGTATCCAATGAGGCCATTATTCCATCGCCATTACCGACCTCTCTCCTCCTTAAAACCTCCATTTCCCCTTCCCCTCTTTCCCATTTCTTCTTCCAAACCAAACCAAACCAAACCAAACCACAAACCACTCTCCTCCTCCCCTCTCTCCCTACAAAATTTCATATTTTCTCTTTTCTATATTGAAGCAGGCAATCGAGTTTTTTCATAATTTAATTTTACAGACAAAAAAAGTGAAAAAATGGCTCAGAGAACGGAGAAAGAAGAGACGGAGTTCAAGGCCGTACCTGAAACTATAACGCTTTGCGTCAACAATTGTGGAGTCACAGGAAATCAAGCCACAAACAATATGTGTCAAAAGTGCTTCAACGCCACCACCGCTGCTACCTCAACATCCTCCAGCTCGCCGACGGGATCGGCGGTGACGATACCTCACAAGTTCGCTGAAAAATTGTCCAGATCTGAAAAATCGGCTAGATTCAGCTCGTTGAGGTCGTCGCCGGACAGGAAGTCCGATCTGGAGAGGATGAGTCAAGATCTGAAGAAAGTTGGAGATAGGACGGTAAAGGAGGAGGATCAACTGAAGGAAAGCTTACCGCCAGCTAAGAGAGAGGTGAATCGTTGCTCCGGTTGTCGGAGGAAGGTAGGATTGACCGGATTCCGATGCCGGTGCGGCGAATTGTTCTGCGGTGAACATCGGTACTCCGATCGTCATGATTGTAGCTACGACTACAAAACCGCCGGCCGAGAAGCAATCGCGAGGGAGAATCCGGTCGTCAAAGCAGCTAAAATCATTAAAGTTTGAAAGGAAAACACGAAAACGCATCCTTTTTACTTTTATAGTCAAATTTCAAATGATGAAAAATGGAGAGATCGAATTCCGATCTCCATAACTGCTGCTGATGCTGTTATTATGCTTTTCGTCGTCTCAGAAGGGGAAGAAACGCACAACGAGCGCAAAAAAAAAAAAAAAAAAACTACAGAGAAATTCGAAAAAATATATTTTTATATATATTTATATAATTCGAAGTGAATTTGTTGTGTGAAAAATTTATCTCCCCTCTCTGAATTGTTATTGAAGAATTAAATCCTTTTAATTTTTATTTTTATCAATGTTCAACACAAAGATTGTGGCTTTGCAGTTTCTTTTTTCTTCGTTTAGTCCTTGTTTGGTTATTCAGCAAAATGAAAATACTGTGGAACTTTTGATCACCTTCAAAGAACAGCAAAGTATTATCATTTTCTCTGTATCGCAAACGCGGTTTAGTGGTTTACCATCATTTCCCTGACCGTGAGTGGCATATCGTCGTAAATTTATTGGAAGTGTCGGGGTTAACGTGTTATTTGAATTTCTTATAGTAAAAGATATATTACTAAAATATTGTAACATAGAAGAGGTGGGGCCCAGCAGACGGCCAAGTGGTTGGTTGTATCGTGATAAATTGGGAATGAATCGAGGAGACGTGAAAATGAGGTAACAGAGAACTGGTTGGTTTTAGTTTTGAGTAGTCGCTATTTTTTAATTGAGATGTTAATAGTTCCTTCATCCCTCTTGGGGGAGAAAAAAGTCATTTCTGTCTTTAATACTCCCTCCGTGAAGATATGTGGAATGTATCAAAATGCCCTTTAATCTTTTGGTCTTAAACATGCCATGTGAAAAGTTGAAATTAAAAAGTTACTAAAAAGGGAAAGGGTCGATTCTTTTTGAAACGGACTAAAATAAAAAGTAGGTCAACCAAATTGAAACGGAGGGAATATTCGTTACATAATATTGCGTGATTTGCAAATTTTTTGAATTAAAATACCCTTACATTATTTTACTAGTATTGACTTCATATATTATACTTCATTTAAAAAAAGAATGACCTACTTTTTTTTTAGTCTGTTTCTAATATAATGATTTTTTTTTTACAATACTTTAATTTCAACTTTTCGTGATATATTTAAGATCGTAAAATTAAATAGCATTTTGATATATTTGACATAATTTTAATTTAAAAATTATATATATATATATATATATATATATATATATATATATATTTTAAATTCAGTATCAAATCAAAATAAGGTATTCTTTGGTATTCTTTTTGAAAGTGGGGAGTATTCAATTTATGTATTATATTGAATTTTAGTGGCATGTAAGTCATTGATATATCATATTAATATGAAATTATGTTATAATTCAACTTAATTGTCTCGTAGAAACACTCAAAAGGAGACCAAAAAAAATGCATTTAAAAATAATTATTAGTCATTGTAGACTGGTATGATTTCATGCTCTACTCAATCTTTTTATCAATTTATGATTACTTTTGAATTGTTATGATTTCAAATTACAGACAATTGCAAAATAATGGCATGAAAATTATGATTTCTTGATACTGTCTATCTTATTTTCAACTTAATGTCTTGTTGAATTAAGCACAATTTATATCCATCGTCATAATTTTAAATATAACAAAAAAGAAAAAAACATATTTAAAAAATGTGGCATGCAAGATATGAGCGATATGACTTCCATGTCATACTCAATCTCACTGTCATATTAGATTAGTCACATTATTATGTCGAATCATCATGATTTTAAAATTACGAACAATGAATAGAAGAAAAAAAATACATTTTAGAAATATGATATGCAACTTATGACAAAGATGTGTGACTTCATGCTATATTCAACTAAACAAACTTATCGAATTACTCATAGATTACATTGAATCGTCATGATATTAAGTGGCCGTTTGGCCAATGAAAACCAAATATCAAGTTGAGTTGGAGTTGGATTTGGAGTTGTGTTTGGTCATAAATATAAATTGGAGTTGTTTTTGACTTTTTGTGAGAGAAGTGAAAAGTGAAAAAAGTGAAAACATGAAGTTGAATTCCGAAATTTTTCAAATTTTCATGGCCAAATACTATTTTCGGAATTCAACTCCGAAAAAAAGTAAGAAATTTCCATGGCCAAACGCCCTCTAAGTTATTCTATTTTATTTGGTTTAATTTGGTGCCAATTAAAGAAATGACCATAAATCAAAAAGAAGAAAAAGAATGAAAATTCTTTCTATCAAATCATTATTCCCAAGCATATTTTTGTGTAAAACAATAAGACAATAATGATTGTGTTTCTCAATTTTCATTACTAAATTTACATTTTGTTATCACCCCTTTCCAATTTCGAATTTGATGTTCGTAACTTTTGAGACAAGGCCTATTATTTGAATAATTTACTAAAACTGTTCCATATATCACATTAATTGAATTCATATAATTGATTCTAATCGAATAAGCTAGGCTATGAGAAACTAAATATTAGTGCGAGTTTTGAGCATTTATGCGAACAAGAAAGAGTTGCATAAATGAATGAGCTAGAGAAGAAGCAAGAGAGTGAAAGGGTTAAAACAAATATAAAAAGTCTTGCCTATAAAATAAAATGCTCTTATTTTTGTAAACTATTACTCGCTCTATCTAAATCTATGTGATGTATTGACGGGTACGTAGGACTCGTTTGGTCATAGATTTTCCAAGTAATATCTGAAATTTTTTTGGCAAATAGTGTTTGTCCATATAATTTGTCATTATTTGGCAAATAATCCAAATTCTCAAATACTAGAAAAAACTAGTATTTGGGTCAAATCTCATTATTTGGGAGCTTTTAAAAATTCAAATTCTACACTAAACTTTTATTTTTACAAAAACACCCTCTTTTTATTCAAATTCTACACAAACTTTTATCTTTGAAAGGAACAATAGTCGTGCTTCACTAGTTATTTGCTGCAATGAAGATCCAACTGACTTGTTGCGGAAATCATGAATCTTGTTACGTCGACGTTTCTATCTTGCTATGTAATACAAACTTATGGTTTGTTTTGATAGCTTTTAAAACTTATCGGTATAAATCATATTTCTTAAAAAAGTAAAATATGTTTCCCAAATACTATGGCCAAACACATGGTGAAATTTCACACAAATAATATTTGCCAAAAATATTTGAGAATCTATGACCAAACGCTAGCGTAGTTTAAGGAATATGAGAAGACTTTAAATAGAAGAGTACACATTTATGGATTTATCTCATGTTTGGTTGGACAAAAGTTTTAGAAAATAGTTTTCTCTAGGAAAACAAGTTCCTTAAAAATGAGAAAAATGACTTCCTTAATGAAAGTAGGGAAAACAAGTTCTATAAGTAACATTCTATGTTTATTGTATCCTCCTCGTCCATCAAATGCCCAACCCCCTATCTCTTGACCATCTCACCCCGCCATCCCTGAGGCCCACTCTCCACGCCTTCCACTCTTATAGTGTTTGCTAGCTTACATATAAATTGAATAATCCACATCACTTCTGCTTCTATTGAAACACAAAATTCTCCTTTTATGTGGAAAAATTCGTATCAATAATTCTGAATTTACATGTGGACAATTTCTCAATATCTTGTTCATTCACAACAAAATATTCTCTTTGGTCTTAGATGTTTTTTTTTTTGTTTACTTACCAAATAATAGAAAATAAGTTAGAAATCAAGCTGTTTTTTCAAGGAAACATTTTACATAAAAATATTCTCCTTCGATATGTCATTTTTTTTTAGAATTGATTAAAAAGAACAATTTATCACATAAATTGAGACGAAAAAAAGTATAAAACAAGGGATAAATATTAAACATCGGACGTGCAGGAGACAACACATACAATTTTCTGTAAATCATATTGTTGCTACTCACCTAAATTGAATTCATTGAATGGTTGCAAATATATTTGTTAGCTTGTGACATTTGCTTTATAACAATATAGTGTATGGTGTTCTTTCTTTGTTTTATTTTCAGGCAAAAAACCTGATTCTTATTTTTTTTTAAAAGACTCTTATTTTTTAAAAAAAGAAATGTCACTAAAGGAACCATATATAGCACTAAATAAGGAACCGTCGGAAACTGTTCCGAAGAGAATATGTTTTTTGATATTGCACAAATATTTTGGTAACATTGTTGTTATGTGATCAGAAATACGAGATGAGATTGCAATAGACTCTTGTGGTCCGACCCTTCTCCGGACTCCGAGCATAGCGAGAATTTTAGTGTATCGAGCTGCCCTTTATTTTGGTTTAAGTTATTCTCTTTTAATTTTTTTTCATTTGATTTGATGAACAAGTTTGAAAAATAGTTTCATGAATCATAAGTACAATTTTTAATTGGTTAATCTGTATTTGGTTGATGAAATAGTATGTTAAGGAATAATTCGAAAGTTATTCAACTTCATAATTGAAATCGAAAAGAGAAAAGTTAAAATATTTGGATTTTTATTTGATATGATATATTACACTTTTTAAAAAGAAAATCCAAAAATATCAAACCCAAATCTTTTAAAATCGTAACGAACCTATGGATGAACACCCCTAGTTGTTAAATTATGTTGTTATCACTTCAAAAAAGTTTTCTGTTTTGTTCTGTAATAAAAGTACCGACAATTGAGAAAATCCCGTTTCATTTCATAATAATCAATTGTACTCATTTCATCATAATTTATTTGTTAATTTATTGAAATTTGGCATATATTTTATTATTATAAATGCAATTTGATATTCATAAATTCAAAACAAAATGATTGTAAGTGTTTTTCTCATGATATTTTGCCCAATTTTCCTCCTTTTAGGATGTGTTTAATATTTAATATTTTTTTTTAAAAAATAAGTGATTATTATAGTTATTTTTTGATGTTTGGTAAATAAATAAGATAATATTACCTCAAGAGTATTTATATGTAATATAAAAAAATACTATAGGATAGGGTGACTGGTGGGGCTATCAAAAGGTGGTAAGGGGTCAGGAGCGGATGCAGAGTGCTATGTGCGGGTTCACGAAAACTCAATAACTTTTGCTCAAATCAATATATTAAAATATTTATTAAATATCTAAAAATATTTGAATGTGAATTCAATTATTATTATATATCAACTTGAGGGTACTATAAGAGCCTGTAAGTTTGAAGGTGAAAATGTGAGCGTTGAGAATTGAGCGGCATAGCCAGATATTTAATGAAGGGTGTGCAAATTTTCTTCTTTATTATATTAAGGGCGTACGAAATTAAATATGTACTCATAATAGCTCAAATTTAACCTCTGTACAACATATAATTTTTTAGTGAAAAGTGTACACCGAATCACCCTTCACCTAAAATGGCTCCGCACATGATTGAGTTGTGAAGGGGAGGCAAAGCTTGATCAAATGTTATTTATGGAATTTATTTTTCCCACCTCATTAGAAAATGTTATTTTCTTGAGGTGATTATGCATCTATTAATTATTTGAAGTAAACATCAAATTCTAAGTAAATTTTTATTATCCTTGTGCACATTAGATGTTTGCCAACTTAACACTAAAGACAGTGGAACAAATCCTTTTGGCAGGAAAGAAATTCCAATAGTAAGAAACATGTTCTTGGTATCTAACCTAACCATTTCTAATTTGGAATCTACAATATTTTTTTACTAATCTCTGCTTAAAATCATTGGTTGGAATTTCTATATGATTAATTAAAGTAGCTAATACAATATAATATATTTATTGAATTTAAATAATTGATCAATGTCACTACGACAAGACAAATCATCGGTGGAATAAAGGAGTGTGTTTAAAGTGTCAGGGACCATCTACTTAATTTTTGCATTAACAATGGACAACGCCCGGGGAGGATGCAGTTCAAAGGTAACGGGTTTATCTGAATTAGTATTTTTGATACAACATATAAGTTTGTGTAAGAGAATTTGAAAATTATAATAAACAATAAGTATGAACACATAATCTTAAGAATATAATGAACCAAAAATTTAAGGTTAAATTTATTAAGTAAAAATTCTGAATTCGCTTAACAACGGCGTGACAAATAATGGAATCTAAAGTGTTATTTTTTGTGATTGGGTACCAAAAAGTTGATATTCTTTGAAAAGTCACACACTTGACTGCTCGATTAAAAACATTTGTATTTGTTAGTTAATATAATAACATATAAATATACAACAACAACAACATACCCAGTGTATTTCCGCAAGGTGGGGTCTGAGGAGGGTAGAATATACGCAGATCATATCTTTACCTTAGAGGTGAAGTAAAGAGGCTGTTTTCGATAGACCTCCGGCTCAAGACAACAAGAAAAAAATGGCCAGCAAAGGACATAATAGAAATACAAGAGATATAGATAATAAACGAAAATAACAGATAGTCGCATAACAAGACATAACAAAATAATATTTACAATCACACTAGACGAACACTAGATAGTATCAAAAGTCGAAGAATAGGAAACTACAAGTGTAGTCCAACAACTACTAATAAAGGCACCACGATAATGCATCCCTACCTACTAGGATGATGTAAACCTACCTACTAACCTTCTACCCTAGTTGATATTATACATTTCTCAATTTTTTTTTGAGTTAACGGCTATTTATGTCAATTTCCTATATTTTGTCCTCACCTTTTAAATTTTTTTGATCATTTTGATTTTGAAATTCATATAGCCTGACTAATTCAGATTCGTATTGGGTAGATTAACCATGGGAAGTAAAGAGTTTTATACCGAGAAGATCTTGATTCTCAAGGCTCAATTCCGAATTCTCTAATTAAGAATAGAAAGATCTCAATCATCCCGTTACTCCCTCGATAATAATGCCTTAACTACCCACTACGAATTCTACCTAAAATTAAACTTAAAGTTTCACACTTTCACTTACAAAACGATTATATTATAATCTAAAAGGGTAAGGTTCGATTTCATCAATCCTTTTCCTTTTCTTTCTCTTGATTTGGACTTGCATATCCCCAAACAAAACCTTATGAAAGGTATAGGACAAGTGAAAAGAGAAAGCAAGGACCATGTTAATATAAGTTCTTAATCAATGTTTAATAAGAGTAACGTTAGGATCTTTTTCTTTACCTTGTTTCAATTTTACTTGGGATTAAAATAGACTATCTACGTCACTTTTCTTGGCATGCGGTCCTTCTTCGATCTCCGCGTGAATTCGAGATGCTTTGTGCACCAATCTGTCTTTTTTTTTATTTTACTTACAAGATTCTTCATTTAGGGTGTGTTTGGTACGGAGGAAAATATTTTTCCAAGAAATATTTATTTTTTCATGTTCGGTTGGAAAAAAATTTTGGAAGACATTTTTTCTTGGAAAACAAGTTCCTTAAAAATGAGGAAAAATGACTTCCTTAATGGAAGTAGGGAAAATAAGTTTTATAAGTGATATTTTATGTTTATTGTATCCTCTCAGCCACCCACCTCCGCCAACCCCTAGGCTCCACACCCCACCATCTCCCCTCTTTATAACTTTTTGTTAGATTACATATAAATGCTCTTGAGATAATATTTTTTTGCTTACTTACCAAACGCTAAAAAATAAGTAAAAAATCAACTTATTTTTCAAGAAAATGTTTTCCATGAAAAATATTCTCCTTCGTACCAGACACACCTTTAGTGCAAAATCGAAAAAGATATTGTAGAACGAGATAATAAACTAGTGCTATTGGCATTCACGTAATAAGGTTAAAAAGCTAAATTAGATACATAAAAATGTCACATGAAACCCACTAAGTAATATTGGTTCTTTATTATTGTCGTAAAGCAATACAAAAATAAATAAATAAAGATATTTTGTTTCATTATTGGGGCTGAAAATTATAAGTTTGTTGAGTGTCATAATTTGAGCGTGACATAGATAGGATTGAAAGTGATTTGTTATCTAAAATACCCAATTCCATGAAACCAAGAAAGATTCCTTTTTTGAGTAGACTCTTGTTGGAAAGTACTTAATTAATGGATTAAAAAAAAAAAAACTTCTTCCATTTTTTTTTCCATTGGCAAAATTTAATTAAAGGACAACTCGGCGTACTAATTAAATTCTTGTATTTCTGTCGAAGGCTATTTTTATGATTTGAACTCGTAATTTCCTAATCACATGACATCAACTTTATCAATTACGGATCCTAATTTAAATATATAAAATTTATATATTGATTATGTATATTTAAATATTGAAAATCTATATATTTACTGATTATTTTGTAAATTGGATCAATCAGAAAATATTGAATTGTAATTATCTCATATTAAAACAACCCCACTTCTTTAATGGAAAAAATGTAATTTAAGTCCCCACAAAGACTTTTTAAGCATTCCAAAAAGTTGCAACCTTTTTTGCTTAGTCCAATCATTTTGTCATGTCTTATTTCATGAAGATGCTCAATGTTCTAGACAATGGAGTTATATGTGGGAAGATTAATGTCAATGACTTTTTAGATTAGCCAATGAAAATGCAAACAATGAGCTATCCCTCACAAAGCTATATTTTAATTAAAATCTTACACCTATTTCAAGTGATAAGGTGGAGAGACCCTAGTGATAGGTTTAAAGTTCTATTCCCACTATAAAGGGTTAA
This sequence comes from Jaltomata sinuosa, assembly GCA_003996215.1. Classification (NCBI taxonomy): domain Eukaryota; kingdom Viridiplantae; phylum Streptophyta; class Magnoliopsida; order Solanales; family Solanaceae; genus Jaltomata; species Jaltomata sinuosa. The sequence continues at coordinate 76,520 of QJPP01002400.1, forward strand.
TAAGTCTTTAGCAATATGCTGGTTTAGTTTAGTTTTCTTAGTTACAATTGTAGTATAAACTTGTGTTTGGACATGCGATATGAAGTTATGACTTCAAATTAGCATTTAAATGTGTAATTTGAAATAAGTAAAATCTTACAAGTAGGGTCTGAGGAGGGTAGAGTGCACATAGACCTTATCACTACCTCGTGAAGGTAGAGAGACTGTTATCGAAAGACTTTCGACTCAAATGCAGCAAATCCAAAAACATGATTTGGGATTTCAAATCATGATTTCAACTTTTTTAAATGTAAAAATTGACCCATAAGTTTATATTTTGTAAAAAAAATCCATCATTTTAAATTTTGCAAATAAAAAGACTCATGCTCGGCGTGAAGAGATTGTTTGTACAATGTGAAAAGATTATATCAAAGAATAGCTAGTTACTGCTATTGTTAACTAGTGAATACTTATAAAATTATGTGTATTTGAAAGTTTGTAATAACAAATATTTATTTATAAAAGGAACATGGAGATATGTGATTTATCTACGCGGTGCTTTATGATATTCCAATATCTTGTTTATAAACTAAGATTTATTCGTTTGGTAAATTATGTAAAAATTGAATTTTTTTTGATAGTATCCACAACTTGTAGGGTTTTTATATTTTTGAAAAAAATACAACTTAAAAAATTCAAATTGCATGTCCAAACAAAACTTCATATCAATTTGATTTTATATTGCATGTCCAAACATAACCTAAGTTTTTTCCCGTAAATATAATTATTGATATAGATTTCCACCCACATTCCTTGATGTATAAATTTGCTTTTCATCATTAAATTATATTCATAACGTATTCACATGTTTTTCTTTTTAACTATTTAGGTTCCTATTTACGACAATAACATATCTAATGTAATTTTACAAGTAGATTCTAAGAATAATAGAATATACGCTGATTCTACCTCGAAATAAAACATTTGGCAAGTTCCACCTTTGTTTGCTTTGCCAACTTTTGAAGCATATAAATTAGAAACTTCTTTTGCTAGAATAACTTTGGATAGTTTGTGTAATAATTTGCAAACCTTTCCAGATAACCATCACAGTATCCTTTCTAGTGCTTTTACTAGCACTACTTTTTGTACTGATGCATAGTATGCCTATATAATGAGTATATCTTTTCAACCCCCCCCCCCCCCCCCCCCCCCAAAAAAAAAAAGGCAAATAAAACATTTAGCAAGCAATTTTATTTTAATTTATGGAGCATATTTTAGAGGGAAAAAAGGTTGCTAACATTTCCGGTTCAAAAAATCGAAATGGAGAACATGAAATCCTTTTATATAACATTTTAACAAATGGAAAAAACAGTTTTGGAGCAGAAGGCAGTAAGCATCTTCAAATTAGAGAGAATATGGTTAAAAAAAATTGATGTAAAATATAAATTCCCTCAAAGAGAAGATTTCAATGATCTTTTGGGAGTGAGGTTTAAAACAAAATTTCTAAAACCCAATTATACCCTAAAGTGAGTTACAAAAGTAATTCAGGATTTTCAGTCAAATAGTAGGGGGAAAAAATCCACCCAAAACTGGTTGACTAATGAATGCAGCACTGGCTACACCAGTTGGTAACAAAAGTTAATGAGAACTAAAAGTGATTGGCAACAAAATTTTCATCTGTAAGAGCATTTGTTGTGCTAACTGCTAAAAGGCCACATTATTGACTAGTAACAGAAAGTTCTTTCTGTTAATCACTTCACATTACAAAGCATCTTTTTGAGCTAACTCTAAAGGGCCACCTCAATGAGAAGTTAAATAGACTAGTAACAGTACTTGCAAACATAAAATGCAGCAATGGCTGCAAGGATTAATCCCATTTTCATGAGAAAGATGTATCTTAGTCTACTATGGATCAATGATAATAGATAAAGACATTTTAAGCAGCAAAAGAACCTTTAGTTCTTTTTTTTAACTCAGCAACCAAGATTGACAACTTTGAAACAACTTTTTACGGAAGTTCAGAGATTGCCAACCTAGTACTGGTGGGGGAAAAATTGGTGAAGCAGATCAATCAACAAGATGGCTTCTTGTAGGTTTTGGCCAACCTTCCACACCTTGAAGCTTGGCACAAAGTAGCAAGCGTCACTCCATTGTTTCAACATTGTCAAAGGAAAAGGACCCCGTATGAAACCCTGAGGATCCAGGTAGTTCCAAATTGCGACTTCAGGGTTCACAGCAGTAGACTGTTCTCCATATTTTTGGTCCTCAACATCTGGATCATCATCGCTCAATTCAATTACCTCAGTTTGAGTGGCCTGGACCTGTACTTTTTGAGTGACGACATCTTCTCTAGAGGCCACGACCTGCATTTCTCCACTTCTTTCAACTCCTAAAGACATGGTAGTATCTCTTTGTTCTTGAATCATGTCTGCATGTTGATCTGTGTTGAATCAGACACAGAATATTTCAGAAACCAATTAAAGGACTGTGTGTAACCCTACTTGTTTATTAAGTTATCAGTATTAGATAATTGGGTTCCATAGTTGGCTTCCACAGTACCAAGGTTTTTTTTTTCTAGTGGACATGCTCCATTGACAAGCAAGTTAAGAGTTTGTGGAATATGCTTCCTTCCTTTTTATACCGTTTAAAGATGTATCCCACCATAATATCTGTCACCTTTTGATCACTAAATATAAATGTAACGAGCCTTGACAGACTTGAGGCTTTTAAAGCCAAATTACTCTGGTCTCAATCAACAAAATTAGAAACAAAACTAAAGGCACTTAATTGCAAAAACCAGGGGAAGAAGGAATCACCATTTCCACCAGCAATGGATGCATCTCCACTTGCGAAAATCCTATTGGATGGGACCATGGTATCTCCTGAAAATAAAATACAGTCACACTTGGGGAATGTATAAGAAATCATAAATGTCAGATATTGACTGAGCAAAGTATTTGTGATCCTTCTCCCATTGTTAAAGGCCCCGCGAGGCACTCAACTAGAAGAGTGGATGTTAGGCACGTAGGGAAGACTGACTATGTATTGGCACTGGCCCTCGTCATGGATTGTTCTTTGATTGAAGGAACGGAACAGAAGAGAACCAGGGCCATATCCTTCACACATTCAGTCTGATCTTATCTGCGCTATTGTTCGATCATAGCTATACTGTATTAGTGACTCCGTTTCGGGATCTTCATCGACTGGATAAAATATTTCAACTGATGGGAGGTTCTTTAACTGGGTGATTGACTTAGTAAAGCAATTTTTCACGCTAGGCCCTTACCTTTTTTGTCTGGGAGGAAGCTGGCGGGCAGGGTTGGCCAGTCACTTTCAGAACCGTACTTCCTACCGCTAACATGTATCCGGTACAGAGGGAACGTGAAGTTGCGCTACGAAATCCTCCCTCCGTACCATGAACTCTCTATATATAGATATAGAGCCTTACAAGACTTAAGACAGCTTGAAGAAGACTCCCTGCCTTGGGAGCTATTTCAAATGAGACAGGAATGAAAACAAGACCGAGAGGGGAAGAGAATGGTATACTAGGAGAGAATCCTCAACTTTCTTGAAGTCCTAGGATTCTACCCTAGTATTCCGTTCTGCCCCCTCTCAGCGTTGCTTTCATCCCTGTCACATGTGAATTAGCTCCTAAGACGGGGAGTCTTCTCGAAGCTGTCCAAGTAAAGCAGTGCCAGATACATATGAAATAGTTTTTTCTCTTTTTTAGAGAAGTCAATTCCTTATTCAATCCTCCTCCAAGGGTTTCATAAGCAAACATTATTGTGGAAATCAAGATAGAGTGCCATTTTAGAAAAAATAAGAGAGTTTCCGATACCCCCCGAGTTTAGGGGTCAATTACAGGGGGCAACTGGTCAATCAACTGACCAACGGTTAGACCCTTATGAATCCGCCATCCCGGCCAGTCAACTTAGGCCTTCGTGAAAAATTCCACAGGGCGTTAAGCTCGGTGAGGTCAGTTTGAAAGCTAGAGAGTTGATGAGGAGGCTTTTCTAAGAAAAAGGCACTTAATATCAAAAACTAGGGGAAGAAGAAATTACCATTTCCATCAGCAGTGAATGCATCTCCATTTATGAAAATCCTATGAGATGGGATCACGGTATCTCCTGAAAATAAAATACAGTCACACTTGAGGAAAGTATAAAAAATCATATGTCAGATATTGACTGAGTAAAGTACTGTGATCCTTAATCAGATTACAGGAAACAATATAACTAAATAATAATAGAAATGTAGCATAGCTACTTACAATTACAGAAAAGATTTAACCCTACCCTCACAACATGCAAAGCATAGTATATAAGTGAAAAAGGACTAGCAAATTTGATATAGCAAAAGATGACTAAAATAAGCATAACATCCAGTTTGCAAACCTCGTATACTTAAACTATATACTAAACTTACCCATCAAGATCAGGGTTCAATGATTTGAACTGACTAGCACAAACTATCGAATTTCCAAGAGGCCAAAATAGTATTAGATCAACAAATTGATGTTGGAAGAATATTTATTTCGAGAAACTGTTGAATTGTGTGACCACCTCATCTAAAGAGAGGACACTCAGCCTGACTCTTTTTCTTGGGCCAAGCACGTGTATATTCTTTTTAATAATGATTGAGGGTGATACTTGAACCCACAAACTTCATTTGATGCTTAAAACTATTTCAACAAAAGCCAACATTGGTGAGGGAAAAAGGCATCACCAAGCATTGGGGAAGGCAGATGGATCAACACAAACTGACATGACCTTGCTTGTCTAAGTCCCACTTTGAGGGAGGAAAAGAAAAGACCCAGCAGAGGGCTTCTGACGAGGGGTTAGGGACCTGGACTGGCTTTAAAGAAGTAACTGAATACTAGAGTAAGAAGAATCTTTTGGGAAACCTACTCGTCATCATTTTATGCATAAAGCAACAAAAGGGAAACTCACACTAGCAATTTTGGGCAGGTTCATCAATAATTGAGGACAGGGACAGATTAACCAAGTAGAAATTTGGCATATTACTAAAAGAAACAGTGAATTTGTCTTCTGTGATCTTTTCTCATATGAGTACTGCAAAGATATACAATACATTGCAGCATAAAATCTAATTAATTCTGCTGGCAACTGACAGCTCCAATATTTGTTCTCTTTGACACTGCTGGTCACTCGGTAGAAATCATTGATCTGATATGTCCAGCCTTTCTTATAATTTGCACAAAATGAAATTAGAGGTGGGAAAGATGATAGACGAGGAACACAAAAGGAAAAAGAACATAAGAATCCTTCTTGACACCACCTTGGTCCCTAACACAGTACAACCACCTTTACTTTCACTAACTTGTCTTGCCAAATCTAAAATATCTGGTACGCAACCCCAAATACTTTACTCCCTCCGTTTCAAAATAATTAGTGTTTTTAGCTTGGGCACACCCCTTAAGAAAACTACACACTCCTAGAAAGTAAGAAGTGTTTTTACCAACTTACCCTTAATCAAATGCCTTGAAAAAAACAGTAGCTCATTAATGGTTTCTTCATTCTTGGTTATGTAAAATTTCATTTATTTAAATAAGGGTAGATTGGAAGAAAAAAATAAATGTCTTCTTGATTTTGTGAAACACCACTTATTTTGAAACAAAATGAAAATGTGAAAACAGCATTTATTTTAGAATGGAGGGAGTAGATGACAGAGGTATCTGCTCACATTAACTCAACTGGTGCCTCAAAGCAAACAAGACATCTTCAAAGGTCTCTTGTATATCTACCGCAACTAAAGATCATTTTATTTTCCAATTACAATTGTCAAAAAGACAAATCTACCTCAACCATCAGGACAGTTGGAACTTTTTTAACTCCAGGGAAAAAGCTTTAGTATAGCATTTCAAAATTCCAAACAATAACTGATTCCTGAGGGAAGAGAAGTCACCACTAACTTCAGCATGTACGAAGGTTGTCTGCCAGTTTCAACAGTGAATTAGTTTGGTTTTTCCATTTTCTACTCAAGCTATTTCAAACTCTCATTCCCTTCCCTTCCCTTGCACTGAAACGATCTCCATTTACTGTCCCCATCCCCAACTCTGGTCAAAACAATTAAAAATGGCTCTCTGGAACTCTGTTCAGATTAAAACTCTTGTTTCAGGTATCAATCTCAAAATAACTTATTTGAGTCCAAACTTTATTAAGCTTTCAGACTGAGAGATGAGGATGTAAGAAGGTTTTCTATATATTGCACATCCAAATGCTTATAGAAAAATGGCTAAGCTCCAAAAAGTACAACAAAATGGGAAGGTTCAACTGAATAAGCTTTTAGAAATCGTGAAGTTCTGTTGCAGAGTGGATTTTAGAACTCACCTGCACCAGAACTGTCAGTAGCTCCGTTAGGAGTTGACTTTGGTGAACAACCATTTTCGCTTTCTTGTTCCACTACATTTTCTTCTAGGACATCAACAGTTTTAACTTCAGGCTCTAATTCCTCAGCTACAACTTTTGGCATCAAGGAAAAAAGTCTATCCTGTTCTTTTTTTGTTTGTAGCAGCTGCTTCCTCTCCAGAAACTCAAACAGTGTAACTCTAAAGTAGGTCAAGGAGACAGTTAGGTTCATCAGCAGGATCAACAAATATAACAGGCTTTTGGCTTTTACACTGAAGCCCCAACAACCAGAGAGGTATAATTTTGTAAACTTTGCCTGAAAACTAGAATACAGAAGCAATATTGAAGCAATACAGCAAAGAACAAATAGGAACCAAAGAAACTTGTATAACCTTCTCAATGAATGCCTACTAATAGGGGTTTTCCATTAAACAGAATGATATTGTTTCAGTTTCATTTAACAGGATGAAAGTCATTAATACTTCTATACATGCAATACTTACTATATCCAGAGTTTTAGAAACATGTAAACACATGTACTTCAAATATTCCCCATGTGAAGAATAATTGGAGTTACTCTAAAGTAAGAACCAGAAAGAGATGTGTCGAGCAAATTTACTCAATCACCTCAGGCGTACTACACTACTACTACTGTCACAAAATACATAAACATTGTTAAGAACCCACGGCGGTTAAGTGTATAGATAATCTCCTTATATAGTTTTGGACAATCTTCATAACGTGAACTAGCTTTTGTGGTTGAGTCAGGCCCAACATTCATTTTCTCAACATGGTATCAAAGTCAGACGTATCCTTGATGTTGGACTCCCTATGTTATATTAGTCCATATTCTATATATTCAGTCTTGAGTATGCAGGGAAGGGGAGTTAGAATCTACATGGGCATATATGGGTTGTATCCTCTTTGAAAGGTCTTGGACAATTCTCATTACTTGAGCTAAATTTTGAAGTTTAGCTAGACCCAGTGTCAGGTTTCTCAACAAATTTATTTCCAAAATATTTAACCTACTGTTTCTTCTGTCTCAAAATATTTTGACCTATTTCGCTACATGAATAATTTTTCCTCCAACTACACAAACAAAATAACTAATCCAGAATAATTAAAAGTATTATAAAACCAATACCGACTAATATAAACTAATTTTTCAAAACAATCTATAAATTAGTACTTTTTTTATATCCGAGAAATCCTCGAGGGCTAGTGGTGCACGGTTCAGAACTCTGTGAATAATGCCCCTTCTACCCTTTCCACTTATATACCATGTTTTTGTCTACCGCAAGGTCGAACTAGCGACATACACCTAACCCATACATCACGTGACGCGCTCTTACCAGACCAAAGCTCTGGGGCTAAAGTTAATATACTAATTTATACAATTTCAAACTTGATATAACACTATTTCAACTAACTATTTCACCTTTTCAATTTTTAAACTATTGCTTTTCTCCGTTCAGATTACACTAGACCTCATTTAACCCAAGGTTTTTAAAAGTAATAATATATGAAGAAGCATAACGTTGGGTTGGTTGAAAAGTGTTAGATAATGGATTGAAATGCAAAAAAGCGGAATGGGTAGTTAGTAATATATCAAAGAAAGCTTGGAAGAATATAACATGCAATTAGCTTACAGGAATTTGAATTAATGTATGCAGAAATTATTTCCAACTAAGAAATCGAGCCTTTGTGATGACCAAAAAGGTCAAGTTTTATGGGACAGGGAGAGGATTAACTTTTTCTACCAAAGTCAACATAATAAAGAACTTAACGTTTTACTCATAAAATACCACATAGGGCAAACTAGGTCATACATTTTGGGATGGACAGAGTAACTACCAACAAAATAAAAAGCCATATTAAGGTTTTGGTGTTTGAGGACTTATTTCGTGACAAGGTAAATTGGAAAAAACACGAGAATGCTATTGATCAAGAAAGCTTTGGAGTTCCATCAAAAACTCACGATAAGCATCATTTCAGGCTTTGCTAGTGAGGAGATAAGTTTCAGCCAGGAACATATATATTGCAGTCAAGAAGGAAGTGTGCCACAGTTGATTTTGAATAACCAAACTGTTTCTTGACCAAAAACAAATCTACACTAATTCTCCATAGCACGATTTTGAATTAATAGGATGCACAAAGAAACAGGAATTCAGTCCAGAAAAACGAAAGGTGCAAATACATCAGAAGACTATCTCATACAATGACTGTCTTGTTACTCTAATTGCTAGTTATTAGATTATAGTCATTCTGACTAAACTTGCGGATATGACAATTTGAGCTTCCAAAAACTTTGAGATCACTGAATTTCTCGGGAATCGAGGAGTCAAGAGGAGGAGGATTACCAACATATAATCTGCAGACAACAATTACTAACAGTGCTTCTCTTATGCAGGCACAGAAATTGCTGCATTAAAGAGCAAGTTTTGCCTTGCAACCACCAGAAGATGCAAAATATTTTAATAGCAGAACCTTAAGACATATGAAAGGATATTGTTTGCGCCATCCCTTTTCATTGGCATGATCAATGCGCTTCTGTAACAACACAACTTCTCTCTCAATCCACTGTAACCAAATCAAAACATGAGATAAGAGTAAAAATTAGATTACACATGGCAATGAATGGTGAGGAACAACGTAGTAGCAAATCTGTATACAGTAACAAGCAACTACATGAGTAACAAATCATGTAACATCCTTCAGAACAACAACTACGCCTCAGTCCCAAACAAGTTGAGGTTGGCTTTATGAATTCTCACTGACCATGTTACTCCATTTAAGCTCACCTCACTAAGCATTTTTTTTTAATTGTCAAAGGTAATTCATTCACACAAAATTTTCTTCTACGAAAATAAGTGAACTTGCTAAAGTAGGGATTTTCGTTGTCATAGCTTCTCGTGAAAAAGATTATCTCTGTTTACCTACCTCTAAGACTGACCCCATGAGGTGAAAAGGAAAATAAGAGAGCGGAGAAATAGGAAGGTGAATCGGAAAATAGACGACATCATAGTTTATGATCTAAACCACCTCCCAAGAATCCTATCAGTATCTCTCCTATGTTCCTTCCCAAAGCCACTGCTCCTAATTTAATATTCCCCAGCGACACACTGGGTCAAATTCACATCCTTCACTAGATGAGAACCTGTCTCCTTCATGCAGTCTCCTAATAGTTGCTCAAAAAGGTAGTTACTCCAATGATAATTCTCAACATGCTTGTCGAATTTTCATCTCATAAAGATAGAATACTTTTGATGTATTAGAAGAAATTGGTATGTTGAATTGCAAAACCAATTAATACTACTTCTGTGGACTGAATGTTGAGCTTCTTCTCAAACAGGACTTTATCGAAGATTGGTTCGCAAACTCAATTATCTCATGATCATATGACTAGACATCTCATTTGATGAGAGTATTATTAGCAAGTTTATCCAAGATATTTGGGAGTCATTGGAATGAAATTATTCGAATTCTTAGGTATATCGAAAAGCCACTGCAGGTACTGGCACCTAACTGAATTTTCCAGCCTTTTCCAACATAAATCTCTCCTCTCTAGGGTCGCCTCTCAACAGAAATGGAGGGGGGTTTCGTTGTTAGACTTCGCGAAAGCTTTTGAATTGGTCATAGCTAACGTGCTTCCAAAGCCACTGCAGGTACTGGCACCTAACTGAATTTTCTAGCCTTTTCCAACATAAATCTCTCCTCTCTAGGGTCGCCTCTCAACAGAAATGAAGGAGGGTTTCATTGTTAGACTTCGCGAAAGCTTTTGAGTTGGTCATAGCTAACGTGCTTCCAAAAGAGGGAGGAGCACTTGGTGACCTACCATAGTGCAGTGGTCAAGACTCAGATAGATTACCTGCTCCTTAGGAAGTGTGATAGAGTTTTGTCCAAGGACTGTAAGGTTATTCCGAGTGAAGATTTTACAATCCAATATAAGCTCGTGGTTATGGATCTAGCTATCAAGAGGAAGAAGAAAAAGAAGAGGGTTGCATGTGATCAACAGAGGATCAAATGGGGAGGCCTGACTGCGGCCAGCGCCCAGGAGATTGTATTGCAGTTGGAGGCTATGGAGGCTTGGGGGAGGAGTGGGAACGCAGATAGTATGTGGGCTAGGACAGCTGAGTGCACAGGGTCACAGCAAGAGAGGTGTTAGGGGTCTCAAGCGGTAACCCCGATGGACATAAAGCGGATTGGTGGTGGAATGGAGAGGTTCAAGGAAAAGTGTAAGCCAAGAAGGTTGGTTTTGCGAAGTTAGTGGAAAGATTAGACGAGGAGGACAAGAAGAGAAACAGGGAAAGGTTTAAGATGGCGAGGAAGGAAGCAAAGCTTGCGATGACTGTGGTTAAGACGGCTGCTTTTGAGCATTTGTATGAAGAACTCGAGTGCAAAGGCGGGGATAGGAAAATGTGTAAGCTTGCAAAGGCAAGAGAGAGGAGGGCACGAGACCTGGACCAAGTGAAGTGCATCAATGACGAGAATGGTGAATTATTGGTCAAAGAGACGCACATCAGAAGGAGATGGCAGACATACTTCCATAAGCTCTTGAATGAAGAAGGGGGTAGGGATATCTTGTTGGGGCATTAGAGCATTCCGATAATCGTGAGATTTTAGGTACTGTAGATGTGTAAAGACCGTGGAGGTTGAAGGGGCTATTCGTAGGATGAGGGAAACAACAACTAGGCCAGACGAGATCCCGATGGATTTTCGGAAGAATGCAAGACACAGGTATGGAGTGGCTGACTGGGTTGTTTAATGTTATTTTTAAGACGACAAAAATGCCGGAAGAATAGAGGTGGAGTACAATGGTTTCAGTGTAGAAGAACAAGGGTAATATTCAGAATTGCAACAACTATGGGAGTATCAAGTTGCTAAGCCATACGATAAAAGTTTGGGAGAGAGTGGTCGAGATGAGGATGAGGTTGGATGTGTCTATCTCCAAGAACCAATTTAAATTCATGTTAGGACGATCAACTACACAAGCCATTCACCTTGTAAGGAGATTGTTGGAGCAGTATAGAGACAGAAAGCGAGACTTACAAATGGTGTTCATTGACCTAGAAAAGGTGTATGATGAAGTCCCTAGGGAGGTATACTTGGGAGATGTTTGGAGTCTAAAGGTGTACCTATGGCTTATATCAAGGCAATTACGAACATGTACAATAGAGCCAAGACTCGAGTTAGAACAGTGAAAGGTGATTCTAACATTTCCCGATCATGATGGGGTTGCACCAGAGATCAGCCCTTAGCCCGTTCATGTTTTCCTTAGTGATGGATGAATTGACACGACAAGTCCAAAGAGAGGTGTCGTGATGTATGTTATTTGCAAAAGACATAGTATTGATTGAAGAGACACATAGTGGAGTTAACGATAGACTGAAAGTTTGGAGGCAGGCCCTAAAATCTAAAGGTTTTAGGTTAAGCAGAAATAAAACAGAGTACATGGAGTGCAAGTTCAGTAACGTAACGCCTAAGGCGGAGGTGGTAGTGAAGATCGATGCGCAAGTCATATCCACGAGAGAAAGTTTCAAGTATCTTGGGTCCATAATCCAAGGTGATGGAGAAATGATGAGGATGTCGCACATCACATTGGAGCTGGATGGTTGAAATGAAGGCTCGTATCCGGGGTACAGTGCGATAAGAATATGCCGCCAAGGCTTAAAGGTAAGTTCTACAAAGTGGTGGTTCGACCAACTTTGTTGTATGGGCCAGAGTGTTGGGTAGTCAAGAACGCCCACGTTCAGAAGATGAATGCAGCGGAGATGAAGATGCTTAGATAAATGTGTGAAAGAGGATTCTAAAAGCTAAAAGCCTAGAAAACTAGATTGTCAGACTCGGAGGGCAGTAAGATCTCTGTCTCCATCTCCAGAGAAGCCAGAACGGATAGTTTTGTGTCTATTACCAATTCATGGAGAGATTATTAGAAACGAAGTTATACGATACAAGATGGGAGTTGCCTTCGTGGTGGACAAGATGAGGGAATCGAGGTTGAGATGGTTAGGGCATGTGACGAGAAGGTGTGTGGACCCGTAAAGAGGTGTGAAAGGTTGGCTATAACAGAAGTTGGGCCGGGTAGAGGTAGGCCAAAGAAGAACGGCAGGGAGGTGATTAGACATGACATGACATAGCTTCAGCTTACGGAAGGCATGACCTAGGTAGGAATGTATGCAGGTTGAAGATTAGGGTAGAAGGTTAGTGGGTAGCCGAGTGTTGTCGCATTTCATGTGGTGGCTAGCCTCCCCTCTCTCTCCTTATTCATAATCATGTTTAGGAATCACATATTTTCTTTGTTATTCGGTGTTTATTACTATTTGTTGTTTATTTGCTTTGTATCCTATTTCTTTTTATAATCGTGCTTTGAATTCATCTTTTCTTTTGAGCTGAGGGTCTATCAAAAACAGCCTATCTACTCCATAAAGGTAGGTGTAAGGTCTGCGTACATCCTACCCTCCCCAGACCCCACTTGTGGGATTGCAATGGGCTTCTTGTGGTTGTTGTTGTTGTTGTTGGCTTGTTGCTTATCTCAATATGGTTTGAAGAAGAAGCATACAACATGATTTGGTAAGTTCAGCATAGTTGTTTAAGTTAGGCATGTCTCATAGAGAAGCTGATCATTTTGTGTTCTATTAACATTTTGCACTAAACATGTGCATTTGGTGGTTTATATTAATAACATAATGATCACAGTCAATGATCATGAAGGTAAATACTAAGTTGAAACAGGACCTTTTTCAGCACTTACAAACAAAGGATCTTGGCAAATTGCGATACCCCGTCCACATTGGGCATTGTCATATCGCAACATAACTATAATTTTTGACATTCTTGAGCCAAAACATTAATGTCAGGGGCATTTTTGACCGGATAGGTGGACGGAGGGCAATATTGTGTTGTAGAATCAGTAGGAACAAATTATGGAGATTCTTTTCCTATAATCTTGTAACCATGATTTTCTTTCCAATTCTATAATAGGTGGTGTACATCATTAGTTCATTACTTAAAACAACCAAAGTTTGAGGGAATAATCAATCAGTATAAGTTTTCTCTCAATTATTTCATTATTCTTTGTTTCTCACAGTTTTCAAAAGAGTTGTGGACTCCTCTATCCATTACCTTGAGTTTTTCGGCTGAGTAGGGTCTTAACACATGTCAGGGGCATTTTTGACCGGATAGGTGGACGGAGGGCAATATTGTGTTGTAGAATCAGTAGGAACAAATTATGGAGATTCTTTTCCTATAATCTTGTAACCATGATTTTCTTTCCAATTCTATAATAGGTGGTGTACATCATTAGTTCATTACTTAAAACAACCAAAGTTTGAGGGAATAATCAATCAGTATAAGTTTTCTCTCAATTATTTCATTATTCTTTGTTTCTCACAGTTTTCAAAAGAGTTGTGGACTCCTCTATCCATTACCTTGAGTTTTTCGGCTGAGTAGGGTCTTAACACATGTCAGGGGCATTTTTGACCGGATAGGTGGACGGAGGGCAATATTGTGTTGTAGAATCAGTAGGAACAAATTATGGAGATTCTTTTCCTATAATCTTGTAACCATGATTTTCTTTCCAATTCTATAATAGGTGGTGTACATCATTAGTTCATTACTTAAAACAACCAAAGTTTGAGGGAATAATCAATCAGTATAAGTTTTCTCTCAATTATTTCATTATTCTTTGTTTCTCACAGTTTTCAAAAGAGTTGTGGACTCCTCTATCCATAACCTTGAGTTTTTCGGCTGAGTAGGGTCTTAACACATACACAGGATTATTGACATCATCAATTTACATCAAGGGCAAACATCTAGCCTGGCAAAAAGGGTTGAAAGTTGCATATAATAAGCATAATGTAGATGGATTTTCACAAACCATTTCTTTGAGAAAATAACTTCCAGCTCAAACAAAATGTAGTTGACAGGGACAACCAGACAAAGAGACTCGGTGAAGAATTCAAACTTACATGATTGGTGATATCCTTGTGCAGAACTTGCGCTTTTGACTCAAGCTCCAACTGCCAAGAAGTGGGTTAATGAATTGCCAACTTGAAAACAAAGTTATGACATTAAAGAAAACCAGGTCATATATTACCAATCTGAATAATGTACTACACATAACTCAAAATGAGGGTAAATCTCAACCTATAGTGCTAAACAAGTCAAGAAAACTTCCCGCACAAATAAAAGCATTCATAAAAGAATAGGACCAGATTATTACGTATTAACATAGTTCAACACAGAAGCCATGCAAAATCCAAGTTAAATATTCACACCAAAGTTATTCAGAGTAATAAATCATTGAAAGAGAGTCAAGATCTAGAAGAATACAGTAACTGACAATTTCCAATCCTGCATTCTACGGAAAAATAATTTAAAAGAAAAAAGCAGAAGCAAATATTGGAAAGAGATGGTGTTAGAAAGTTCCATAGTGGAAAACATTATTGAATATTCCTCTGAGCCTAAGAAGTGCCAGAAGAAACAACCGGAACAAAATTAGTTTTCGCTTTTGCCACATATACTGCCACATAATTACAACAGCAGTGGTGTGAAGCAGAAATGACACAGTGGAGGTTAGATGCTAAGATAGAAACTATTAGTTTGTTAAAGAAAAGAACAAAGCTAGTCAATATGAAGAGATACGCCTACTCAAGACAATATTATGCACAGTTGTTTGCATGTCTTTTCATTTATATATAGGTTGTCCAAGTGATCATTTCCCCCAAAAGTCTATAATATCATAGCAAAGAAAACCTGAAGTTTCAATGAAGAAAAAAAAAAGATTCTTTAGCATTTTACAAATTGTGGAAGAAGCTGAATCTTTTCACAAGTCTGACTAGATTCTCTACCAAATACAGGATTGAGAAAATATCCATAATCAGTTTGGCTACAGCTTAAGGAACCTTGTAGAGATGCCTCTGTTATCAAGTCAAGGAAAATTGCACCCAAGAAAAAAAATTGAGATATGCAGACATGACTTAAGATAATCAGCTTCGTCTGTGTGCAATAATTCTTGATTCCAGTTACATCTAAGTGATAATCAGATTTCGAGCATAGCAGAAGTGAAGAAAGAAGAAAGAAGAGTTACGAAATAGAGAACACCGGTAGACTTTTAAAAGTAATATATCACCCTTAAGAGAAAAGGGACGTCACAAGCAAATGAAAATAGGAGACACAAGCAAAGGAAGAACAAAATATAAAAAGGACAGGAGGGTTTGATTTAAGAGAAGAAGGGCAGAGGGTGGGCCCATTATCCACCGAGTTTTAGAACCATGCGCCATTGCCCTCGGGGAAATCTCGGTTATCAAGATAAATCGTAGAATGAAAGACTTGCTTGTGCTTAAGATATCTTACAACAGTAGGCCTCTTGAACGAACCAGCTTTTATTCTTTCACGCAAATCCTCACATTCTTCCTGCCAAGAAAATGAGAAATTCTTAGGGAAGGGAAAACAAATACATTATTGGACGAGTGAAGCAGAAATATAATGGTATACCGCAAGTGTTCATACAGAAGAAAAGCTTTTTACATTTGCACATATAAATTTTAGACCTATTTTTATTTTTTCTACGTGTGTTATGTATGTATGTATATATATGTGAGTCAGGATAAAGGAGAAGCGTTGCGGTAGATTGACATCCACTATATGATGATGGATTGCTTGTGTAAATATACACAAGGATACACCCACGCAATATACATATTATTCTATACACTCCTTTCCCCGCTAGTTACATTGTTCTCGTATCATAGCCAACTATACCAACTTTTACATTAGATTGAACATAGACTAATTCCCCTTTGAATAATAACATTTAAAACTTCAGAAACTATATAAAAATAAGTAAACTTACAAGAATATCTACCAGTAAAATCTTGGTCAAACATTACCATGTTAAATTCTCAAGAAGTGAAATATGACAAATATTTTGGGACACTGGTATATTAGGTATAACTGAGTGACATGGATAGATTTCTTTTAAAGTAGAATAGAAAAATCTAAGCATAATCACGGGCGTACTAGATTTCTGCAGTCATGAGAAACTAGTTTCAAGGATCGAGAAGTATGAGAAGAAACTGGCCAGATGGAAAACACAATACCTATCTCTGGGAGGGAGACTGGCCCTCATCAACTCAGTTCTTGATGCTAGCCAACATACATAATGTCACTATTCCACATTCCAACAGGGGTCATTAAAAGATTGGATAGCATAGGGAGGAAGTTCCTGTGGCAAGGAAATAAAGAGAAGAAAGGCTTTCATCTGGTAAAATGGAAATCAGTGGCAACCGGGAAGAAGGAAGGGGGACTGGGAATAAAGAATGTGAAGTTTCAAAGCAAAGCACTCAGAATGAAGTGGTTGTGGAAGTACTCAAATGAAGACCAATTACTTTGGAGAAGAGTGATAGGTGCCTAGGTGCCAAATATGAGGCTGAAGACAACTAGATGACCAAGGAAGTGACTACACCATATGGGGTCAGCTTATGGACATCCATAAGAACTCTATGGGAGGAAGCCAAACTCAACTCCAAGGTAAAAGTGGGGAATGGGAGCAGAACCAAATTCTGGCAGGAAAAATGGCATGAGAAAGGTAACCTGGAATACTTTTCCCTGACATTTACAACCTAGTCCTTTTCCAACAAAGGACTATAGCAGAACTTTGGACAACACAACGATGGGATTTTAACTTCAGGAGACAACCTAATACCTGGGAAATAATGCGGGTGGCAGAATTTCTCAACACTGTTGGAAATTTTAATGGAATTCAGGCAGAGGAGGATGTGTTATGGTCGAAAGGTGACAGCAGAGGTATATTTAAAGTAGGTGCAGCTTACAAGCTGATGGATCAACCAAGTCTACATAATCCTATCTGTCCATGGAAACAAATTTGGAAATGCAAAATTCCTTACAAAGTTTCATGTTTTATATGGCTGCTAGCTAAGAAAGCAGCTCTGGCTCAGGATAATGTAATGAAAAGGGCATAACCTAATGTTATAGGTGTTTCCTATGTGAAGAAATCTTAGAAACTGTAAACCATCTATTTCTACACTGCAAATATACTCTTTTTTTGAGTAAGGTAACTTTGTATAAAAGCCGGTACTTAGGTAGTACTGAAAAAATCATACTTATGAATGGAATAGATACAGAATTTACCAAAGATGAACCAATCCTAAATGCTGCCTAACACATCTAGGATTGATTCAGTGTCACCAGAATACAATTTAGTGCACCAAAAACAGAATATCAAAATGCATTTTAGCTTAATATCCTGAACTAAACTCCTTCTATCCTCAAAACATCTATCATTTCTTTCCTTCCAAATGGTCCACCATATACATGATGGGATGATCCTCCATCTCTCTCTGGTTCCTGCACCCACTCCTGCCTCCTCCCAGATGAAAAGAATGTCAGCAATCTTGCTTGGTATTGTCCATGCTATGCCTCTGAGATTGATGAAAATCTTTCATAATTGATATGTAATGCTGCAGTGTAGGAATAGATGGTTAACTGTCTCAGCTTCCTTTTCACAAAGGAAACATCCAGAGCAAAGAGCAATATTCCTTTTGATCAAATTTTCATGGGTCAAAACTGCTTCTTTAGCTAGAAGCCAGGTGAAACAAGATACTTTGTAAGGTATCTTGGTCTTCCAGATATGCTTCCCAGGCTAGTTAGTGATATGTGGCTCTACCTGGTTCAAAATCTTATACCCTGAGCTGACCTTATATGATCCACTTACATGTCCCCTCCACCATAGGCAACCTGCACCTTCTTGTAACCCCTGAAAGCTCTCCAACTGGTTAAACAGTTCCACAAGTCTAGGTATATCATTCAACATTCTTCTGAATCTAAGGTCCCATCCGTGTTGTGTCTACATCTCAGCTACTGTTTTATGTTGGTCTAAGGCTATAGCAAATAAATCTGGGAACAGGTCTTGAAAGCACCCTGTCCCGATAATTTGTCTTTCCAAAACAGTCTTGTACACTGCAGATATGCTCAGCAACTATGGAGGATGTTTTTGAGTCTCAAAGGCATATCTTGGACTATGCATAGGAGAGTCACTAAAGCTCAAAAAAGCTGGGAGGAGGCAAGTGTCCATGCTAAAGACAGAGCTAGATGGAGAATTACCCCTGCTTCAATATGGTGGGCAACTTGGAAAGAGAGAAATTCTAGGTGTTTTGAAAGCATAGAGAATAGTGTGCAGAAAGTCAAACTAACCTGCAATTTGTTGTTATGTTTCTGGTGTAATCAATTATACTCAAATGACACTGTCTCAATAATTGATGTTTTAGACTCAATATAGACATAGAGCAGTGGAGTTTGGAGTACATCTGTATATAAGGTTTCAGTACAACCCATGTACTATTGTGATATAATACAAAGTTACCAAATTCAGAAAAAGAAATTAGTTATATAAGAAAACAGGAGCCCTCCAATCTTGTTAAAGTTAGCAAATCTATTGATTAACACCACACGAGAGAGAAAGACCACTCTATATATCAGAGCTGCTGTGTTGAAAGAAATTGACAAATACACTCTATCCAAATACACCAAGCAGTTATACAAATATGAAATATGTACATGCTAAATGCAGAGTACTTATAATAGTAGCATACTTAGTATAGCTAAATAGTACGTAATGAAGAAGAAGAAGAAACAAGAGGTGACAAGGAGTTTCTCACACCAAGCACCTAGGTTGTCCACACAATCAGAAGTAACTTTATCAATAAAATGCAAGTTATTGCACTCAGGGGTGCATGACCTAATGTGTCAGTGAAGTGAGACCATATCACATGAGACCAGTTAACTCGGTACCTATGCTAGTGGGAGGTGGCAGTTACCTGGTGACATAATTAGGTTCACATAAAGTGGCATGGACACCACCATTATCGGGGAAAAAATGATAATAAATTTTTAAAAATGCAAGCTAGTAGTTTTCTAATTTTGATCAATTACTAAGCATCCTCTGGTGCATTCCTTGACCTTTGAACAGAAATATAGAATATAGTTTCTAGAAATCATTTTTTCTTTTTTGTGAAAATTAAAAAACCACTCAGATATTTTGCCAAAGGAAGTTTCAGAATTACCATAATCCATCCCAAGAGGGAGCAGAGAATGGAGTAATTTTGGATCAGAGCCATCCAACACTATGATTGACCATATATACTGTTACAGTTGCTTACCTCATAAACATCATCATCAGATAAGGACGATAGTGGAATGTCTTTCATCATATTTGAAAGTTGAAGGTGAATTTCAAAAGCAGCATCACTGGCTGCCGGAACCTTTTTTACACCTGTGAAGCATTCAGCTTTATAATGAAAGAAACAAGAAGGACAGAGAACATGACTTAATGGAAAAGACAACATTCATTTCCCCTTTTTTCTCATGGTCCTCTCCAACTATGCACACTCTAAGAAACACAAACATAAATAAGAAATAATTCAAAATTGCCTTGATCACCAAAGTTTCTGGTAAACCACATATTTTAGGATTCATAATGGGCAAATGGTATTTTCTGGGAGTAGCTAATTGTTTCTGTTGCCCTTGGAGATTCATGGGGATTCCACAAAGGAACAATGATGATGAAAAGGGGAAGAGAGAGAATGGCATTAAGAGGAGATAGCCTCTTTTAGAAGTATATCTTGAGACAATTAAAGAACGATAAACAGAAGCAAGCAATTAGATTATACAAAATTTTCGTTTTTGGTAAGAAAGCAAAATTTGTTGGTAACAGACAAGGTTTAAGAGGATCTACAGCTACAATAGTCTCAGAAAATATATCCCAATCATAAGTGTCCGTCACTTTATAAAGTTACCTTTCCTCTAACAATTTTGGTATCCTTGGTCAATCAATATATAAATAGATGGAAACACAGCATAGCTGATGAAAAAAGTGCAGTCTCTACACAATGGTAGAGCAGTGATGATGATTGTGAAAGTAACAACACCTCCCACCGACAGTTAGTGAGGAAGTAGTTCAACAACTATGCACCAAGTAGATATAAATCTAGCTAGTCCATTCACTATTTTACCACACTATAGTTCTTGCAGAAAACATATCCATATACTCAAGACATGGCAGAGTTGAGAGTGTCAAACTGTGAATATAAAAGAACCAAGTATTCGGAAAAAAAATGCAAAAGGTCTTTCCCAACAAATGCCCTAAAGATGTGATCATTAGACCACTTAATCAGCAAAGTACATAAACTCGTCTCCACCAGCAATATGATGTATAACTATCTTGAGTGGCGATAAGGGCAATAATAAATGGTACCTTATCAAAGAAACAAAAAAAAAAGGCAACTTCAAATGGCAATTTCCATAAATAAATCCTTCCCAGAATGAAAATATCCTCGTAGTGGTCAGACAGTATTTTCTTTTTAGCATGCCAAGAGAAAAAGGAAAAAAACAAAACCACTTATATCAGGGTTTAAGAATAGATGCAAAAAGAGAAAATCTACCCAAAGGACGGAAATCAGAAGGGAAATTTTTATAGAATTACCAAAGACAGATTTTTTTTTAGATAATAAATTTTATTGAAAGTTTGGGCGAAAAAAACACTTGTTTACAAGAAGTACACCAAAAGGTAGAAAACCTACAAAAAGATAAGGTTTTCTACAAACGACACCGAATCTTCTATACATTAAAGAATCTCATGGGTGCACCAAAAAGAAATAAGGGATAAGAGGTTATTCCTAAACTACCCAAAATCACTCTTTAAACCTTCAAAAGCACTCCTATTTCTTCTCTCAAAACGACCCACATAAGCGCAAGGGGAGAAACCTTCCACGTCCTACTTATCCATCTTCCATAAATTATATACAGTTAGACCTATCTATAAAAGTCTCGTTTGTTCTGACAAATTTTTGGCTTTTACAACAATTGGTTGTTATATACCCATAACATGAGTCCGGAGCTTAAAGGGCAACTTTTTTCACCAAAAATTCTAAAGGGGCAACTAAAATGTGAAAGAAACCAAAAGGGAAAAAGCATGGAACACCCCACGCCTTAGTGCATCCATTAACGGATGCCGTTTGCAAAAAAAAAAAAAAATTTAGCAAGGTGTGAGGTGTCACACGCCTTGAATCAAAATTTGATTTAAGGCGTGAGGTGCCACACTCCTTGAATCAAAATTTGATTTAAGGCGTGTGATACAACACGACTTGAAAAAAAATTCTCAATATGATGAACCACTTTCAGCTAAAAAAAACATAATGCACCAATGCCTTTAAGCATTAAACAATAGCTAACAAAGATATAAACTTCCATGAAAATCAAATTCCCTAACATAATAACAAAGATTAGGGTGTTCACGGTCGGTTTGGGTCGGTTATTGGTCAAAATCAAAATCAAACCAATATAATTGGTTTCTAAATTATTGAAATCAAACCAAACCAAATATAATATATATTTATCGGTTTGGTTGTTACCTGTTTGGGTCTGATTTAGTTCGGTTATCAACCATACAAGAAAATAAAAGAAATGATTCATTCAAAAGGAAAAAAAAAAGACAACTACTCTTACAAGTAAAGGGAGTTCGAAAAGAGATTGGTTGTGCCCGAGCCAAGAATATCAAGAAAAATAAAGTAGACCTTTTTTCTTTGTCTTGATTTTGTTCAAAAGGACAATTCATTCAAAGAGAAAAAATAAATCCTGAAATTACCACTTAAAATAGTAAGATGACGTACATCTAATACAAGATATTTAAATTATAAATAATTTTTGATGAAAACATATATAGATATTTAAAATTATTCATAACAAATAATTTATTGTGTATATATAATTATAAAATATATATATATATATATAATTTATCAGTTCGATTCGGGTTTTTCTTCGATTTTTTTGAACAAAATCAAAACCAAACTAAATCTTATCGGTTTTTAAAAATGTTAAACCAAACCAAATAAAAATCAGTTTATTTAATCGATTTGGTTTGATTTTCAGATTTGAATCGATTTTTACTCAAACCATAAACACCCATAAAAAAGATATAACAAAGATATAAACATAACTTTTTGATCCAACTTCTATGAAAACCAAATTCCCTAAATTCCATGAAAACCAAATTCCCTAACAAAGATATAAACATAACTTTTTTCAAGTCGTGTTGTATCACACGCCTTACATCAAAACTTTTGGTTCAAGGCGTGTGGCACCTCACGCCTTGCTAAAGAAAAAAAAAGCCCGCAAACGGCATCTGTTAACGGATGCACTAAGGCGTGGGATGTCCCACGCTTTTGTCCTTTTGGTTTCTTTCAAATTTTAGTTGCCCTTTTAGAATTTTTGGTGAAAAAAATTGCCTTTTAAGCTCCGTAAATATTATTTGGTTGTCACAAGCAAAAATTATCCTTTTATTTCTTAATGTTACAAAAAAAAATGTTTAAATTTTAAATTTCAAAAGATATGCATATTTCACTAATTAAAAAATAAAAAAATCCAATACATTATACTAAATGTTAGCACTTTGTCACCACTTTATACAAGATCATCAAGGGAATGAAATCTTTTAATGATGGAAGTGTGTATTCACATAATATTTTTTACCATAAGTGGTGTATTAAAAGTTTCAAAGTATTTGGTCAAAATCTCTAGACTTATTATTGGTAATCTTAAAGATTTATTTCTATAAAGATGATTGTTATATTACCAAAAAATGAAGATAATTATTATAGAGGAGTAATTTTACAAAAAGCATATTGTTATAAAGATGGATGTTGTTGTTACGGGTAAAAAGCTGTTATAGAGGGATAAAATATAATATAAAAAATCGATTCCGGAGAAGAACATGGCTTTGATAGTGAAATGTTATTATATAGGGTGGTTGTTATGAAGAGATCTTACTGTATATACACATATAAAGAGGAGCAACAATTCTGAAAACAATCTTCTTCTCTTTTGAACTGGTAACAATTCTGAAAACAATCTTTTTCTTTTAAAATTATAAATATGGAAAAAATTTAAGTTCATAACTGTTAAATAAAGCTCTTAAAGAACAAAAATGTATGTTTTTGTGACACCAAAAACAAGGGAAAACAACAATCACTTACTTTACGTAAAGAAATAAATCTGATGTTATAATACATTTTAATCATGAAACAGCAATCTCAAAGTCAAAAGTTTTGAGTTATTTGGTATTATCTTTTCTTTTTTATTTGCTACTTTTTATTTCCAGTTTAAGTACAGAAAAGAACTTTCTGAGTACTTACGACTTTTCCATATTCATCTTGGGAAACAATCAGCAATCACACCTTTCTAACTTTAACTAGAAATGCTTCGCAAAGGACTATGACTAGGGATTTGTTTACACAGAAAAATGTGGAGGGAATCATCATTTAAAGGCTGGATTGTTGCTTCCCTCACTTTTTGCCCAAGTCCCTTTTGCAGGGAGGGAAATCTTTTCTTTTGGAAAACATCAACGAAACATGATCTTATTTAGTCACTATAGGATTTTCAGAAAATAAAAGTGCACAATGAAAATATACCTTCAACTTGCTGAAGCTGGTAGGAGTTTTTCTGAGAGTAGTCGTTTGGGTCAGATTTCACCCTCACAAAGCTACCCACAATTTTATCTTCGAAACTTCCAGGGGTCTTCAGAAGATCCTGAACTAAGCTCCTCTTCAAGTACACAAGCTTAATGTTTTCAGCAATAACAGCTGCAAAACAGCTTTTAGGAACAACAGGAACCTTTTTCTTTGGACTCCCTGTAGTTTTTCTTCCCTTGGATGCTATTAAAATATCCTCCTCTTTCGAACTGTTAGAAGATTCATCCTCTGATTCATCATGGTTCTCACTGAAGTGCACTTCCAACAAATCATAGATTTTTATCCGTGGTATAGCTTTCTTTCCGAAAAGGGAATGAAGTCGTGCATCACACATAACCCTCTTTTTCTTTTGTGGATTAAGAAGATCATTCGAATTTACATATTCAGTGACAATCACCGTCACCTCTTGTTGAGAGTATGATCTGCTTGTATCTTTACCAATTGATTGAAGGAATTCAATCAATGGTTTGGATCCCCATCCAACAAACTCTAGTTTCTTGATTTTGACATTTCTCTTTCTTTTCAAAGAAACGGGTAACGGATCCTTGACTTCTTCAACCCAAAAGGAGTCCCCATCCATGCTGTTGGGAATATATGCCAACACGAGCTTTTACACCTCTGGAAAAGCAATTACCACAAACTCATATCATTTAGTAATCTGGACAAGCGCTAACTGTTTCATTACAAATAAAAGCTAAAAGAAAATCCCGAAATGAAATGGTATTTGATGATAAAACAAGCCTCTCCGTCTATCACGGTTGAAGGCAGATGCAATAAAAGAGTTGCACAACAGAACCAAATTCAAACTAATTTACGCTACATCTGATTTTGGTGAAGTCGACTTTTGAACGTCTTTTTCCTCAATCTTTTTTTGAATCTGATCTTTTTACTCAATCTGAACACAACTTTACCTACAAATATATCAAATTTGACCAGTAAATTGATTAGACAAGCCTTATATGTATTCAGGATCTGAACCTCAGCCTAGGGGACTGAAACCAGAGATTTTCATCTGGTCCAGGTCAAATTTATTCTGCACGAGCTTGAATCTTATTTGCCATTATTATAATGAAAAGTAGGTTGTTTAAATATCTAAACAGAGCATCATGAAAGTAGCCATCAGAGTTTTCCTTCTTTTTTTAATGAGTAAGGCCAAAAGTAGATATCAGGCTTAATGAGGAAATCCAAGAAGGGGGTAGATTGTACCTTCTTTTCTACCTCTTATCTCAGAAGTGACTTGAGCGCTGCCACAAGGACTCTTTACAATGATTGATTAGCAATATCACCACTAAATATATGTATTCGTCTTCATAGCATTCATACGAAGTTCTATTCAAGTATCTTTCAAAAATTGTTTCAAATATTTATCTACAAAAGCAACAAGATCTCCCAGATTAGTAGATAAAATTAAAGATTTTCATATTTCAAGCTCACAAAAAGAAACCCAAGAGAATTATGTGATTCATGGTTTACCTTCAGGAGAATATCACTTCCTTGAGTAAAATCTTAAGACCCTCTTCATCTTCTCTCGCTCTCCCTCGCTCTCTCCGTCAAAGACAAACAATGCAGCCACCTGTTTAAAATCGCTGTGTCATTGAATGAAATATACAAATATAGGTGAATATGTGATGTTTTCTCTAGAACTATTTAATATCTCGATCTTAACGCCAAAAAAACAAAAAAAAGTATTTATAAATTCCACACAAGCTTAACTACAAAAGACTATTCATTTGACCAATTTTCATGTACGATCCACGTGTCATTTATAAATTCACCTCTTCTTATTGTGCTAAGGGCCTGTTTGGAAAGTCACATGGTAATTGGAATTGGTGTAATTACTACCTACAATCACACAACAAGTAATTACGATGACCTGTTTGTTTGTCATAACGTAATTACAAGCGTACTGTTTGGTTGCACAAGTATAATTACACATTAAATTACTTTAAAAAAATAATTATCAATAATTTAAACTTAATATTGGACAAATATGTGTCATATATATATATATATATATATATATATGTGTGTGTGTGTGTGCGCGCGCGCGCGTGTGTGTATATTCAAGTTAATAATATTTTAATTTAATTAATCATAAGAATTAAGAGAACACATTTTGTAAGAACATCATAGATTGGATGTTTGATAAAAAAAAAGATTAATATTTATAAATATAATGCCAAACATTATTCAAATATTTGATAAAAAATAATATCTCAATTATAAGTGAAAAATAAACAACATGCAATGAAATAACAAGTCAATAGTACTAAAGCAAATAAATTGAATTCGAAAATATAACTTAAATTCAAAATCCAAAAAAAAAATTGATATAATACTTTTATGTCAAATTCCAAGATAACATAAAATGAGTTTTAACATAACTTAAGTAAATACAATTCAAAAGAAAGGAAAAACATAAGTCTATAATCACATTCAACAACGAAATTCTACTTTAATAACATCACTCATTATATACCAAGTTTGTTAATGACTCATTCTTTTTAATATTAGGAGGTGTAGTTTCTAAAACTAGAATATAACATAGTTACGCTAAAAGAAGAAAATAAACAAAACAAATAGAAAATATGAGCAATTACATGGAATCATAAGAAGTAAAGGTTGAAAAATGAGAAGAAAGAAAATGAAAGATAAATATAAAAAGAAAAATATATTTAAAAAGTAAAAATAATTTAAAACATTAAAAAAAAGGGGAAGACTATCTAATCAACTCAAATCCAATTACCACATGACTTTCCAAACGTGCCCTAAATCTTGAGGTCATTTAAGAGATCTAGAAATGAATTAATTAAATGTGTCATCAAACATTTGTCATTAGTGATTGGAGAAGAAAAGGGAAACAAAATATCAGCAATTGATTATTTTTTTTGAGAAGGTAACAACTGTTTTATATATCCAAAAAAGACTGCACCAAACTTGATGCAGTCAAGGTTAATTACAAAAGGCTAAGATCAATCTCTTATTCCTTAGATTCACAAAGTTTCTATAACATCTACAAAGGATTCATGATCTTCCATGTATACTAATTTACACCAAAAATAAAACAAAGCTAAGCACTTCATCCTCATATCCTGGGTGGAGCTGCATTTATCTTCAAAGCATCTTAGGTTCCTTTCCTTCCACATTGTCTATCAAATACAAGCAGGGACAATTTTCCCTCTTTCCTTCTGTAGCTAAGCTACTATAACTGTTCCAATTTTCTAGAGTCTCCGGGATACTTCCAGGCATTACCACACAAGTCTTTTCAAATTTATGAAAATCCTCCACATCTGACTTGTTATTTTGCAATGTTAAAAAAGATAGATTGATTGTCTCTACCTTTCCTCCACATAGACAGCATGTTGAACACAACTGTAGTCCCCTCTTCATTAAGTTATCCTGAGTTAGCACTGCATTTCTAGTCAGTAGCCAGGTAAAACTGTGATCTATAGAAGATCAAACTAAACTGGATTAGACTTTTTGGTTTCTGGTGCAAACAGAGGATACTGAGTCAATTATAGACATCCAAGGATCTTGTTAGGATTTTGAGTCAGTTTTCCTTATTTTTGATACGTTGTAAATATGGTCTCGGAATGTTACCTTCTCAAAAAAAAAAAATGCTACTTTATAAGGCATTTAATCCCTTCCAAATCAGTTTCCGAGGCCAACGATGTCCATAGCTCAAGGGAGGTAATAACCTTGACACGCCGACTACAACCTAATGACTGTTTATTGAGGAATACTTCTGTTAAATGAATTGAAGTTTTACACGGGCCACTTAGAAGAAATAAATGTTTGAACCCAGCCAAGTCATAAGGAAGAAATTTTTTTTTATCAAGAGGTCATAAAGAAGAAGACTTTTCTTTTGCGGAAAAAAAAAGTTTCAAGGACATGCTTTTTTTAAAAAAAACTGGTAACTGTTTTCCGTATTCCTTAGCATTAAGGGCTATGTTGGCCACCTCCAAAAGATGTCACAAAAAAAGGAAAGAAAATACTTACACGGATCCTATAAAGTCCACTAATTGGATCTCTTCCTCTATCTCCTGTTCTTTACATCAAAATCCTAGTGAAATAATTACTTTCCACTTGATCTTTTCTATAGTACATTCTTTTCCTTCAAAAATTCTCTGATTTCTTTCTTTCCAGATTATCCACCAAATAGACTGTTTCCCACCATCTCTTTTGACTTTTACTACCTCCCTCCTGATCTAGCAGCTTAGTAGATATGATGTGTGTTCTGGCATGATCCAGTTAACCCTGGCTATATTTGTGAATAAGGCCCAGATCTGTGTTGTTACCTTACAGTGAAGGAACAGATGCTTGATTGTCTCCAAGGAAACACCTTGAAGCAATGTTAATACCCCTTTTCTGCATAGACTGAGTCAAGCAGGCTCTTTTGGCTACCGACCAAGTAAAACATTTTGCTTTAGTTGGAGCCACACTCTTCCAGATTGTCTTCCAAGGACCTGCACTTCTTCCTGCACTACCAAAAAGATCTCAGAACACCCCATCCTTGTGATGCCCCCGCACCAATCTGGTGCCAGGGAATCCCCCAATCAATTTCAGAAGTTCTACTACCTCAACTATCTCCCAGTCATTAAGTAGTCTTCTGAATACTAAATTCCACCCCTGTGGGGACCACATTTCCACTATTCTGTAGTCAGGATTTGAACTAATTGAATAGACGCTAGGGAACAGGTTCTTCAGAGACCCTTGCTCACACCATTTATCTACCTAGAATTTTGTTTTGTCCCCCCTGCCCAATTGATCTTTGTGTTGTGCTTCAGATTTCACGAACATGCTTATTAAAACAAATCAGTTATTAATCTTGAATTTTTATTTATTCTTTTTTTATAACCGTGGTGTTCGGACAGCTTGCGCGCACCTCAACTAATTTCATGGGATACCTGCTACCTCCAACCAGTAACAGGTACCAGGTAACCCTGTCCACCAAGACTTGGACGGATGGAAGAAATCACCTAATGTTTGTTGTCTCCACTGAGATTTGAATCCTCCCACTTCATTGACCACTAGGACACACCCTTGGGAATTAATCTTAAATTTTCTAATCAAATAATAGCAAACAATCATCATACGTGTATAACCTATTTAGTTGAATGTGACAAAAATAACAAAAGGTATTTCTTGAGAAAAAGATTGAATACATGAACGTAAGTTCTTGTATCCATTTATTTGAAATGGAAAATGGGAATCAACTTTAAAGTAGGTGGTATTACTATGGAAACTAATAAATACAGTGCAACGGTATGGTGCTTACAACATTCATACTACAAATGCATCGAGAAGTAAGAAAGATATTCAATGCTCAAGAACAATTAGAACATTTCTTCAAAAAAAAATCACAATCTTCCAGTGTCCTCCTCATTTTCTTCTCCATTCCAGCTGTCCAGGAAAATCAATTTGGAAATCTTCTCCACCATAATACTCTTCTTTTAATTGACGTGTTTTATTCGTAACAGACCAGTCATTTTATAAGCAAATACGCATTTAACAGAGTGTTTGTGAGTTGAGAGATTCACTAAGGAGGGATAGAGGAGAAGGCCAAGAAAGTTAGTAGGTTGCTCGCAATTGATGGAGTTCATTTGAGTTTCTGGTGGCTGACCCAAACAAAGAACAAGCATTCAGGAGTTAAGGGTGAATAGATATAGAACCAAGGTGAGGATAACCAAGGGTAAGGAACATATACCATTGGTACCAATTAAATCAAATGTTGGATCTCATTAAACACACTATCTCTGAAATTCAATTCAATTCGTAAATCACACAAAATTCCTTTTTCTTTTTTTTTTTATGACCGTGGTGTTCGGGCCAGCTTTCGCACACCTCAACTAATTCCTTGGGGTACATATCACCTCCCACCAGCAACAGGTACCAAGTAACTCTGTCCACCAAGGATAAAACAGATGGGAAGAAATCACCTAGTGTTTTTTGTCTCCGATGGGATTTGAACCTGAGACCTCATGGTTCTTAACCCACTTCATTGACCACTAGGCCACACCCATTTATGCAAATCACACAAAATTCCTAAGTGGATTACTTTCTCAAATTTGGAGCAATCAACTGAAGAAGTTCCTATAGAATGAAGCAATCAAGAGAAACCTATTTCCTGAAAGAGAAAAGAAGATCTGTCTCTCGCACTGAAAACTACTTTACTTCCTTCACTTCCTATACCATTTCTGATCAATCTAGTGTCCCCTGAAAGATAACCGCTAGAACTTCTGTTCATATCATAACCTAATAACAAATTTAACCTTTTTTCCTTTTCAAGAATCCAGTGTCATCAAAAGCCATCATTTCGTAGCTTAAATTGATGAAGCCATCTGAAACTAGGGGTTAGCTTTGTGGACAAAGCCATGTGCTTCAAAGAAGTGTTTGCTTCCGACAACGAAGCACAAAGTGACCCCAACAAGAAACGGTCAACTTTTTTGAAACTATTTCTAGTGAGTTGCATTAACATTGACATAATAGTATAAGGGTGTTTAACACTATTCAACATGGTAGCAAAGCATGCTAACGTCCTAGGTTTAAGAGTCACTGTCATCCACCAACAAAAAAGAATTACGTGCTTGGTCCCAGAAAAAGAATCAGGCCTAGGCCTACATGTGAGAGGGCATGTTCCAGACCAAAATTAAGGAATAAAATGTTATGAGACAGTTCACACAATTCAAAATAAAATGCTCCATCCGAAGGAAGTAAATTGATAAGCTTCTCTACTATTTACCCACCCACCCCCGGTCAGGGAGTAAACTAAATAATCAACGAATTCAGCCTTACTATACCATCTTTTCTATCTATATAAACATAACCCACACTTATGGTTCCAATAGAAACCCATGTTACTTAACTGTCCCAAATTTCCAAATTGTTGCCCATTAGGTGTTCCTCTCTCACTCCACAGCAAAATGCTAAGACCTAAGTTTCGCAGACTCTTCACTTTTGATGCTTACCCAAAATACACTACTTTTGGAGAATTTGACATGCACCCATTGACATTTTTAATTTTTAAAGAGTCCGAGCAACATAAAGCAAAACAGTTACTCTTGCATACATAATCTGATAGTTTCAATTGCAAGGAAGAAAATGTACAAAACACACCCTAAGTCCTAACTCGTTCAGTAAAAATTACATAACATTCCAGAAAAAGGAAATACTTTTACAATAAAAGGGAAAGAAATTAATAAATATCACACACAGAGAGAGAAAAAGAAAAAAAAAAGCCTAGTAAACCAAATGATACCTGTGAAGCAGTGGCAGCAGCAAAAGATTGTAGAGACTGAAAATGTAGATAGAATTGAACTGAATGTCTCAATGGGTTATAGGAAAATACAACAGTTTTTTTTTTCTTTTTGAGAAAAAATCAAACGACAAAATTTATGTCAAGCAAATAAATTAGAGTCGAATGGGAACTGGGTTTATTGAGTTTTAACCTAAAGAGCGAAAATTCACCGGCAAGTTGAAGCAAAAGGGGAGAATAGCGAGTGTCGCCTGAGAAGAAAAGGAATATTGCTCTTTGTTTTAACGCTATGGGTTTTTGGCGAACGTTATAAGTTTTGTCGCTTTGTTTCCAGATTGCTGCACGGTTGTTTGACTCGCCTTTCTCTTGACAAGTGTTTTCTTGTTAGGCTGAGATTATAAATTAAGCTTGTTTATTTATACTCAAAATTCTTTTTAGTCTAGACTATAAGTATAAAGACCATTATAGGTTATTTGTTTATATTTCAATGGGACTATAAGTACATAAGTAGCTATTCAGGTGAAAATATTTGATAATCGGATGGTCATGTAAAATCAAAAGACATATAGTAGTTAAAACAAATCAAAAAACATTGTAACAAAGTGTTGAGATTCATGTTCTTCAACGAGTTCATAGGTTTTCTTTTTCACCGTCTGTAAATCATTTTTGTGACACGCAAAAAAAATCAGTAGTATTTCAATTTCTCTTTCTCTTTTTCTGTCGACACGTGATTATCACGTGTGTGTTAACCTGCGTTTTGCCAAAAAATGGAAAAAAGGGGACGACTTAAGAAGGACATCAACAAGGATCCTGAGGAAGAGGTAATGTGTGCTATGGTGATTCTTTTTGAGTTTATCTACTATCATATCATTTATCATTTTTTACTATTATATATAAAAAAAATTGCTAAGAATAGCTAGGATTTCCAGAAGAAGATGTCATTCGTTTGATGAGAAATAAAAAGGAATATCGAAAATTCGAGTTTTAAATAAATAAGTCAAAAATGTGTGTGAAATTAAATTATGAAAAAGAACAAAAATTAAAGAAAAAATGATTTGAAAAAATAATAATAAATGAAATTAGAAAAGGAGAAAAAAAGCGAAAAGAAGAAGAGACATGTATAATGTATTAAGTATTTTGATAACTAATTCATAAGAAAAAATAAAATATATATTATATCAATTATATATTTTTTTTAAAAGGTGAACAAATTTTTTACTGTATCAATTATCTTTCTAATTGAATAAAAAAATTACAATAAGAAAAAAGAGCAACAAAAAAGTGAATAAAATTAAATTATGGATAAAAAATAAAAATAAAATATACAAATTAAATTAGAAAAGAATAAAGAAAACGAGAAAGAGAGAAATTAAAACAAAACAAAAAAGAACGGAGAAAACATGTGTATGAAATATTATGATAAAGAAAAAATCATATGATTTGGTGGGGGGACACAAAAGGAGAAAAAACTAGAAAAGAAAGAAAGAAGTAGATAAACAAAGAAGAAAGGGAGAGAAAAGAGGTATACCTACAAAAGCTACAATGCATATATGATCTAATTAGTTTGATAATTATACAAGTAAGTGAATTAGGGAGGTTAATTAGATTAATTTTTTTGTGAGTATTTATATATATTTCTTTATTAAAAGAATTATTTTGATATTTCTTATTTTTTAAGTAATAATCATATCTTTCTGATTTGGAATAATATTACAAAAATTAAAAATATTTACTTGTAAATGAGCAAATCAGTAGCGTCACAATTATTTTTTTATATTGATACTGAATGTTTAGTTAATTGTATTAAACTTTGTTTATCTGGTAGATACTTCAAATATTGATTCTGCTTTTAAGTTGGATAGTTTCTTATTTTCAATAATACCTCCCTTGTGTTATATACTACCTTTTTTAGATTAATATAATTTGATATTTAATTCACTATCGTGTGAGAGTAAAGATAAATGTAATGCATTATAAATTTAAAATAAAATACAATATTATGTTTTTGTTATCTCGAATAAAGTTCACTCCAAGAAGAGAAATTTGAAATCAAATATACAAAAAGATGATATTATTAAAAAAGTGTGAAAAAAAATTCAAACACTTAGCAAAAATAATGTTAAACAATGGTGTTTTCGTACTTACATTGCCCCTCCCTCGCCCGCCCCCCCCCCCCCCTCCTTTTTCATATTGGGTGTGTTTGATATGATTTTTCATGAAAAATAAGTGAAATTTTTACTCTTTTTTTTTTTAGTATTTGATAAGTAAGCAAAAAATATTATTCTAAGAATATTTATATGTATATAGCAAAATATATGAGGGTAGGATGAGGTGGGAGTGGGGCTCGGGGGTGATGGGGAGTGGGATGGTCAAGGGAGAGAGTTTGGGCCTTGGGAGTGTTGGTGGGTGGGGAAAAGAAAAATGAACTTGAAATGTACTTACATCCAATTATACCAAATTCAATTTTCAGGGTGACTTCCCAAACAGGCTCTTAATGAATTTGTTTTCCCTATGTTATTAGGAAAATTATTTTTCTCATTTTTAAGAAATTTATTTTAGTAGAGAAATTGTTTTACAAAACATTTTGACCAAGCAAATATGAAAAATATTTTTCTCCTTACCAAACACACTCATTATGTTGTTAAAAGATATTAAGTAACTAATAACTTAATTATAAATTTACTTAAATGCTTCAATAAGTTTGTTTGAAAAATGTAATATTATAAGAATATCAAGTTGGTTACTGTATTTGAAAAAATCAAATTTGTTACATATATATTTTCTCATTTTAAAGAAAATTATTTTTTAACATAAATATTTTTCACAATATTTTGACCAACCACAAAACATGAGAAATGTTTTCTTCCCTATCAAACACACTCATTATGTTTTTAAAAGATATTGAGTAACTAATAACTTAATTATGAATTTACTTGAATACTTCAATAAGTTTATTTAGAAAATGTAGTATTATAAGAATATCAAGTTGATCACTATATATATCCAAAAAAAAAATCAAATTTGTTATATAATTGTTAAAAGAAAACATAATCAATACATTTCTTGATACAATAAATACGTTAATATTAAAAGTCAAAAAATACGTCATAATTATAACTATTTATATTATAAATGCAGAAAACAATTATGAAAAAATACGAGAAAATTCAAAAAAAATCAATCTATTCTACCCATAAAATTTTAGTTTGAATTGGCCATGAAAAGCTAACGCGTGAAATTCATTCTATTGTGAATGGGAGTACGATTTACTGAAGAAAGGGATTGTACCCTTCTTCTACTTTTAACAATGTGCAAAATTTAAAAAAATAAATTTTCTTGACCTATTTCAATTCGCTTTAAATTTATGTAAATTATTAAGTTTGATCAAATCAAATC
The DNA here is from genome assembly GCA_003996215.1 of Jaltomata sinuosa. Classification (NCBI taxonomy): domain Eukaryota; kingdom Viridiplantae; phylum Streptophyta; class Magnoliopsida; order Solanales; family Solanaceae; genus Jaltomata; species Jaltomata sinuosa. Next base: position 111,064 of record QJPP01002400.1, read on the forward strand.
ATTCAAAAACGTTTTAGACACCTTTATTACAATTTTTTTTAACAAAATAGATTGTTATTTGAATTTTGATTGAAGTTTTAATAAATAAATTTATTAATTATATAAACATCAATCTTAATGCTTGTAACTGGAAAAAAAAATAGTAATTGCAATTACAATGAAATAAAATTTAAAAAATTTATGGCACATTATAATATCATGTTAAAATAATTTTTTGAATAATCAATGTAACTGAAAAAAATTGTGATTTCATGTCTCTTAATAAAAAAAACTTAATTTTTGGCACTTTTTTGCTCGATCAACATATATATTTTTATCATAATTTTATGAATAATATTTCAATCAATTTTGTTCAAAAAAACACAGAGTATCATCCAAAATTTATTTTTAAAAAAATATTATTATGGTCAAAATTTCTAGAAATAACTCTAAAGATATTTTTTTTAAATATGAAATTAAATCATCTTATAAACAATATCATGCAATTGATTTGATGTTTAAGATATCAACGATTTCAGAAATAAAAAACATAATAAGGTTTCAACTGATTTCATCAACATTTTAAGAATTAAATAAATTTTATGTGGGTTATGATTTGAACCTTGAATCTTGAAAATATATTAACTCTTACAATTTAAGAGTTACGAGATGAGCCACATGTCAAATCAAAAAATTTAACGAGAGAAATAAATATTCTAAGATCCCAATTTAAAACTGCAAAAATCTCAACAAGAAATTTCAAGATTAAAAAAATTTAATTTCTATTAATTATTAAATTTTGATTCTAAATCACGCTTCTAAGCTCTGATACTATATGTTAAATTTTAAACATGATAAATTCTAAATCGATTATAATAATAGAGTATAAAATAAATAAATAAATAAATACTAGTAGGTATAACAATTAAATCATATGTTAGTTATTTGCGTAACGCAAAGAATAGAAAAAATAAATACATTATAAATAAGATAAATAATTTTTTTTTAAAAGTAAATTTTATAACATGTGATATAATGACTTTTTATTTTTTATCAATGTTAGCTATCCGTTTCTCAATTTAACTCTCCTCTCTTGCAATAACTAATCTTGCCAAATCCTATATAAAGGGTGGCTTTGATGAACATAAACATGCACCAAAAAAAAAAACTTTTTCTCTTTTCTCTCTTAAGTTATTTTTTAGTCAATCGATTTGGGCAATCTCTAAATTTTTAGCCACGAGTGCATGTGTTTGAAAGTAATTGTGAAATCTTGGGAAGCGATCAGCTACAACGATGTGCATCAGAGTCGTGTCAAAATTACTTTCAACGCAGTGGCTTATCACGATACAGTAATTATGACTATTCGCTTATTATTTTTAATTTTAGTTCAATATCAATATTGTAATATATTTTTCAACAGTAGGATTGAACGACATACTTGTTTATGCTATAATGATTGTAAAATGGACCAAGTTTTTTTTTCAATTACACTTACACAAGATGATGGCGTCAATACAATAACTATCACACACTTATCTATCACTCTCTTGGTGTGGTTAGAGGTAGGGATCTAACTGCAATAATTGAATTTAAGTGGACCTTTTTATTACATATTTTATTGAGTTAAACCTACACTCATCGCCTCACTGGATTCATTGGACACATAAAATGAATAACTCAATATTAATTATCACATTTATAATTAGGCTCATGTTATGGATTATCATACAAATCGAAACAGTTAAAATATAAATAAAATATCAAAAATAAGATAAGCTTGATTCTTTAATATTATAATTATAAGGTAATATAATTACGAAGTTTTGGGCTAAAATCATCCCTGAAGTATAACCCATACTTAGGGTACATCCTTATGCTATTGTAAACAAAAAACATCCTTTTAACTGTCCCAACAATTTCAATAAACATCCTTCTGTTAACTTAAGTTAAAAAACTAACAACTGAAATAAACCCATGTGCCTAACATGTGATTTCCCCCCAAATAATCTCCCTATTATGTCGATTGATTTCTTCATCCTTCGGGAACCATAGGCACAAAAGCTAAACTCTTCTTTCATGCTTCTGAGCTGAAAAATAATCTGCTCCAACTCTTCTACCTATTAATCTATTGAAAGAGCTATGGATTTAATGCAATTTATCTTCCTATAATATAGTTTTGCCTCAAAGAACAAGGTAAAAGTCAAGTCCAAAATTTTTCTCTTCTTTCTTGTTTCGACAGTATTTAGTTGATTACTATAGATGATGAGGTTAGAATGTTAGTTTCTGTTCTCATTGTCTTGAAAGAACTATTGTATTTGCTAAGAATAAGTAGAAAAAATCATGATCATATCTGCTATGGCAATGTAAAATGGCCCTTACCTATTTGATAAAATGTCTGAACCATTCAATCATCAAAGTTTTTCAAATGGTTAAGACGTTCCCTTCACTCGTATTTTTCGACAATCTTCATTCTCTCTTTTTTTGAATAATTCCTAAATATCGATCCTTCATAACTTTAATATTCAAGTCTTCACCTGATTCGGGTATTTTACATTCAAAAGTTATTGATTTGGTTGTCCTGCAAGATTCTACTGCATGCCTTTTTACCATCAGGCCTACATGGGTCCTTTAAATCCACCAGACCATATTCGAGGAGTTGTGAGGAGTTGTTTTCAGTTGACTATTGCTGAAAATCACATGTTGAGACCCTCTTGAAGTGAGAAGCACACCACGTTCAACTTATTTATAATTATAACAAAAATCGAGTGAAATTTCACGTTCATGCTAAACTAATTTGTATTCTTTGATATTCTTTTCTTTATGTCTTAAATGTCTAACTAAGAATATTTCCTCTTTTTGTGATTGTAGAATCAAGATCATGACTATTTCAATTGGAAAGGAAAGAGCTTGACATAAATTCGACTTAGGTGATTCAAACACTTTCATGAAAAGTGATTGGTCTCAAAACACAACTTGAAGATTGTTACATGAAAGAAAAGCACTTGGAGAAGAAGTTAATGTCATGGTTACACGAGCAAAGAACTCCTGAAATTGAAAAGAGAAAAAAATGAGATATTAAAGTTGTAGTGAAAGTAGCCGTTTGATGTTATATTAGTCTCGCTTTGAACTTCTTATATTAAACGTATTTTATATATTTGTCAAGTGCAATAAAAAGTACTCTAAGTTGCGTTAGCTCATTTGTTTTTCTTCTTTTTTTCACCTTGAACATTTCAACACTTCAAACTAGTAATAAATCAGCAAAAAAAGTGATAAATCGACAGAAAAAATCACCAAACTAACAGAGAAAAGCTCAAATAAAAAAAAGCATAAAACAACCAATAATAAATAAAAACAGCGACGCAGCAGGAATAAACAATAAAAAAACTGAAAAACAGTAGAAAAAATTAGCAAAAGGACAATGAACTAGTAGAAAACAACATAGTAGAAAAAACCACCAGAAAAACTAGTAAATCAGTAAAAAAAATAGCAAAAAAACTTGCAAAACAACACCAAACTAACACAAAACAGCAACGTGACAAAAAAACTGTTAAAATAGCAAAAAAAAAACAGCGCCAACTAGTAGAAAACAACAACGCGATAGAAATAACAGCTAAAAAAATTGTTATATCAGTAAAAGAAATAGCAAAATAACATTACACTAGCAGAAAACAGAACAAAAATAGCAAAACAGAGCCAATTTTCTTTAGCGAAGCAAAAGAAAAACAAAAAAAGAGATCGAAATAACAGAAAAACAGTAGAAAAACTAATAAAGTTTAGTATTCATTAAATCAACAAAAAAAAAATGGACAGCAAGATGACTAACATATCATCAGTTTGATACACATGAACCCAAAAAACTCAATAAATCAAAAAATATATTTTCTTCAATTGTTGATGCTTTGTTGAGATGACGAAAAAATGTAACTTTGATGGCTGACTTGAGATTTACCCTTTCTAACCTGAAATAAGAAATTAAAATATTAAAAAAAATTAAACTATTGAAATTTAAATATGAATATTTAAATATTCTTACCGGTAGTTTTTCAATATTATGATAACTTGATGTTCCCTCAACCATGATAAAGTCCAACTACAAGGGTAGTCCGATGGATGAATTTCAACGGCATCAGAGAAAGAATTGCAACTTCTACTATTGTGGTCTGGTCTACCACATTTTTTACAATCAACTAATTTTTGTTTTCGTTTTAACTTCATCCTGCTAGCTCATAGCTCATCATCTTCTTTCTTCCTTAATCTTTGTTTTTTCCCCTTTCTTCTTCTTCTTCAAGTAAGAAGGTGGCAATGGTGGAGGATTCTGTGACTTAGGCCATAAATCAGGACCATTCATAGGCAATATCGAAGCTTCATAAATTTTTTGATATTTCTCGACCTTGTAGCATTCATCGACGTAGTTTAAAACTTTATCATTTTTCAACTAAATAGATGATATAGCATGCTTACAAGGTACCTGAAAGTTTCCATGGCCTACAACTGCATGTCCTGTTATATAAGTCAACAACCTAAGTATCACCTTCAACAGGCTTAAGCACTTCATAGTTCCACATGTTTGACTTTTTAGGAATAACTGGCAGCATCCTCCATAATTTTGGCTAACTTCTTCTTAACAGTAGGACAAATATCGCTCAAATTCCATTTTTCAGCTTTCTCCCTATTTGAATTAATTCTTATCATGAGCAAGTGCCTAATGGTCTCCAAAAGTTTAACAATTGATTTATCCCTCACATCAAGAATAAACTTATTAAACACCTCACATTGATTGTTCAAAAGAATGTCACACTTAGGAAGCGAAGAAAAAAGTGATCTTGACCATTCACTAGGCAATTTAGTAGAAAGCCATGCATAAGCATCCTTATCTAACTCAAACAAAGCAGCCATAGAAGTATCAAACCTGTCAATAGCTGTTGCTAAAGCTGCCTTCCGAAGAGCATTTTTTAATGTCATTCCACAAACTCCAGCTTTCTTGAAATTGCTATGCAAGTGTCGCACACAAAATCTATGAGAAACACCGGGTAACACTAATTCAAAAGCTTCAAGAAGTCCCTTTTGCTTATCTGACATAAAAGTCCACAAGTATGGCTCTTCGATTTCAAGATCGTTCATCAAATATGTTAAAAATCAACGCCACGTTTCTTTGTTTTCCTTCTCAACTACTGCATAAGCTATTGGAAAGATGTTGTTATTCCCATCTAAAGTAACTGCTGATAATAAATGCGCCCTATACATAGTAGCCTTTAGCCAACACTCTTCGACCCCAACAATCTTTCGACAACCAGCCTTGAAACCTGCTTTATAAGCTGCAAAACAAACATAAAACCTCTGAAATTTCAGCGGCTTGTTAGGAATCTCATTTGAAATTAGTTTCATGAAAACAGAAGTTCCAGGGCTGGTTCGAACAATTTCATTGCGATAATTTCATAATATACTAAACTGCTCATTTATATCCCCATCGATCATTGCAATAGCTTTTTCCTTTGCCCTTCTTGCTTGATGCGTACTCACATGTAATCGTAATTCCCTACTCAATGTATCTCTGAATTCTGATGTCTTCCAATTCTTATTTGATCTAACCCTATCAACATACTTCCTTTCAATCCAACTAGAAGTGATACTTTCATTGTTATAATTTCACCCAAAACAAGTATGCTCGGGGACAAACGTCTTTATTTGAAAAGATGTGTCCCTTTGCATCGATGAGCCCAATATCTTTCACTTACATTCATTTTTTCTGCATTTGGCCCTAGCTCTTTCTTTGTCATCTTTGATCCACTAGATTGACTTTCCTATTTTGACTTGATTTGCAAGCACGGCTTCTTTGAATTCTTTCTTATTACCGAATATCATTTCCAACTCCAATTTGGGATTAAGGGCATCTATTTTTAGATTGTGCTTTGGAAAGTCAATTACTTCATTTTCAGAATTGCAATCACTATTCAAACTCCTTGTATCATCAGAATCTACACAATCTGAATCACCCTCCACATTCTGCATCTTTCTTTGCATCTCTTCACTTATATGATCTTGATTTCCATCATTTTTATTATGTCTCTGATTTATAGTGATCCCAAAAGATTCATCAGAAGGATCAATATTCTTAGAAAATAACATATCATCTTCCTCAAATAAATAATCAGAATCTTCAAAATCATCATCATTAGAATCATCACTATTTGCTTCTGTATCAACAGTTGCCTATTCCTCATTAGTGGGGCACTGGCAAAGAATTCATTCTCGTCTTCTGGTGATATTGATTATCATCATCATAGAAATTCAAATGTTCAAAATATATCTCAACCACTTTGTCCTTTGGAATGCAAGTAGCAATTTTAGTTGCTTCAATGTTGCTACCAACTAATCGAACCTTATAAAGGGTTGAACCATACTTGTGCCAAAACACCACAGACTCTTTGTCATAACCACATTGTTCAGCCATACTTTTAAAGTCTGATAAATTTATCATTGTCCCATTTACATAGTCAAAAAATTTAACTTTTTCACCTATGTAGCCTCTTGTCGAACCACGCACAAATAATCCACCGTGATATATTTTAACTGTGAAAAGGGATGCCTCAGAGATAGGATTTGCACATAATATCACAAATATAAAACTCTTTCTTATATATATATAAAATATTAAATATACAAAGTCAAGAAAGAAGTACAAGTTCAATATAACTAATATTAGAATACTAAGTACAAAGTAATAAAAAAGTTATTGTATATGATATTAACAAATGCTTACAGATCTTGAATATCGACAATACCATAGTTAGGTGTGGATGATCGGTCACTCAAACTAAGAGCCAACATTCTCCTAGTGTTTCTTATTCTTCAACCCATAATCTGGTGCTTTTAAGAGTGAAAGAAATGGTTAGTTTGAGAAATAACAAAAGTACTATAGAAGTAAAAAAATCCAAAGCTTTTAAAAAAACTATTATTTTTTTTACCTTATTTGTGAGGCTTGGAAAGAAAAGATATAGAAAATGGCCCTGGCTTCAGTTCTTCTTCTACAAGGAAAATAACTTGTCACGATCTAACCCGTCGTGAGTGGCACCCACCCAACCCCCGGATGAGCGAACCAATAAAGTTCCACCCTTGTCTAGACTAACAGCCTAAAACCAGTAAGCATCAAAGTAAACTAGCAATGAAAATAAGATCAACTACTCAAAATACTTATCATAATTAATAATCTGCGGAAAATTCCACCTAGGAACTGAAAGTCATCATACCAAACATCAATACCAAATCTAGAGTACGGGGATGCAACCCCAAATAAAATAAGAATAGTTTTTAAGTCCAAATAAATGGACTAAAACTCTAATGATAATCCCAAGGTAGCTCGAATCGATAGCTCACCCTTGAAGATCGGAAACGTCGATGCTAAATCTGAGGTCTCGTCTCAGCTGCCGGAAGATTTCCTGTACTCACCAAAAGAAAGACAAGTGCAGTATCAGTACACCAACACTGTGTACTGGTAGGATCATCAGCCAGTATTCAAGAAAATAGTATATAAATAGTACACAAAATTCAGTAACAAGTATGGCAAACATGCAACAATATCACAGGCATCTCTAGACTATAGGTCTCTACCTAGCTTATTACCGCATGAATCCATCTCTTACAGTTCTATTCCACCAACAAGAATAACCATAACCACACCTTATCGTCTAGCCCGAACCCACATTGGAATCCCCTCTAGACAACTACCATAAGAAGTGATTACCCGGCCTAAACCAAGACCAATTCAACAGTCATACAATAGTTCCCGGCCACTCAAGGACCACCAATCAATAACACTTTTCAATAACAACTCGGTCCACTCACGAAATCAATATCAAGTATCACATTCAGTAAAACAACCCGGTCCTCTCATGGAACTAATATCAACCAATGCAATACAATAATCAATGAAACAGTGCAAGATGCAATAAAGTAAACCCGTACCAGGCGTGGTACCCGTGCCAATCGAATGTTATACCCGTACCAGGCGTGGTACCCGTGCCAACCATGTGTTATACCCGTACCAGGCATGTTACCCGAGCCAACCGAATGTTAACAACAACAATCAATAGAATGAATGCACACCCCTTGTAAAGCCAACAAGTAAAAACCATTCAAACATAGACTGTAAACCGAACTTAGACATTCCGCACAAATCCCCTAAGCAATGTAATGCACACAATTACTTAGACAACGAGTACAATGAATATACACATTCGCAGAAATACGAAAGCCATCACTTACCTCAAATGTTCCAAGCTCTATTCAACCTGAGCTTTCCCGTGTTCCGGATTCTTCTCACGTTCTTGGTCTAAAAATAACACATAATGCATACAATTAACATACATGCATGTACATTACCCGGATTATACCAAATCCCCAAACCCCAGGCCACCCATGATCATCCCACCCTTTTCCCGGGCTTTTCCACCGTTAATTCTCCTAGTCTTATCATTTTTATGGACAAAACAGGAAATTAAACAGTCTATGATCATTTTAACGTACCTAAATCAACACCCAAGAACATACATGTTTGGAATCTCCTTCTTCCCCGAATTTCATCATCCCTAGGTCATTCCAACCTTCCCCAATTTCCCTCCTAGCAATTCTACCGCATAGAAAATGTAGTACAAAGTGTGGGGAACGAAAACCTTACCTTAGGAATGATTTTTGGCGGAGGAATGAAGAAAATCACTTGAATTTGCCCAGCCCTTCCCCCAAAATAAACTTGTGAAATTCTGATGTTTTGAGAGTTGTTTCTGCATTAAAAACCCATCGGCCCGCTATAGCGGGGACCGCTCCGCTATAGTGTTCATCTGCCGCTATAGCGGTCTTAAGTGAGTTGACCGCCGCTATAGCGGTAATTTCTACCGCTATAGCGGTGGCCGCTATCGCATGTGACAGCGCTCGTCACGGGCAGAAAGTCCATAAATTTGCCAATTTTGTCTATTTCACAACACACTTGGTTCCCCCGACGTCCCGAAATAAACCTTTCACGTCAAATGCGATTCCGGAAGTTCTACTTACCCAAATTCGATTTCGAAAAGTCCCCCGGACTCCTTTATGTCTTGGCTACGTGGAAAACTAGCTCAATCCAAGACACCTAAACTCATTTTTACCCGAATTTCCCTAGACTCTACCTCGCTCCAAAATCGGTCGAGGCTAGCCTAGCCCAGAATTTCAAACTCCCAAACTCGGAGTTTTCTAACTCTAAAACTTGGCACGATTGAACTACCCCTAACGACGGACCCAGTCGTTACACAACTAGTATGGTTTCTATAGATTACCTTTGAAGTTCACAAGGACAGAAAGTTATGTTTTTGAAGCCAAAAGTTCTTCTGAATATGGAAGATATCGGGCAGGATTTGAAGGAAATCAATCGACATAATGGGGAGATTCTTTGGGGGGAAGTCACATGTTAGGCACATGGGTTTATTTCAGCTGTTAGTTTTTTAACTTAAGTTAACAGAAGGATGTTTAATGTAATTATTGGGACAATTAAAAGATATATTTTGTTCACTATTGTAGCATAAGGATGTACCCTAAGTATGGGTTATACTTGAGGGATCGATGATTTTAGCCCAAAACTCTATAATTACGTGTGACAACAAATGCAGTATATCTACTCGTTCGAATTTTTTAGCATGTACATAAATTCTTATTTTTTATCTTTTACAAATATTTTTATATTTATATATTGTGATTCATATGTATCACGTTAAAAAGAACATAAATATTTTTATATATAAGTTCATTGCCTTGAACTTTTTCATTAAAAATAACCTCATATTTTATTGTTAGTGGCACCATTAAAAATAACATACTTTAATAAATTCTCATATATTATGTATTTTTATTGGTACAATTTGATTTAAGTATTAAATACGGTAAATTTTTATTATTTTTAATAAGTGAATGCTAATATGTTAGTCTTTTATGAATTGTTTAATAGAGTGTATGAAAATAGTATTGAATAAGTTGAATTTATAATAATATATTTTTACTTTTCGGGAGGGCGAAGGAGGAGGGGGGGGGGTGGAGGGGGGGATCCTATGACCCCATAGATATTTTAAAAGTATTTTTTTGATATTTATCAATTGTCCTAGACAAGAAATTAATCCTTTGTTATATCGTTTGTACACATTTATTAGAGGGTAAAAAGACAAAAAAGAAGAAGATCATTATCACTCATTTACACTCAAGACAATCGCAATTAGAAAAGAAAATAACATTTTTGAGCTTCAATCCCTTTCGTTTATCACTATGAATGATGTAATTAAAGAAGAAATGAAAAATAATAATTATTTTTTCCCCATATGTCCAATAAATATCAAAAAAATATCTATAAAAATATTCAAAGGGTCATAAAATTCACAAAAGGTAAGAGTGTATTACTGCAAATCTGACTATTATATGTTGAAATTAGTTATGCAGCGGTATGAGATTATTTCTTATCCACTGTTTTTTTTACTATAGTAAAAATAACATGTATTAAATATAAAAAAATATTTATTTATAAAAATATTCTCCACATTTTGTAGCATTGTATACTTCAAGAAACTTTAAGGTCAATCCAATCTTTAATCATGTTTATCCATGTACTACTAACTCTAATATTACTAATGTCATAATTTGTTATATATAAGAAGAATAATGAATAATGTGTATAATTAATATAATATATTAACTATACATAAATTAAAAATACTATTCAACAAGGATTAAATAATATTAAAGCTAAATATTATGCCAATATGCACGTGAAATTAAAAATACAACAAATATAAGTTTAGTTATATCAGTTTTTCTTTAGATTACAAACGATAAGAAGCCTATACTACAAATTGATTTTTTTTTTAAATTTGATTGTTAGCTTGTCTCACTTTTTTTTATTTAAAAAAAGATAATTTTATGATATGTCTTTCTCTTGACATTTTTTATTTTTTCTTTATATTATTTTAATGAAATCGAGTGTTAATTCTCTTTCATAATTTTATTTATATAAGTTTTAAGTTGCGCCTTTACAACCTTTACAACTTGACCGCTCCCCCACCTCACTTAGACCATTGTAACACTAATAAGGAATAACTTTAATTCATATAAGTTGTATCCTCAAGGGATGAATGCAAATGAAAGAACAAGGATGAAATCATTGTTTGTGTGATTTCTTAAAATTCTGTGTGGATTAAAAAGGGGGAAAGAAAATCCAGAAAAGACAATTTGTTTTCTTATAAACTGCATACAAAATAGACTATAACTAGGATTGAGAAATTCAACCAAAGTCCATTTGACCCAGGAAATTACATGGAGTGTCCTCAAAAGTGAGTGGTCTTCAATTTATGCCCCTCATAAGAAAAGTCTTTAAAAAATACCCTTCCTTCCTTTTTATGTATAGAACATATACATTTTTGCCCCTCTACACCATAACTCTCCATGTTCATTTGTCTCTCAACTCTTAATTTTTTTTTTCTTTTTTCTTTTATCTTTTTAATTTTTTATCTTTTTTCTTTTTTTTTTCTTTTCTCAATTTTTTTTTAATTCTTGTTTTCTTTTTTCTCAACCTTTATTTTCTTTCTTTTTTCTTTTTTTCTCTTAACTTTTTTTTTGTTCTTTTTTTTTCTCAACCTTTTTTTTTTTTTTTTTTTTTTTTTTTTTTTTTTTTTTTTTTTTTTTTTTTTTTTTTTTTTTTTTTTTTTTTTTTTTTTTTTTTTTTTTTTTTTTTTCCTCTTTTTTCTTTTTTATCTCGTCTTTTTTTTTC